>ML677372.1:18236966-18281840 GCA_007922305.1 Dermatemys mawii
AAAATATGGAGTCAATGGAAGATAATTTGGCCCTAAAGGTAGTATAAAATGTGAGAGGCTGAACTGTGGAAAGTGCTTGTGATTTATTAACTTACAGAATCACTTTTGAGGAAGCACATAAGGGCACTTAATGGATATCTCTGTGATCAACCTTTTCATCAAAATCCTGGAAATGAAACTGACTGGAAACCTGATGGGCAGCTTCTAGCAATCCACTGAACAACAATAGGGATAACAATATTTCTCTCTCATTAAGGAGAAAATTTATTAATTAGCTAGAGCTCCCTCCTCTTGTGGAAAAAGGCTGTGGAAGGAGGCAACTCTCTAAAGATCCCCTGGCAGATTTTCCAGTACTCCCTCTGATACTGCAGATTAAAGAGATCTGCAGGGAAGGCTACTACAACTTACTACAATTACCTTAAACTGGAAAATAAGTAAATCCCCTCATGCTTGCAACAGCAAAATCAGATCCTCAACTGGTGTAATGGAACTTTGACCGTTTACACCAGCAGAGGTTCAGTCCCAGATCTCCAGAGACTCTGTTTATCCATTTGCTGTCCGTAGCAGATTATAGTGGGCAAGAATTATTTGCTAGAATAATGCCATGACTTCCTTTGTTAATGACACAAAACATTGGCAGTATGTTATAGTTACATTTTGCACCTATTTACGTCTCATGTATTATTGAAGCAAAAAACGCAATGCATTTAAGCTGTAGTTATTTAAGTATAACAGTTTCTCTAATTTGTCACTGAATTGCAATGAAACAATTTATGCAATGAGGGGAATACATTTCATAGTAACATTTATATTTTATTCTCCTATGAATGTTACATGTATGACACACTGGGGTCCCAATCTCGCAGCTCCACCATAGATGGAACTTCTGTTGGTAGCTAAGTGGGCTTGGCTAGCTTCAAAGTGTTTTAATATCTCTTCCTGGAGATATGTAGAAGTGGTTCAGTATTACAAATGCATCTCAAGCGCATGAGCAGCATAGTGCTGTTAGCCACACTTGATGTATATCCAAAGTATCTGTTGACTTCAATGCAGTTGCTCAGAAAATAGACCATTGAATCTGAGAGCAGAATTTGACCCATATGCCTGCATCTTAGTCCAGGCAACAAGCAAGGAAGGTGATCATGTACAATTAAACTCGTGGAGCTGGTCATCGAATAACAATATCCCATACTGTGTACCTGATATTTAAGCTGAACTCCTATTGATTTTAATGGACAATTCTGATTAGGAATTGGTACTACAACATAACCAAGTGTGATGAAATTCCTGGGTTGAGGTTGTGCTTTAGTACTTAAGACCATGACGATAAAAAAAAATAATTTGTCAATTTTTATAATTAAGACTCTGTTTGTAAGGCAAGATCTAACAATAATTAGTAAGTATTGGGGGAGGTACAAAATATGCATGGTAGTAGCCCTTGTAAAAAAAAATGCAAGGAATTTCCTGTTACTAAAGTTACATACTATAAATTATGATCATTCGCATCAGTGTCAAAAAAACTGGAAACAGACACTGAATCATTAATGCAATGAAGAAAAGAATATGTCAGCAAACAAAATTAATATAGACAGGTATGTGCCAACATTTCCCAGACCCTGTGTCACTAACAAGCCTTGAATGAAGCTAATTTACATTCTTGAATGCAAAGCCATTTGGTTTTTCACTGTTTACTAACGACCAGCTAGAGACAGGCATGCATATCTCATGAAAAGAACTGTTGTACAAAGAGTCCTCCATGGAAATATCACATATAAATATTTCAAAGTTTATGCCCCATTCTCCACCTCACAGAATGATGTGATGTTAGGCAGGTTGGGCTCTGTGTAATTTTAGATTATAGTGGTTCCTGTCAAAACTCTAGAATCCCTGATCCAAATACGTGCTTCACTGTCCTGAGGTGAGCCCGCTGTTTACCACTAAATACAGTACATGAATGTATGTGTTGCAAATATTTTTTCAGAACAATGATTTTATGATTTGCCCAAACATGGACACACAGAACTGCAAACTCAAAACATCTTACCCTTAGGAGAGTTGAAAAGAAAAAATATCTCATCACGTTTCTGAGAGAAATCTTTCCTTTTCTAGGATCTTACCGCACACAAGTTTGTTGTGGAGACATCAGGGTCTCCAGGGCTAAGAGCACTGAAGTTGTTGTAATCCAACTGTGCTGGAATATTTAAGAGAATTTGTTGCTGTAGGAGCGTTCCATTTGACTGTAGATGTTTCAAGAAATAAAAGATTATGGGCCTTATTCAGCTGCCATTTAAGTAAATGGAGGAGTATGATTGTTTTGCATGAAAATTGGATTGGATCATACATGCTGGCACTAGGGGTGCTGGCACACCCCGTGGCTTGAAGTGGTTTCTTTCCTATATAGAGTTTACAGTTTGCCCCCACTATACAAATTGTTCCAGCACTCCTGGACTGGGCTCTCGACCACTATGCCTGTATCTAATATCAACTGCCTGCTTAGCAAAAGGAGTTGTTAATTGTTGTAATAGTTATTTTTACACAGGTATTGTGAACTGTGTATAATAATGTGCTATTTAACTATGCAAAGCATAAATCACATTTCCAGGAGTAGAAATCCAGCTATTTGCAATGAGAGTTGTATTTGAGTCTTACCTTTTATTGGCTCCCTTACAGCTGTATTTTATGTCCAGTACTTTCATTAGGGAACAAGCAACTGACTAAACACTCAAACAGCAATAATACTCTATGTTTCTGTACATAATTGGGGAGAACAAAAATATTTTCTTCTCAGACAGGTAATGTTTTGCCTTTCTTTTTTCTACCAAGCACTGCTGAGCAGCATGTTGAGAAGCATGTCATAAGTATGTGCTATGTCATCTGTATCTAACAGCTTTCATAACATGACCCTTTATTTTGTTTCATCGCATGGTTCCAGTTCTTGCATCTGCATTCTTAGAAGGTTCTTCTGTGGCTTATCTACACAACAAGAACAGACTCTTGACCACTTGCTGTTTTATTTATAACAATAACAGGCCCTTACCTATCAGTAAAAGAAATCTTTATTGCAGATGCACACATTGTTCATGCGTCACTGATTTTGAAGTATTGACTTGCCTCTCTCACAAGAGGCAACTATGAGAATTATCTAAACAGGGTGCACTTTATGGGCAAGTGTGTTTTATGGGCTCCCTTCATGTGGAAAACCTGCTTGGGAGCTAGGGCCCAGATTTTCAAATCCCATCAACCTTCAATGGAATTTACACTGCTGAATGCCTATGTGCCTTTTGCAAAATGACATTTGGGTTCCTAAATCAGTTGGCGTTGTGACGCTGAGGGCCGCGGTGTCTAAATATCTTTAAAAATCTGGGCGTAGGTAACTCCAGAGTGTGAATTTCCTCTTAATTGTTAATTCATGGCAAGGTGTGGGATCAAGGGCTGTCTCTACTTCAGCAGAAATAGCATCCCAAAGCCTAGCTATGAAGTTTTCTGGTATAATTGGAGCATCTTAGAATAACAAGAATAATATCTGGTTAACCAGCTCTCCTGGAACTTTGAGCATTTAAAACAAACAAACCCACCCATGCTTAGATGTTTTTTATTATTGCTCAGTTAGTGACTTGTGCCAACAGAGAACAATCTAGGGAGCACTGGTCTGGCTCTTCTGTTATATATATTAATAGCAGAACAATGACTTTTAAAACTGAGGTTTGAGAACTGGATAAAGTAGGTCTCACTTGTAAGATCAGTACTTTAGTGAACATGATATTCTCAGTAAATGCCCTTGGCAGCACTGAAGTTTTTAATTGACGCTTGTAAGTCCACCCATTTATACCCCTACCTAACATTAAGCAAGTGAGTAGTCCCATTGAGTTTATTAAACAGAGCCCCAGTGAAGTCACTATGGATTTTGACATTGACTTACATCCCAGATGTGTACACAGAGCAGTAATTTATGCAGGATGCAGACCTTCATTTCTGCATCTACAGTGTCTCCCGATAAATGTGTTGAGGTTCAGTGACCCTATTTTCCCACACTCATGCATTCAAAAGTAGAGCTGGGTATAATTTGTAACCAAAACGTTTTATTTGGCGAAAATGTAGGTTCAGTGAGTTTTGTGAGTTCCTGTCCGTTTTGCTGAGGAGTTTACTCTCTGAGATTTGCCTAAGGTTACAAATAAGTTAGGAAGAGAACTCAGTCCCTTTCTTATTCCTTGCTCATACCCCAAAACCACACATATTCTGGCTCAGTGAGGTTATCTAGATATGCTTTTTCAGCCTTAAAATAGTAATCGCCTGGTTTTTGTACATTTTATTTTATAGGAGTTTATTTGCCCTTTGGCAGATGAGGAAGAGAGGAGATTTGAACAAAATACTGTTTTACTTTGTAAACTGAACAAAATAATTGTTAAAGTAAAACAGTATCTGAATTTCTGCCACAATTGTTGAATATTCTTCTCAGAACCCAGCTGCCACTCCCACTAGATTCTCTAATGATCTCACGGGGTTAGATTCTCATCTGGTGTAACTTGACATAGCTCCATTGACTTCAGTGGAGCAATGTCAGTTTACACCAGGTGAGGATTTGGCCCATAACAAGGTGTTGATGATATCATAATGTGTTTTCATTAGTAATGATTGATACTTCTAATAGGTAAAATACATCAATGGGAAAGTGGACAGAAGATGAACGTTTTGTGTTATGACTTTGAAGCAGAAATTCCTCAATTGGAAAGGAGAAATTATTAGGAAGAAAGCCCTTAAAAATCGATATTAAAACAACTTTGATACCTTTTTAATATTAGGAAAAAGGTAGGCTAAAATCTATTGAGCAAAATACAGATTTAAAATTTTAAGTATGATGTATTTGAAAACTTTCCCAAACATAAGTTGTATATTATTTAATCCCTTTATACCTTTGTAGGTTTATGACTACACATCTTTCATAAGTGACAATGTTCAAAGACATTTTATGTTTTTTGAACATTTCTATCACATCTAGGGTTTGACAGTCATACTTTGAAGTTTAGTGAGACGAGATAGATGAGATAATATCTTTTATTGGACCAACTTCTTCAAGTCCTAAAGAAGAGCTCTGTGTAGCTTGAAAGGTGTCTCAACAAGAGAACTTAGTCCAATAAAAGATACTGCTTCACCCATCTTGTTTTTCTAGTATCCTGGGACCAAAATGACTACAACAATACTGCTACCATACACTGAAGTTTGTCAGACAAAGTCCTGCTTTCAGTATTTACCTCAGCTAATGAGAATCCAGGGTAAATTGTGACCACATGCTGACAGAAATCAGATGAGAAATATTCAGTGAAATATTTCCAGATTTCACAACCTAAGGCTGATGATCAGGTTCCAAGAAAAGATAATGCAAAATTTCATCAACTCAAACCAGCTGCTTTCCTTAAAAACAGCATACTGTTTTCTTTCAGAAATGGGACAGAAAGCTTAACATGGTGAAGAATAACTGAGTTGTTAGTTTTGAAACAGCTGTCATTTATCGGCAGTGAACTTACGTTATTTTAAAAATGCATTGAGGCTAAGGCCTTAAATTACAATCTTTTGAAATGACATTTTAAAAGCTCCGTTAAATAGTGCTGTGTGCTGTTACTAAATATTACATTTGGATTCATGCATGCACCAACAAAAGCCTGCACTTCTTCAACATCTCAGTCAGTCTACTCTCATTACCTAGAGCATAATGGACAAAGCTGTGAAAGGCCCAAGTCGTTAAACCTTAACTGGCATGCTTCGTCAATGTCCTCTTATGATTTCTAGTGTACAGAATGAGCAAGTTCTAACAAAGTAATTTCTTTGTGTGGAATTTTCTACTGCTGTTTTTCCTCCTCTTTCAGAATTTTTCATGTGAATTTATTGCATTTGATTCAGGTATCAGCTTGACAATGCTGCATCCGACAAAGTGGGTATTAGCCCACGAAAGCTTATGCCCTAATACTTTAGTTAGTCTTTAAGGTGCCACAGGACTCTTTGTCACTTCTGCAATTCCAGACTAACACAGCTATCCCTCTGATTCTTGACAACACTGGAGAGTAAAGTCCCCTAACTATCCACAGAATTGGTAGTGGCACTGTTCTGTGTCCTTAAGTCCTATTCTTCAGCTCCCACTTCCTCGTCCTGGTGGGTAAGAGAGGATTTCAGTCACGATTATCCAGTTATTATTTAGCCTCCTTGCAGAGCCAGTCAACGCTGTGCCAGTTGTGGTGCTGTGATGTGATCTGAGTTTTCATGATGTGAAACTCAGTTCTTGATTGAAACCCACAATTCATGTCACAAAGGCTCAAGAGCCACGTTGGTGATAATTTTGGGTCACTCACTGATTTGGGTTGGATTTGAGGTAGCAAACTGGACTCTCCCCTGAACTAGCACCATGAGTATCCTCATGATCAGTATTATTGCTCACCTGCATGTGGTAGTGCTCAGAGTCCTCAGATGAGACTGGGGCCTCTTTGTGCTAGGCACTGTACAAATGCATAGTGCTTACATTCTAAATAGACAAAACAGGTAAAGACTGGGAGGAAGGGAGTATTGTTATAGTTCTTTTAGTAGATGAGGAACTGATGCACAGGGATTAACATGTTTGTTAATCAGCCAGAAAACCCAGATCCCTGAGTTCCTATCCAGTGCATTAAGCACAAGACCAGTTTCTCCCTCTGTCTCTGCTTTTCCTCATATCTTGTGCTTTCCCTGAAAATATCAGGGTTATAGCAAACTGATTGGTAGGTCAGTATGAAACGTCATGGATTCGGTTTGCAAAGGCTTCATAAAAACTGGTTTTAAGTCAGGGGTACATTTGTATCTTCCAGGTTTCACTTCAGGTTTGAATAAATAATGTGAAGTGAAACCATCCAAGTTTCATCAGCTTTTGTATCAAAAGAATGTAAAATGATGAATTCCATGTGGTTTTAATGTGAAAAAATGTATTGGACCAAATCTGCTTAAAACTAGGCCACATTCACTCATCACTGGGCTAAGTCTGGAGATCGTAACAAAGCTCTAAACAAGGAAAGTTTTGTATGGCCTCAACTTTAGCTGTTTTTTCCTAACTCATAGATCCTCAACAGCATAAACTAATTGACAAGGGCTAAGTGCAGAATCCAATTTTTGAATTTGAACTGGTGGGCAAAAATACACCTATGTTGGCTTTCAGATCCCAGCTTGAATTTGCAGGGTGTCAGTTAAAAAGGAAGCAAGGCTTTTTTGTACAGAATAAATTTGACGCAGTGTCATTGTTGAAGATCCCAAGGAACTTGGAGTTTCATTTAATCTGCATTATATTAACGATTTCGAGACAGTATAAATCATCAAGCAAAGAAAACCAATTTTTTAATTGAGGTTATGCAACAATTATAAGGGCTGGAGCAATTGACATCACCATGGGGACTTTATAGCTGAAATGTGGCTCCTTTCTTACACCATCAGCAGATTTCATACTGCACCCTCTTCCTACCACTCCACCACACAAAAGAATCAATGGATAGTGAGGAGCACTTTTGGAGTTTGTTGTACCTAAAAAAATCCCCCAAACTTCTATTGCTGTCCTGCCTCTTACCACTAGCAGCTTTTGCACTGAATTGTTTATGAGAAGGAAAGTCCTTCTATGAAGAGAAAACATTAAAGACTCTTGTATGAAGTTCCTCAGGACCTCCTGCTGCTTAGACTCTGAATATTAAATTCCAGACTGAGTTGGCCACCCAGAAAGGCTCTGCTGCGGGGCTAAGCTAGAGAGAGAAACCGGATAGAAATTGTGTGGTATTTGGAGGGCTTGTCTGATATGGGAGAGAGGGGACCATCCCAAGAGAATTAAAAAGAGGTGTGGGGAAGGAAACACTAAACACTAGTGCATGAATATGACTTACTATAGCTTCATTTACAATATTGGCCCTGAGCCATAGTAAACAAATGCAGTCTGCAAAGAAAAGATGCCTGATGACTTGGTTTACTGAGAAGCCTGTCATCATTTGTGCTGTAAGACACTAGTTTATAGATCTGTAAAAATACCTCCTGGATTAGAATTTTGCATACAATGTTCCATCATGAAAACAAGCTGTTTTCCCTGATATGTGTGCGTGTGTGTGTTTGTTTCTGTGTTTGGGATACATTACAAGAGTAAAAACAAACCACATTTCCTGGTTTTCTAACACTGTCACTATCTCCTTGTGTTTCGGTCGAATATAACATGCTTGGTTATGTAGTGGTGTGTAGCTTTTCCAGGCATGCTGTTTTTCAGTGGTGGAGAAAGTACCATCAGAAGAGAAGTGATTTAACCTATACAACTGAGTAGTAAATTTTATAGGTGCATTGGGAGACAGTTGAATGAAAGACTGGAGATGTAGGAGCATAAACAAACTAGGTAAATGCAACCTAGATGGAGCTATTATAAGGTGGGTGCCTAACTGGTTGGAAAACCATTCCCAGATAGTAGTTATCAGTTGTACTGGAAGGGCATAATGAGTGGGATCCTCAAGGGATCAGTTCTGGGTCTGGTTCTGTTCAATATCTTCATCAATGATTTAGATAATGGTATAGAGCAGGAGTGGGCAAACTGTTTGGCCTGAGGGCCACATGGGGCTTCAAAATTGTGCAGAGGGCCAGGTAGGGAAGGCCCTGCCCCCATCCGACCCCCACCCACTTCCCGCCCCCTGACTACCCCCCTCAGACAACCAACCTGTCCAATCCCCCCCTTCCTTGTCCCCTGATTTCCCCTCTAGAAAGCCACCCCACTCTAATTGACCCCCAGAACCCCACCCCCATCTAGCCTCCCTGCTATCTGTTCCCTAACTGCCCCCTCCCAAGACCCCCCACACCATAAGCGTCCCTGCCTCCCAACTGGCATATCTGCTTAGCCGGGCGCGGGGCCCCACGGCTCGCAGTGCTCTGCCCGGTCGCGTCTTGCCATGGTCAGCCTGGCACCCCAGGCCTGGAGCGCGGGGCTCCGCGGCTTGCGGAGGTCGGCCTGGCACCCTGGGCTGGAAGCGCGGGGCCGTGGGGCTTGCAGCGGTTGGCCCGGCCCCCCGCTCGGAGCGCGGGGCCGCAGGGCTTGCTGCACTGGGCCCAGCCCCCCGGCCAGGAGTGTTGGGCCGCAGGGCTTGCCGCGCTGGGCCCGGCCACCTGGCCAGGAGTGCAGGGGCACGCGGCTTTCCGCGCTCAGCCCAGCCCCCTGTCCGGGAGCGCGGGGCCGGGAGGGCGGGGCCACTGGCCCCACCCCCGAGCCCAAGCTCGCGGGCCGGATGAAAATGGCCAGTGGGCCACATGTGGCCCGCGGGCTGTAGTTTGCCCACCCCGGTATAGAGTATACTGATAAAGTTTGCAGATTATACTAACCTGGAAGGGGTTGCAAGTGCTTTGGAGGATAGGATTAAAATTCAAAATGATCTGGACAATCTGGAGAAATGGTCTGAAGTAAACAGAATGAAATTCAATAAGGACAAATGCCAAATACTCGATTTAGGAGGAAACAATCAGTTGAACACATGCAAAATTAGGAAATGACTGTCTAGAAAGGAGTACTGCAGAAAGGGATCGGGGAGGTGGAGTCATAGTGGAGAACAAGCTAAATATGAGTCAACAGTGTAACACTGTTGCAAAAAAAGCGAACATCATTCTGGGATATATTAGCAGGAGTGTTGTAACTAGACACGAGAAGTAATTTTTCCACTCTGCTCTGCGTATATGAGGCCTCAGCTGGAGTATTGTGTCCAGTTCTGGGTGCCACATTTCAGGGAAGATGTGAACAAATTGGAGAAAGTACAGAGAAGAGCAACAAAAATGGCCTATGAGGGAAGATTGAAAAAATTGTTTACTCTGGAAAAGAGAAGACTGAGAGGGGACATAACAGTTTTCAAGTACATAAAAGGTTGTTACAAGGAAGAGGGAGAAAAATTGTTCTCCTTAACCTCTGAGGATAAGAGAAGCAGCAGTGGGCTTAAATTTCAACAAGGGAAGTTTAGGTTGCACAATACGAAAAACTTCCAAACTGTCGGGGTGGTTAAGCACTGGAATAAATTGCCTAGGGAGGTTGTGGAATCTCCATCATTCAAGATTTTTAAGAGCAGGTTAGACAAACACCTGTCAAGGATGGTCTACTCTAGATAATACTTGTCCTGCCCATGAGTGAAGGGGACTGGACTAGATGACCTCTTGAGGTCCCTTCCAGTCCTATGATTACTATTATTTTTATACTGATGGTAAACTTTTTTAAGCCATTAACACGGAAAGCTGATTTTCAGTCTCCTTTTCCGCTTACGGTAATACTTCTGCCTATGGTAATTTTTCAAGCACTGATAACTGCATATATACTTCTAAAGAGTTACATGGGACTCAATAACAGTTTCTGTTTCAGTTTATGGTGGTTGTGTAGCTCAATTCTGTATGAATTTTTGAAAATATAGGTGATGATGTTCACAGGGGTACTTTTGTCCAGTTGAAAACATCTAAAGGATTTTTAAAAATCTTCTTGGGATTTCCTCCAGTTAAAAAAAATGTTATATATGTAATAAATAGTACTACTCTTACACATTATTTGGAATACACAGTAATGTAGAAGCAAAATGTGTTTGAGGCAAAATGTTAGCTACCTAAACAATGAAGAGGTCAATTGGATTAGGAGCCCCATTGAATAATAGTGAATTCAGACAGTTTCCGACATGTGTAATCGTTCACCCTCCATTTGAAGTGAGGACATAAGGCTTTAGAGGGGTCAACATTGGCAATAAAAACATTATTCTCCGTGGAAACATGGCACATTTTTGTCTGTAGCTGTATTTTCATGGTGCCAGATTTAAGAAACATCCAAAGAGTATTCATAAGAAATCTCTCACATGTCGGTAGATATAGAACTGCTACAACTGCAACCTTTGTTGCAAACTGCATAGTGTCCCTTCTACACTTTTATTATTGGTTAAAGGAACCGTAATTCATTTAACTTCAGTTTCCATAGTTCAGTAAACAGTAGTGGAAAGTATACAGAAAATACAGTAGGTCATATTTTGTTCTAATTTAGACCTATGTAAATATCATTGATGTTACTCTGGATTTATACCAACGTAACTGAGCAGAATCTGGCCTGTTGGTTTATTGAGTGATACAAAAACCTTTTCTCACTTTCATGTCCTGTCTCAGAATCATGTCCTCAATGGTTTGAAACTGAGGAAAAACTTCTTTAAAAAACAAAACTCACATTTTGGATTGTACATTTCTGTTGGAATATTCTTTTGCACGCTTGACCATTTACCATATTAAGTTATTTAATTCTAAATAATTGTTGATAACTCCTTTGACAGAGTTCAGTAACTTTTGTTTTTTGGGTTGTTTTTCTTAAAGAGTATAACCAGGTCTTGGAATGCAGTGTGTGAAAAGGACTGTACAATAGTCAATAGACTGTACAATACAATAGAAAAGGACTGTAGTTTATTGTATTTCAGAGGGAATCAAACTGTAGGATCTGTATTCAGCTGAGAGGATTTTATTTATACTCTATACATAATTTTAATAATATTTTGCATATGTAAGACACTTGTAATCAGAGCATCTCAAGGCATTTACAAAGGTGAGTGGGTACTATCCTTCTTTTTACAGATGGAAAAACTGAGGCACAGGGAGGTCATTGTGAGTGGCAAAGAGACACCAAAACCCAGCTCCTATGCTCAAACCACTAGATTTTACTGCCTCCATGTGGTCTGAAAAGGATTAGTAGCTAATGTAAATTTCACAACATTCATTCAAATTACACTGGCTACTTCTACTGTGTTTTGGAATATGTAAAACAATTTAATCACAGAAACCACAGTAAAGATTCTTGTTCTTTCAGAAGAGTAAGATGTGTTAGGTAAGTGCACTCAGCAATACTGTCAATAATCCTAGTGTCCACAAAGAGTACACGTGTAAGTCAGTGGTAAGAGCCAAATAATCATTCCCCTTGCTCAAATGGAGAAGAGGAATAACTCTGGAACTGGCAACGTTAGTTAGTACTAGCAGCTTCAAAGAGACAGGATGAGGTCATGGCTCCATGCGCATTTCTGCATCAGTTGGTGGACTGAAACCCCAAGGAAGCACTGTAGCCAAATCAACACACAGTCTTCTCTACAGCAACTCCTCCTAGCAAGAATAGAGCCCCCTGGGACTTTAGGCAGCTGTGCACAATTTAGAGAAAACCTGAAGTTGCTCCAGGTTCTGCCAGGGCTTAACAAATCCCAGGATCAGGAGAATCAAAGGTTACATAAAGCCATCTTGCCCCCCATCTCCAGGACCAGTCCTGAGAGTAGCTTAGTTAGACCCAAGAATCAGAGCCTTCTCATGTAGTCTGACATGAAGGACTGGATGTATTTCTCTTGCTAATACAATTATCAGTCTCTGGATTAGGTTCAAGAAGTAAGCCCTTTCAATGAGTTGGAATGTAAGATTTCCCATTTTATAATTTTCATGCATGTTTCTATTCCTTCCTAATGAAGAAAACCACTAGAATACAATTAACTTATGGGCACAAAGCCATAGCATCCAAAGATACAATCAGGAAAAGAAAGTGATGCTTGACCTAGTGCAGTAAAAAGATGACTTTGATGGGAAAGTAAAACACTCCATTACAGTGGAAACTAAGCTATTCTCAGGAGTACTAGTACATTGCTTTAGTACTCTACTATAATGGAAAGTGATGCTTGACCTAGTGCAATAAAAAGATGACTTCGATGGGAAAGTAGAACACTCCATTACAATGGTAAATTCTTGTGGTGCAGTAGTAACATGGGCTTTTGTGTAAGTATGCCTTCACCATTGCTACATGGAGTACACTTTCCAAAACATCACTCACATGATGTGTTCTCTATTCCTAGTTTGTCCTCCCTTGTCCTTCTACTCACCTTTCCCCTGTTGTTTTCTTCTCCTTGTCATGTGACGCTCCCCTCATTGCTCTTTGAGCTTTAGGGATAAACAAACAGGGCTGTCTGCTCTGAGGTAGATCCAGAGTTAATTCACTGAAGTCACTATACCTGTAAGGGCATGTGCTTTCTTATCTACCCACCTTCCAAGACACAGCACAGCTCTATTTCTCTAGTCCTGCCTGTCTCTCTGATGCTCCCCAGTATGTGACAGTCTTTCTGAAAGTGATCTATGTCTCTTGAGGTATTAACAACCTTTCCAGTTCTAATGTCATCAGCAGACTGGCAGTTGTCCCTTAGGGGAAGCCAAAGAGTGGAAGAGCAGGATAGCTGCAGATCATTGGCAAAGCTGTGGAAGGTCACACAGCACCTGCTCAATCCATCCATGGCTCAAGATAATGATTTTATCCCTCGCTTTTTTGTGAACTCAAAAACACGTAAGGTCCAATGTGGCCACTCATGCTTTTGCGGAGGTATCCTGTTCCCCGGGAGTGCTCCCCATTGATTTTAGCAAGTATAGGTGGCAAAATCAGATCCATAATACTGAGCAGGTTTGGATAAATAATATGAGGAGTTTTGCTTTTTTAAGATTCTTGTGGGCCTGTCGAATCTTTTCTCTTAAGGCTACATTGGGACTTTACCTGGATGCCTGGGCAGGGGACAGCACATCATTGCATCTTCCCTGGGGCAGCCCTGACCGAGGAAGGCATCAGAATTCCTTTCCTGATTTCCCCCTTGCTCCAAGGCGGAAGAAATGTACTGCTGCCCCATCCCACTAATATGGTATCCCATCCTCTGCTTACTCAGCTGCTATCCTCCCATTCCTCTCACCTGCAGGAGGATAGTCCTTTATACCTTGCTATGCACAGTCTGGTGATACAAAGAGGTCTCACGGGAGCATAAAATTGTGTCAGATCCTTCTTTAATTCCTTGCACAGCTGTGTAGGACAAGTCTCAAGCTGCCGTTACTAAGTAACTGCTGCTAAAGCTATACCATATGGCTGTAGATACCTGCTTTTTCCATAAAAGACCAATATTGAAAAAAAGTAAATATATAAAAACTTTACTTTTTTTTCTCTCTCGTGTATATATTTTAGGCAGATTGTTTTTAAGATTTTGAAAAGACAGTACCAAACACCATGGCTATGTGTTGATTCCTGGCAAAAGTAACTAGTTTCAGTAGAAGATTCAGCCTTCCTGAGTTATGAATGTACCTTCGCTCATGAGGGTAGTTTAGAGATCTCATTATCTTTCCACCTCCTCCATTTGCAATAGCTATGCAACGTTTAGGGCCAGATTCTGCTTACCTTACTCAAATAAGTAACTCCATTGCCTTCATTGGGACTATTTGTACGGGTAAGACTGCCGAACTGGGCCCTTGTCCATAATGAATAAAAGAATATGACTGTGCTTTAGAACACACTGTTCTAACCCCACTCTCTCTCCCCTTTTTCCCCTCCCCCTGCCGGAGGCAGCAATGTCTCTTGACGAGGAGACGTGCTCCATGGCTGTAATGAGATCTCCCTACTACTCACTGCTCTGGACTTTTGTTTTTCTTGGCACAGCACTCACTGAAACACTTTAACACAGAAAGCAAGAAAGAGCACTTTTAGCTTATTTTTGTGCCCCGTGTCCCTCTTTCCCCTTCTCGAAACAGTTTATGAATAAAATGGTGATATTATCTCTCAGATACATTTACAGTATTGAAATAGGAATTCTGAAGGCCTCTGTTGAGTGTACAAAAGTGGCAAATGTTTGTGCCAAGCATAGTGGGAAAAGACCATTCGCAATTCTAACATTAGAAAACCATGGGGCAGGCTCCATTTTTGGTAGCAATATGAATCCCTTTAGATCACTTAGTGCATATTTTAATGACATTTAAAAATATCCAGATACAATTGATATTGCAGAGGTGTGGAAGTATTTTAAAATAGGTTGATCTGAAAATGCTGGTTTTGTGTTTGATTTCCAGCGAAAGATTCATTCACTGTTTACTTATGAATGTACTGAAAACAGTTTCAGGGAAATCAGTTAAAACAACATTACGCAAATGGAGGTACCATAATTCATGCTGATATAAAATGCTGAGAAAATGTGGTGACAGAAAATTATTGTAAGCACAAAGCAAGTGAAATTTCTCATGCTTGTTTCTCTGTGTGGGGTGGATATTTCTGGAAAGTTCGAAGGAAGTACATTCCATCGTTGTGCTCTACAGGTGTGCAAACATGATTGTTTTCTATCTACTAAAATTCTAATTGCAGACACTTTTTTAGCACTCATGGCTCAGAGAAACACTGTTCAGTTTTTGAACATTCAAACCTGATAGATATGTGAAAGGCATGCGTGGCCAACTTTAGAGAAATAAAGATGTTATAAATGAACATGTAGATTGTACAGAGAATATGCCACATACTATCATCCTTATTGACTAAAGGTAACTTTTTCTAAGTACCTATGTTGCTTAAGGACTTAAATCTCATTTTCAAAAGTGACTTAGCCCTGGTCTACACTGGGGGGTGAGGGGGGATCGACCTAAGATATGCAACTTCGGCTACGAGAATAGCATAGCTGAACTCGACATATTTAGGTTGACTTACTGCGGCGTCTTTATGGCGCTGAGTCAACTGCTGTTGCTCCCCCCGCCGACTCAGCCTGCGCCTCTCGTGACGGTGGAGTACTGACATCGACGGGAGAATGCTTGGAGATCAATGTATCGCATCTAGACTAGACATGATAAATTGACCGCTGAAAGATCGGTCACTACCTGCCGCTCTGGTGGGTAGTGCAGGCATACCCTCAGGCACTTAGAAGCCAAAGTTTCACTGATTTTCAATGAAACAGACTCTTAAGTCACTTTAGGTCTTTTGAAAAGTTTACCCTATGTCTGTCCTGAAGATGGCAAGGTCAAATATCTCTGGAAATACACATACATCAATTGCAGACCCTGAAGGCTCAGATGCCTTTTCCTCCAAATCCTAACAAGCCACCCGTCTCCCACACTTTCCAACTGACTGCAGGGTCTTTCGGACGCTCATGGGAGAAGGCCAGAATGGCTGTGAGACTTTGCTGGGTCACCACACCTTAAGCTCTGTTCCATGGACCACGCTGAACAGCACCCACCCTCCCTCCTCTTGGAGGTGGCAAAATACCAGGTTTGGTCAGGACCTGCTGTGGGCATCATGCTAGCCGTTCCTTTCTAAGGGGGGCTGGGAAGGAATTTTCCTTTATCACTAGAGTGGCCAAGTTGGAGTGGGGCGGGGCTTTATTATGATGAGTACGGAAGGGAGTTAGGTATGATGCCGCAACTCGTTGTATAAGTGGTGGGTGGATGGCCAGTGCTGGTTCTCTGTAGGAAAGGGATACAGCTTGGTAAAGGGCTTTAAGGGTGTTTGGTGAAGGAGCAGAAAGGCAGAGGAGGGGAGGGTTAGGGGCTTCTATGACTGGTATGGTAGGGAGGCACCCCTCCTTTCTTATAGTCCACTTGAACCCTTGTTTGAAGGTGGGGGATGGTAAGGACCTGGATGGGAAAAGGACGGGCTGGTGGAATCCCCCCGGGTAGCTATTGAAATGATCCTGGAGTTATCTGCACCGTACCCTTTATCTGATGGGTAGTATCAGATATCTAATAATAAAGTTGCGGCCTGATTAAACCATATCAGGTGTCTCCTGTCCTCTTTCTGGTATGGCTGGACAACGGCCGCACCTCACACTTCATGGGTTCTGGGAATGCATTGAATATGCCAGAGCACACAGGGCCAAATCCTCACAGTGTAACTTGCCACGGCTTCATTGACTTCAACAGGACTGTGCTGACTTATGCCAGCTAAGAATCTGGCTCATGAAGTATAAAATTGGCAGCACCTACGACTTTGCAGACAAATCTGTCAACCCTGGGCGGCCATGATGCCTTCTTAAAGGGAGTCTAAATGCACACAAGTCTACAGCTCTTCAGAATAGCTCCAATGATTTCAGTGATTACATGAATTTATACAAGCTGAGACTATATAACATCTACATTAAAATATGTGACCTAACGTCTGCATGATGAAGTTAACACACTGACGCTTTTTTGGCCTGTTTATGATAAAAAGGAAATTAAATGCAAAATGTATTGCAGCACTTGAATGCAACATTCTGATTGAGCTCTGAAGTGCACAACTCAGGAAATTCAAATTTCTGCTTCTTATGGGAACCATAACTTAGTCGCATTATATATATATATTGAATCGTGTATACAATCATGCAAAATTCCATATATATATTTAAAGGGTCAAATTACTGTTGCTATGGGAACCATCACTTTATGCATATACGTGTCTTTTAGAAAACATCAAGGAAATTCTGAAGAGGTTAACAGCATGTCAGAGGGGGAAAACATTTTTTTAAAGTTCTCACACCTGTGTAATCATCAAATGTTTCATACCCATTGCTGTTATTGCCAGGGTTGTCAGTTCTTTACCAGGCTCTTGAATTTTATCTTAACTATCTCCCTGGGGAAAATTAAAGTCATCTGAGAAATCAAAAGGATTTCAACAAGACTCTACTAAATTTCATAGCAGAAAAAAAAGTTGATGTAATCCTGCAGTTGCATAGGTACATATAGATAAATCTTACACCCTTGGGACTTTTTAAACTGGTGTCTGCTTTAGAGAGGGCACAACGAAATGCTAATCAGGCGCTGGTGTTCTCCACAAGAAACAAAAAACAAATGAAAGGATTACAAACCAAAGGACTGAGTACATGGCTGCAATGTATGTGTCGTGTTCCAAATAAACTCATCTGTCATGATTCAGAAGCTAAGCACTGTTCCTAAGCGTGATGCCTGATTTCAAAAGGTAATGGTACACCGCTGAGCACTAATAGCGTAACTACAAAAGATCAGACAACCACAATGTAGATGAGGTGTGCCCAGTGCGTGCTTGTACAGTACAAGGGAATTTAAAGCCTGTTTCCCATTCTCAGTCAATTAAGAGCTATCTTTGTGGTCACTGTGAAACAGCTGTAGAGACTCCAGAAAGTCTGTGCTGGAAAACTGAAGTGAGAAACTTAAGTAAAAAAGTATATTCTCCAAAGTTATCATAATAGGTGTGTGTGTGTGTGTCCCCATCTATAACTAGGTCAGAATACCCAGAGCTTAAAGTTCTTACCTACTAAACTGTCCCATGGTGGAGCGCCTAATCTGTTATATGGTAAAAACGAGAAAGCAATTTTTCAGTAATAGTGTACTGTGACACTTTTGGTTTTATGTGTCTCTGATTTTGCAAGCATGTTGTTTTTAATTAAGGTGAAACTTGGGGTACACGAGATAAATCAGACTTCTGAAAGGGGTACAGTAGTCTGGAGAGGTTGAGAACCACTGATCTAGCCAATACTGGTAAGGACCAAATGTAGTTGGCATCTGATAGTTAATCAGTGAACTCTTTGAAATTAGTTACTATAGATATGTTAGACTAGTTCCCAAAGGTGTCTACAACAGACATACACACACACACACAGAGTCAAAACGGGGCGGTGAGATGCTTCTTGATTGGAAATCTCAGCAGAGACAAAGGATTGACTGGGCATAGAGACTGAATTAACCCTACAGGTATTCCCTCTATGTAGGGACTGAGACATGGTGGTGGGCAAAGTAAGGGATATTTGTACTGCAGCATCGATACTGGTTCTGTAGATTGAAATGCTCTATCACTGAGGCTTTGAACCTGATACCTTTCATCAGAACATGACCATGCATGATGGGGGAGAAATGAATGAAAAATGAACAGCTGCTGTTGGATCCCAGTAAGGCGGATGCAGACAGGAACTGTCAAAATGTTTACAAATGTCGCAAGTTGGTTAACAAATTCCTGTCTTTTAACAACAAATTCTAAATGCCCATAAATTGGGGGCAGTGGGAGAACTTTGCAAAAAGCCCTCTGGGCCATTTGTACCATTTGGAGTGTCGATAAATGTAGACACATTTGTTTTTTATTAGTAAGATAATTTTAATGTTTTGTGCCTCTGCTTAATTTAATAAAACTGTTTCATATCAATGGTATGCTTGCTTAGTGGATGGTAGTTATTAAGGAACAGTGTATGCCAATGGATGGTAGTTATTAAAACATCAGCATATGCCAGGCTCTGTCAGAATGGCTTACTGGGGAACAATATGGAATAACTATTTGTGTTTATTTGACAGAAGGAAGTTAAGGCAAAAGTCAGAGTAACGTTAAATGTGTTTCTTCTGTAAAGTTAGTCTTAGTTGCTGGAAACCATTTTTTAACTGTTTAGTAAACATGCAACTCCATGTATTGACGGTTGAGTTATGCTTATTCTAGAAGCTTCCAAATATGTATTAGAAGGAATAGGTTAAACTAAATCTCGGAGTCAAAAAGAAACACATTGGAGTTCACATCCCACTATTTGTGCTTGACCATGTTTTGTTGTTTTGCATGAGAATATGCTGCTGCTCTAAAATTCTCAATGGCCAGTCTCCCTGAAAATGTCAGGGGATGCCTACAGGATCTGTTGTAGTCAGTAAGGAGGGAACCCACGTCAGTCCTCAAAAGACGCAATTGCTGGTGACCACATACAATTGTACCACTTCTTTTATGGAACTGACTACTGAAGTGGAGTGTAGCTAAGACACAGCTGTGAAACAGCACTTTACCCGCCTTGGCTACTGTCATAGAGACATGGGAGGACTCAAACAAAAGGAAAAGAGGGCACCTGAGGATACACTATGCTGCACAGAAAACTGGAAAAGGATCATACACTACGCTGTTCTCCTGCCAATTTAGAGAACAGTTGTGATGAAGAAGCTCATTCAAGCCACATAATATGAGAAGAGAAGAGTGGAGTTTTTGAGAAGTAAGAAACATGGAATCATAGGACTGGAAGGGACCACGAGAGTTCATCTAGTCTAGTCCCCTGCACTCATAGCAGGACTAAGTATTATCTAGACCATCCCTGACAATCTCCAATGATGGAAATGAGTTTAAGAGAGGGGAAAGAGGAGCCATGAGTCTGATCTCTTGGTTTTATTTATAAAAGTTTGTAACAAGACACAAAGAGCATTAGTATTCTGAATCCATGACAAAATCTGTGTCATCTTCAGTACTGTTGCATGTTTACATTTCTTGCCTTCAAACAACTGTCCAGCCTCACCAAGCTCATCATCAGAAGCAAGCTCCTCATAGACAAAGACATGCCAACTCAAAATGGCACCAGACTCTGCCAGAATAATAGATCCAAAACCTGCAGACATATTTCCATTGCTATAATGATCAAAAAACCCCACAACACATTTTTCAAGACCCAAGTGTCCTACACATGCCCATCACAACACATGGTGTACCTAATTCCAGTGCACTGAATGCCCTGATAACAATTATGTGGGTGAAACCAGACAATCATTATACTGTCAAATGAACTCATACAGAAAAATTATTAAAAAATAAAAATGCTGTATCACCCGTGGGCGAAAACTTTTCACAAAACAATCACTCCATATCTGACGTCTCAAACTGCAACCTCAAAGGAAACCTACACAACACCTGCAAAGGATTAGACTGGATCTTAAATTCATAACATTGCTAGCCCTAAAAATCATGACCTTCATAAAGACAATGGCTATATGGCTTAATACAACATTCTGTAATCCACTCTCCCTCCTTTATTGTCCTATGACTGCCAGGGTGTTAACTGGCCACCTCACCTGGTATCGTATCTTGCAATATATGTTAGCTCCTTGTGCAAAACAATCTGTTTCAGCTTGTATTTACCTGTGACACTTTGAGTAACTTTCCCAGTCCTGAAGAAGACCTTTGTGTAACTCAAATGCTTGTCTCTCTTTCTTCAACAGAAGTTGGTCCAATAAAAGACATAACCTCACCCATCTTGTTGCACCTTTAGCAGGCAGAATTGTTTTCAGTTAAGCTTTTAAATTATACCTAAATGGATGGCTCAAATTCACTGTTTTAAACACCTGATCTCCAGGAAGGTCTCACAAGAATTCACATTAGGACATTGAATTTTTTATGATAGGATCTTTTGGTATCTGCCTTCTGGCCTCCTCCTTAATTTTATCTTAGGAAAGTCTTTTATCATGACGGCCTAATCTCCAGCTCAGGAAGGCTGTCTACATGTAGCTTCATGTATCACTTATAGAGAGTCATTGGAGAGTCACTTGAGGCTATCCCTTCTCTCAGGTCCATCAAAGAGACAATACTTGAAACACTTGGACATACAGGGATAGATTTAGAAGGACATTTAAATAGGTGCCTAATGGTGCCTAAGTGAGTTAGATGCAGAGCTGTCCCTTGGGTAGGGCGAATCGGGACAACCGTTCCGGGCCCTGCACTTTGGGGCCCCTGCACTTCAATAAAATCAGAACCATCCCGATATTTAGCCCTTTGTCCCACATCCCAACCAATGTATGATCGGGATGCCATTTGTCCCGATATTCAAGTGAGGAGGCAGACGAGAAGGTGAGGCGGGCAGTGGGCGGGTGGGTGGCATGAGAAGACGAGCGGGAGGGGGGTATTCAACTTCCTTCCTAACAGATTGGTTCCCCCACCCCCAGAAATAAGGTATATGTGAAAGAATAAGGTAGATTCAACCAGTGACCAAAAAAGCCCATCAAGGAAGGTTTTCTGCTGCTGTCTGTCTTTTCAGATTCAAACCTACAAGGCTTATCAGTCCCAATATGTCAAATGGTTTCTGTCAAGTAGAAACATAAACAGCTGTTCTGTTACATTCTGCAGTGGCTCTGAGAGCATATGTCTAGCATTGTGAACAAGCATCAACTTCAGAGAGCAATAAGCTACTCTTGGGCTGTTTTGTTTCTTTAGTGAGAAGCAAACAGTTAATGCTCAATGTGGCATGCCAGAACTTACCCACACAACTTTCATAGATGTTAGTGGGAGCCGTACAGCTAATACCAGTAACTACTTACATGCAGGATTACAGTTTCACACCATTTTTCTGAGATATACATAATAACCAGGGAAATGTAAACAACTCAGTATGGGGAGAATTCAAAGTATTATCCCTAAAGTTCTGCTCCCTGTTGGGCTTTAAATGAAGGCTAGGGAACACACACGAAGCAGTTCCACAGAATTGTAGCTCGCACATATTTTCATTGATACTATTTATGTCTTCTACTAAAAACATCTGCTCATAAAGCCAGACTGTGTCAATGTAACTGGCAGCATAGTCCTGTGGGCTGCTTGATTCTAATTATTTAAAAGGGCAAAACTAATTACCTAAAGAGTAGCCTACAGGAGCTAGACTTTATGAAGTATGGCAAAAAGTTGAATACTTTAAAATGGCATCCTTAAACTCCAGTCAGAGTAGGTAAACTTAAAACAATGCACTTGGGTTAATATGCACTACTTTGGCTTAGGCCACTGTGCATTAATTCCTGCCAAAGGTATTTAGGAAAACATAAACTTAATTAAGACAGAAGGATTGATGTGGGTATTGGCCTTATTTTTATAAATCCTTCATTGTTGCTTCATTTAACTTTGCCAGTGAATCTTTTTTCTTTGATGTTAAGCTTATAGGATTAAAATCAACTGGTTAATATTGAAACCTGAGGTTACAGGGAAGATTCATTAAGATCAGAGTTTTATCAAAGTTGCTGCTTTTCTAAAAAAAAGCACTTTAAAGAACTCTGATAAGCTTTCATTTCTTCTTTCTGCTTTACCCATTTCCAGTGAGCTGCACTGGACAGCAATTGTAATTCTACAGGGCTGCATAATATTTTCTTCCAACCCGAAGTGATGCATTTTTAAAGAAATTATCAATCATGCTGTATGCCATTTTTCTTTCATTAAATTTGATACCAGAGATTTTACATTCTGTGAATCACCTGTATCCCCAACATGTCCCAACACTATTAAACTCTAAGACACTGAGGACTTCAATGGCAACTTGCTGGAAGTCCCAGGAGTGTATCAAATGGAAATGAATATAACTTTTAAAATAAATACACACACTCATACCAGATCCTTGCATTTGAATCTTCCTTGACAGCTAAATAGAAATTGTTTGTTTGAGTTAATCAGGAAAAAATGGCTGTTGACCAGATTTCTCATTGTTATGTAATTATGTGGAGGTGGCAGCCGTGTGTGCATTTAGCAGATGGGCTTGAACTCTGTGCAGTAACTATAGTATGTATGTTATCCAGAGTCTAATCACATCACTTGAAATCGTATCTGCGGTTTTGTAATGTGTGTTAAATTGCAAAATATTATGTCATTTATCTACATTTTATAGAACCTTATGTTTGACGTTGTTGGCACCAGTCTTGAGATTAGTCACATTAATAAACTCTATAACAACATTTATTGCTACACAGAATTTAATAGTAAAACTAAACATAATAGTGGCTTCATTATTTAGCAATGGTCTTATGTATCAATTTTATTTTTATCATCACAGGTGTTATAGTGTAAAAATTGCCTATATTATGAAGTACAAAACTATACTCTAAACCTGAGTAAAGAGGACAGGCAACCATACATAACTGCTGCATTCTAGAATCAACAAACTAACTGAGTCTTAAGCCAACACCACTCAGTTATATAGTATAATATATAAGTAGAGCAAATCATGAAAAGGCATAAAGAGGTCAGCATTACATAGCAAGTTTAAACCTTATACCTTTACCTTAATAGCAAACAGCCTCAAAATATACATGTATCCAAGTACTGTTCAGTGAACTGAAACATATTGATGAGAGCTGAAGAAATTGCTGTAATAATTGAACACAGTGTAAATAAAATGCTGAAGAATAACGGATACTGCACTGACTTGTATTGTAAGTGTAGCATCATGTCACTGGTGTGTTGGAAAAAAACATAATGGGTCAGGCCTCTGGCCTGGTGTGAATCAGCACATTATGATTTATTTACACCAAGTGAACGTCTGGCCCATTGGCTTAGTCTCAGTCCTTATTTTATTTTCTCTTTTTTATTTATATTTTGTAGTGGGCTTAAATTAGAATAGATCAATGTTGATATTCCTTACACTTAATTTTAATGTTTATCTTGGTGTATTGGCCAGGTAGCTGATTTTCAGTCCACTACATTATTTTAATGCTAGCTTTTTTTCTAAAGCATGATCGTGCATTTACAGTATTTACTTATAGCCTTTACATAAAAGAAAGACAACAGGGTCAAAATTCACACAGCTCATACATTTCTGGACTGATCAAAACATTGGGAAAATTTCCCATAGAGAACAACCCTGAACTGGCAAAGAGGTGGACTTGATCTCAAATCAATGAGTCAGTTAAAATAACTAATTATAGTTTTAAAGTTGAAATTAGCACTGTTTCTTACATGTGTTGTGTTAGTGTGCTTCTGTCCTCTTGGTTAAAAGTCTTCATTATTAGCTATTACCGATTATTGAGTGCACTAATGAAGCACAAAGTGAAAAAAATACTGAGACAATTTGTTTAGACTCCATAAATGTATTATTTTTATTGTATACATATTGTATTTACTTTGATCTGTAGATTGTGAAAGGAAAAGGCTGCTAAAAAAAGAAAATGAGTTATTTATTTCATCCTCAAATATCTATTATGAACAGGACAGACTTTCTCCATAAGGCAGGGAGAAAAATTATTAAAGTAAGAAGAAAAGTTTATCCTCTTTTAGCATTTTAAAAAATAATGGCAAGAACATTGGCAAGAGATCAGCATATAGCTCTGGAACATTTACAAATAAACATGAATAAGCACATTGTAAAATTCACAAACTTACTTCAGACCAACAGAAAAAAAGTTTTCAGGGCATAGATTCCAAATAAATTTCAAATGCCACCAACCCACTGAGCCAAGCATTCATTCCAATTCAGAGAAGTGCAACAACATTCGAAATTTGTATTATAGCATCTTAGAAAGGTCAGTAGGAAAAATTTCAGTGCTCATCTGCAGAATTGAAATAAAAACATATTATATGCCAGGAAAGCGGAGACTGCAGCAGCTGTGGACAGATTTCTGTTGCTTAGAATGATGGTTTGTGCTTAGTTTTGAACTACTTCAGCTAATCAGTAAACTAAAAGCAGAAACTACCATTAGAAAAGCACAGTGGACAATTCTATAAGCAAGCATCACTTCAGGCATCACTTCAAAATATATTTTCTCCTCAGACTCCTTGACAGAACCTTATGGAAGATCTTCAGAGTAAGAGATAATTTGCAGGAACTAATGGACCACAGACAAGGAAACATAGGTGGATGTTCAGAGTTTGTTAAAACAGATAATCATGTGGAGGCAGCTTCTCCACCCATCCTTCCCCATCACAGTCCCTGAGTTGTGGTGTGTACTTTGTATGCAGACACACTGATTCTCATGAAAATCCACACCAAGTAAGATAGTCTGTCTTGTCTTTAAGAGTGGAAGAACTGGGCTGATCGGAAGGCCAGAGAATGGAAAGTGCTGGGCTAAGACAATATGTTTATTCTGTGGTTACTTTTACCTTCGAGCTTGATTACATTAAACATTTGGACTGACCAGAGGATTGAAATAGCAGAATAATGCGTGTTTATTCTAGTTATTTTATGAAGGAAGGGCACAGATGACATACTTAGCTTTACAGAAAATGTGATTCCCCGAGTTACTTAAGATATAGAAAAATATTCAGTTTATGTGGAAAAGCAGCTATACAATCTCAAGAAGACAAAATAATATAGAAAATCTTATAGCACATTTTAGATTAGAGGTATTAACTCCAGCATCCTGGCCAAATTCCTCTTTTGGTCATTCTGCTGACCTAGATTCCCTTTGGGGTTTCAACAGGATATGGTTTAACTTTTACCTCCTGTCCTTAACTTTTGTGTAGTGGTATTGTATACCGTTAAACAGTTACTTCACTTCAACATAGAGGTGGCTGTTCTTCAGATGGATCTGTGTAGTTTGTAAACTGCTTTAGGATCCGTTTGGATGAAAGATACCATGTAAAGACATGTTCATTAAGATCACAAATGTCAGATCGTTATCATGGGAGCAGCAAATTTAGCAGATGATGAAAGCATACCACAGGCAGAAAAAGAATACAAAGACAAAGTACAATACAAAGATTAGCAAATCCACTTCAGTGTATCTGAACACTGTTATGAAGAACAGAATAAAAAGTAATGGCTATTTAAAAGAGAGCACCCGGAGTAGCCTTAGTGTATTTTGCCATAATCCCAAGACCCTGATTGAAGGCTGAAACAATCAGACACCTCAGATGCTTTTAGGAAAAGGTGAAAAAATAAAAATGGTGAGGGAGAAGGAGTCAATGAAGAGAACTGATATTACCAGTCTTTCTTCATTTGTCGAATATTCATGTACAATCACAGAGACTCCTTATATGTGAAATATGCAAAAATTAGCTCTGAAATTAAAAGATTGAAGAACTAAAGGACTTAAAAATATATATATGTATACTATTTAGATCTCCCTCTCAGCGCAGCCCCTTCATTTTAAGTGAGGAAAGGATATTATAGAGAGTATGATCACAACAGAAATTGTGGGCCAGAAAGAACTGTAGAGAAAGAATGGTACAGAATGGAAACGGTCAGAAGAAGAATGGTGAAGAGGAGAGAATGACAAAGAAAAAGTAGGTGACACACAGGGAGAGGAAAAGAGAAGCGGGGCTTGTGGCCCCTGTGGACCCATTTCACAGACTTTGCAGCAACCTGCAACTTCATAGTTGAGAAATTAAGTGAAGCAGAAACTGGGCACCTCAGCACTCTGGCCCCACCTAACTGCCAGACACACGGAGGAGTTAAGTGCCCTAATGGAGGAAGCTCCTCTGTAGTGAACTGAGGAGTCTTTATTAAAGACACTAATGTAACAGAAATTTCAGGATTCAGTTGCTCAGGACCTGGTGACTAGTAAGGCAGCAAAGGAACTAAAAGTAAGTTCCTTTTTTCTAAATATTAGTAAATATAGGCCTGGTCTACACTAGCAGGGAGGGTTGACCTAAGATACGCAACTTCAGCTACGTGAATACCATAGCTGAAGTCAACACATCTTAGGCCAACTTACTTGCCATCCTCACAGCGGCAGCAGTTGGCAGCGGTCTCCCCCGTCTACTCTGCCTTGCGCCTTTTGGCGAGCTGGAGTTCCGGAGATGACGGGAGTGCCTCTGGGGATCAATTTATCGCGTCCTGACGAGACACGATAAATCGATCCCCAATAGATCGATCTCTATGCGTCGATCCAGCCGGTAGTGTAGACAAGGCCTTAGAAAAGAAATACTTTTTCTTCAGTCAGTCGTATGAACTCACCCAACACACTTTTACTTCTTTCTGAAATCCAGAGTGAAAACTGGCTTTTGCGAAGCTTCCTAACCTCATCCAAGTTCAGAAATAAAACACACACAGTTCCCATGTGATTCTCGTCACATGACCAATCACAAGCAACCCAGCATGAAAAACGGTAAATGAAATTCTGAAAAGCACGATTAAATGTCTGTGTCAAGTATCTAAATTATCCCCAATTAATATGTAGAGCTCCCTTAAAATTGGTAAAACTAGCATCTTTTTGCCTTATTCATTATACTCAAATCCAAAACTAGCCACGTTAGCCTAAGATTTAGTTCATCTATTAAAGAGTGAATAATAGAAACTATATCATTTATATAATCTCTACTATTTTTATTAAAGCTCTATTTACCTTTCAGTGGATTTATCTCACCAGTAGTGCCACTGTTTGGAGGCACAGGTTTTGGCATTAATTTCAATGATCAAGTATGAACCTTTCTATAACTTCTCTGTCCAATGTAAAGACTTGCTTTTTTAAAAAACAGGTTTAATTTATAACTGTTTCTCTGACAGTCATCTTACAAATATTTTATTCATTAAGTGATGTTTTTATAGTCCTTAATACATGTAAACATGAATAATGTTGCTGAGGTTGGAATTACAAATATCACATTTAATATACAATTTAGCAAAGTGAAGTAGCAGGCTTTGTTTCATGTTCAATATTAACTTCTTTCCACAAAAGCAATAATAAAATGTGTTAGATATTACTTTATAATCTGTTTAGGCATGCAGCTTTCATTAAGGAACTTAAAAGCTTGTCTAAAGAGAAAAAAGGTCTGAAAATCAGAAGGAAAATTTCCCCTTAGCTTTGCACTATTACTATAACCCAGATGTAATCTATATTGACATAATACTTGATATAATTCTTGTTAAATAATCACTCGATACTTGTCTGAAAACAATAAAAGTATAATGTTCATATTGTTCATGTTTTTGTTTCTATTCATCCCATTCTTGTGTGCAGTTACAGGCTTTAAGCTATGTAGCTGGTTTATTGGAAACTTCAAAAAGAATGCCAGGTAGTTTTAATCTTCACAATGTATTGCATGAAAGGAGTGGTTGCAATGTTTGAAGGATTAACCAGCAGGCGCTTTAAACTGGTGACTCATGTAAACTAGTGTCCCCTGTCAGCTTCCAGCCAAGCATGAATTAAAGCAGCCAAATTGGCAGCTTGCATTAAGGAACACTCCTACATTGCATGGTTCTTTGGTTTTTAGTGGAAGGCCCTTGACATCAGAAAGGATTGAACTTTGACCTTGACCCTTGAAACCTTGAATATCAGCAAGAGTAATTTATTAAGGGTTATTGTGGTCAGACCTGAGTCTGTTGAGCATTTAGCAACTTCTAAAGCAAACTGCAAGTAGCTCCCTAATGTGCTGTAAAAGGAACCTTACGTATACATTCATATATATTATGCACAATATAGTGTGTTCAAAGATTATTAATGTTGCAGACCCAAACAGCAGAAAGTTAGGAAATGTGCATATGCATTACGATACAGTTATTAATTACACAAACACATACTGTTTTTTCTACAGGATGGACTGTGCTCACTGAATGAGCAGCTATTTTATATGCAATTTTTCATTGTTCAGTGTATGTCCCCAAGCCTTATTTACTGCACACCATTAAAACCCCATTCTGAATGCAGAATTATTGATTTCCTCTGGGGCTTTTCTATGGTACTCATCACTGTAGCATCTGAGTTTTTCACAAATAATTAATTTATTTTCATAACACCCCGTTACGTTAAGGGGTATTATTATCCCCATCTTACAGATGGGGGACTGAAGCACAGAAAGATTAATGTGAAAACTATCCTCTAATTTTGGATACCCTGTCTGAGATACCAAGGACCTGATTTTTCAGGGTGCTTAGCAATATGTTCCTTTTTTATGTTCAACACTTGTACGACTTCAGTTGCAGTTGTGAGTAGTCAGTATTTCTGCAAATTGTACTAAAGATCTGAAGTTGGGCATCCATAAAATGTTGACGTAGTTAGTGGCCACCTGTTAGAAGTTTGGTGACTTGTCTAGCATCATACAGGAACCCTATGGAAGGGGCAGAGATTGAATCCAGTTCTCCAGGACAGCATTCAACTACCTTAACCATAAGACCATTCCTTTCTCATTCCTTTCCAGACAGTCTTATATCCACCACATCTCCCTGGGGTCCTTATTCGAGTCTCCTTGCCACCCAGTCAAAGTCTCTCACTGCTCTGGCTCCTCATCCTGTCTGTCTCTCCAATGCTTCCCAATTCCCCGCCCCCCTCCGAGTCCTTACATCCCAGTCTCATTGCTGAGCCAGTCCCAGTCTCTCTCTTTCTCATGTACACACACAACAGCCAGTGCCAATCTTCCCAACCTAGGCTCCATGTCCCAATCCACTCCTCTCCACCCCCAACTCTTGTATATTTCAGTGAAGCTACTGCTTGGGTGCCACCAGGGGATCATTCAGATCACACGAGAGACAAGTCTCCCTGTTCTCAGTTCCTCTGCCCTGTGTCTCTTTCCTTGGAGCAATGGCAGGGAAAGTCATGTTCAGCCCGTCAGCCCTGGGATGGAATGTGCTCAGTGCAGATAGATTCTTCAGAGATTTTAGCTGCCACAGTTCAGTGAGCCTCTACTGAGTTGATGTGGAGTGAGATTTTCTTTAACGGAGCAAAATTTGGGCATTTGAACAAAAGGCACATCCTTTACACCAGGGCGACACACTCTACTAAATTGCTGAAAAGCTAGGTACTAGATCTTCTCAAAAAAATGGCAGTGAGAATTTTTTTTTTGAACATGGGATAAAACAAACATTTCCCCCCTAAAGCAGATACCCAGCATGGAAAAATTCAGCCCATTGGTTAAAGTTCAGTAAAATTGTAAGCAACTGAAAACACGGTCTTATAAGGGAAAGTGTCAGGTAACTTTAACTACAGGCAGTGCTACCAGTTGTGTTTATAATATATAATATACAAAACATACATAAAACACTGTAAGGTAGATTTGTACCCATTGCACTGGTTTCATCTTCTTCCTGGATTAATTACATATTCAATTTCACCCCTGGATACTAGAGGCTTTAGGATCAAGAGCAGTGCCATCAACATGTAATGGTGGTGCCATAGCATCAGGATTGTGAGATTCCCTGGCTACTTGATGTTGTGTGTAAAAAGGATGGAAGAAATACTGTTTAACAATGGACATTCTGCAGCTGTGCATTTAACAAAACAGAGCTATTAAGAAAGACCTATAAGGACAATTAAAACCATATTAATAAATGATCACCAGGTTGCATTTAAGAATTATTGCAGTGATCAGGAATACTAGAGTCCCAGAAGGTAATTTTTCTTCTCTGGTAAAGCATTCCCCTCCCCCCAACACCTCTTGATAACCTTTATTTTTAATTATTAACAACACTAGGTTCTTTAAATAGTTTAATTAATGCAAAAATATATCATTTGGCATGATACAGTTCTGTTCCCCGGTGTCTCCAGGACAACAAAGACCCAAAGACAACAATTCCTGTTCTATTGACAAAGGATTGTTTAATACCAGGCTGATTTTTCTCTGTTTCCTTGATAATGTCTGCTAAATTTTCAAAGGGAATACTTAAAAACAGACAAACACAAAAAACCCACAGATCAACTGGTGACTAGAGAGAAATCAAACCTGATGCACTAGATGTCTTCATCTCCTTCTGCCAAAGTACAACTAAATCAAATTTTGGAATCCATTTCCAATGGCAACTAGGAGTCTGTAGTCACTGAAAATAAGTCCTACTACTTTCTGTCTCAGCTCCCATTCTGACATAAATTAATTAACTTTCTTGGGAGTGTTGTTTGAGTAAAGGGTGTAAGGTCTGTTCCATAGCCAGTAGGTTATTAGAATTCACTTTGATAAGTTTTGATATGTAAAAGTTGGAGAATTAATCAAATTTTGCTGTTTAATTAGCAATGATATTTACTGAGAAAGTTTTTCTTTAATTATTGGAAACAGTATTGCAGGATGGTGCCCCAGGTTTGAAGGTTTCAGTCTGTATTTTTAACTGCAATGCAACTGTTCAAGTTACTCACCTGCAAAAGTGTTTGCAGGGTCAGGCCCTTCACTGTCTCATGGAAACAAATCTAAGTTGCGCATTTGAGCTGGAAGTGCATATTGTATAGCATCATGACTGCATGCTCTACCATACCATAGCCTCGGAAGAAGAATTGAGTTTTGAATCCATAATGGATGTGAAATGTAATGAAAAAATCACTAACACACCTGTAAATTCAGTATGCTGTATTATTTGTTTTACTGAATAGTCTCTCTGCAAATGAAAAAGGTAATCCTCTCAATGCCTTTAAACTATTTTTCAGGTGTGTGTTTGTTTCTCTGAAGTTGGAGTTGGTTTGTGTTTTTAGATGATGTGTTGTCAGATTGTGATGACCCATTAACTTTATGTACACTTGAATGTAGATAGCAGACCCTTGACTTTGGGCAAGATCCTTCCAGATCCTGAGCTGGTGGAGCTATGCTGGTTTACATCAGCGAAGGACCCATGTGTCTGTTACAGCAATTGTAGATGCTGAACATGTAGCATATATATTGAATGGACGCTGAACTCTTTGGCATTTGGAAGGTTGCGCTGTAAGGGGAAATGTGTTGAACAAAACAAAGAAGAAAAAACTTCCAGCTATTATTTGAGGCAATTGTTATTTAGAAATTGCCTCATCCAATGCCCAGAAAAGTCAATGAAAGAGCTCCAGTTGGCATCAGTTCAGGCCCATACTGCAGTATACACACATTTTCAAAAGGGCATTCACTCATTATGGCAACTGAATTATTCGGTATTAACCAGCATCATATCCACCTTAATTTTTCTGCTCTGCTTGACCTTATGAAATATTGGCCCCTTTCCAAAAGTTTTAACTCAATTGAATACAAATGCTTTTAATTTTGCATTCCCAGTTAAGAAAGCCACTCACACAGCACTTTTCTTCATAAATCTGAATTAATTAAATTAGAGTGTGCGAGTGGAAGTGACCACTTCTAAATACAGAATCCAACTTGGTGGGTCTTGTCTTTGAAAATCCTTCTTATTCGGAATAGCTGATCTTACATCAAAGCAACCAGTGTAGACCAAGGGCTCTTTCATTTTTTAATAAAAAGATTTTCTGCTCTAAAGGCACACCTGACATTGTTTGCATCCAGAGCAAGTGGTCTGTAATAAGTGGTCCAATGGAGGTTTAAGCCTGCTTTCAAGGGTCATTGGCTTTCCTGACTGTTACTTGATCTGTTTAGAACTGGCTAATTTGTTAATCAGAACAAGGCTTAGATCTTAATGTGATTGCCCCTAAATTGCTGTTGCACACGTACACAATTTTTTTAAAAAAGACTTCAGTACCTAATGTTGATATTCTTTGCTAAAATGGAAAGTTTAGCTGCATCCAGCACAATATAATGACTCATGCCTTTGGGTTTTTTATTCTATTTAATAATGTAGAATATTAAAACTAAAGAAGCAATATGAATGTTCTTTTAAATTTTGCAGCAATAACTTGCCTCTTCATCTCATAAATATACTAGACCCAGTTCTGATCTTACTTCCATAATTGTGCATGAAATTAGAATTAGCCCCTCATCTCTTTGTAGACTACAGTGGAATGTTAGACCACTTATAAGGAGTGTAAAAGCTCCACACGTTAGAGAATCTGAGGGCTTGTCTACATGAGGAGGTTGCTCTGGTTTAAACTTTAATCTGCTTTTAAACCAGTATAGTTTAAATTCATGGAGGTTAAATCCATTAATGGCTATTAGCCAGGATGGGTAAGGAATGGTGTCCCTGGCCTCTGTTTGTCAGAGGGGAGTGATGGATGGCAGGAGAGAGATCACTTGATCTTTACCTGTTAGGTTCACTCACTCCCGCGGGGCACCTGCATTGGCCACTGGCGGTGGACAAGATACTGGGCTGGATGGACCTTTGGTCTGACCCAGTACAGCCATTTTTATGTTCTTAGTGCAAAAGACTGCGTGGACACTTATTTCAGTATAAAAGTGACTTACTTCAAAAGAGGAAAAAGCCTCTTCCTAATTGGCTTAAGCAAAATTGAAGCTCTTATAATGAAATAAATGTGTCCATGCAGCCTTTTTTCCAAATTTAACTATATCGGTTTAAATTTACACCTTAAGTTATACTGATACAACTTTCTCATGTAGACGAACTTTCCCATGTAAACACACACACTCTGAATAAGAAGGAAATATGAAGTAAGGGGCTCAGTCACTGCTATTGGAAGGAGAAGTATTAAGCAGGTTGGAAAATCAGTGACCTGCTTCTGTGAATATGCCTTATGTCCTGAGTTGGCCTCAAGGAGAAAAATTTGACAAATCATCATCTGTAAACAAGATGTTTCAACCCACTGGCAAGCCACATGATGGGTAGATGGTTGTGAGGTTTCTGGAAAAATGAAATGCTGTATTTTAATATTTTTGAAAACTTCTTGGACAGATGCTTGTCCTGACACCCGCCCATGATATCCGCCCATTTCCAGTTCAGCTTTGCCTTTTTGAACTGATCACTTAGAAGTCATTGTAACTGATGTGTGGCGCCTTGCATTGCCTTGTGTATGACTATTTAGCTAGAAAAAATAGGAGTTAAATCTTTAATGATACAAATACTGTTGCAGTTACGTGTCCAGGAAACCTGATTCCTAACCCATTCTCAGACCCTTTGCAAGTAGAATATTTGTAATTAAAGACATGTTGGCAGCATCTCTTGATCCTCGTTTAAAGGGTAATATTGACATCATGCTCCCTACTCCATGCACACCTAAATCACTTGGATAATGCTGTTTTCCATAAAACATTATATTTCAAATCATTGTCCTCCATTTCCTCTGTCAGTCCAGTACATTATTCTAGGTCAGTCCCATCATGTGAAGGAAAATATATTCATAGCACATCACAATTAGTCCTTAACTGATTGACTGTAGTTAAACAGTAACAATGAGAGCGTTCACATTAGCAGGATCAGTGGCAAAGCAGCCACACAAACAGGTCATTCATGAGAGCAGGTGAGATTTTTGATATCTTGAGCCTTTTCTCAACACTGCAGAGTGAAGCAAGATTATCTAGGGAAAAATCAATCTAGCCCTGCGTCTCAGGTAGATTACATTCCAAAATGAAAGGACTCAAGGTATCAAGTAAGACTTGTTAGTGTTCAGCACTGAGAAGTCCACCATCACCAGCTGCGGGGGGGAAATTGCTGTTCTTTACTTGATCTTCTATAGTGCTATGGAGTTATTTCAGTACTCCTGATGACAGAGTTACACAGTGGATACAAAATGGAAGCTCCCAACTTTAGTTGTAATATTAATTGTCTTGCCAAGACTGGGGGAACTCTTGTTTACATCAGCCACTACCCTTTGCCTTAGAGGATGGAGCTGACCAAAAAGACAATGGGGATGACAATCTATCCAGAGCCAGATAAACTAATCTTCCTCCACCCCCACCCACTTTGCACGTGTGGATGATCATCCAGAAAAAAAAGAAAAAGGCAGGATACTGAATGCTCAGTTAGCAAATACAGTCTTAGTGTCAGATACGCTATTGATCTATGTGCAGACCACATTACATGCCTATTGCTTCACTTCAGAGGGCTGGGGAGAGTGGATCCTTGACCAGTTAAGCAGCTTTCCCATCTCTCACTTGTCTCCTTTCATCTCCCGTGGCATCCTTTTCATGTTTCTGTGTGTTTTGTGGGGGTGTTTTTTGTTATTCTGTTAAACTGGCAATGGCAGTGCTGATTAGACCATATTTAGGAAGCACCGGGAATTTATTTCATAAGCACTTCTTCTGGATAATGATCCAGTCATTTTATGAGTATTTCTTAGAGTGTTGTGGGTACTTAACCCATATTTTTCCCTGTAGTATTTGAATATTGGATTACCTGATTATTCAGGTATATTTTGGTGAGACACAGAATGGGCGCACCGATAAACTCAGTCTAGTTTTGAAGTATTATAGGTTGGTAGCAATATTCCCTGAAATGGGATATAACTCAAGAACCAATAATATCTCTGGCACTAGACTGTACTAAGCCTGACAAATATATTCCCAGCCCATCAATACATTTTCATTCCTTAGTATCACAAAAACAGCTGCTAAATATGTCTGCAGAAGTTGTGTGTGCAAAACTGCAATCATAAACTGGGGAGTTAATTCTCTGACTATCTGAACTGTGCACACAAGTGGGCTTTCGCAGACACAAAATTAAGTGCAAATGTAGGTACTGGATTGAAGCCACTTATAGAATTTGGCTCTTAGTGATTATATTTTATATTTTGCATATTGCATAAAAAGCCTGACCCTGCAACAGTGGAGTACATGCTGATACTGTACAAGTATATACAGTGGCAGGTAATCGCTATTATTGGCCCATGTCTTGGATTATGTAGGCTTTAAGAGATTGTACGAAGGAAGATTGTTGAGGAAGCTGACTGGGAGGCTGTTCCAGGCACTGGAGGTGGATTATGACACTTTACAAAGTACCAGGAAAGTGTAATTGGGGGAAAAAAATCCAACGCCATGTATGTTACCATGGTTCTAAAACATGAAGATGATTCAAAGAAGATTTTCAAAACAGATGTCATATGTATTATAAGTATAGATTCAGTTATTTAGTGTATTATGTGACTGGATATTTTGAGTATCCGAGCAAATAATTCTGCACCTCAGTGTACCAAACACCTAGATTTTTCTCTTTCCTTTCGCAACTGGATGAGTAATTTTGACTAATTTTGACACCACCTCCTCCATCCCCAGTACTCAGAGAAAAACACTTAAAATATTTATAACAAAATGTTTGAAATTTCAGGGTACTTATATACCATAGTGGTGATGAGAATGGTGCAAAAGTCTAGTGTAAGATCCACTGTTTTTCAGTTGCTTATAAGTTTCTCAAACAATTTCCTCTTGGCCAGGAATTTTTCATGCCTGATCTCTTTTCAAAATCAAATGGCTTTTTCCCCCTGTTTGATTTCAGGGAACGTTTCAGCAAAATTAGGGCTGCCATTTTTGAGTTTGGGGTGCTTTAAAACAACTGTAAAGGCAATTTTGTTAAGATGTGGCTTTTGTCATTGGGCTTAAGATCTAAGAAACAAGCCAGTTCTGAAGGAAATTGATTCAGTAGTTTTAAAGTTATCAGAAATGGAAGTGACTTTGAAAATTGGTGACATATACCCAGCAGACTTTACTTTTTCATTTTTCTGCTCAATCAAAAGCAGCTAATTAAGCAAGTGGAACATTAGAAACAGCTCCTGAAACCTGATCAAAATCCTGTGTTAAAGATTAACTTTAGTTGTAAGCATATGTTGAAGGATGCATACAGATTTGTTTATCATTACCTTTAACTAGAACATCTTTTAATTCAGAACATACTCACAACTACATCTCCCACCATTGTCAAACTTAACTGTCATTAAAACAATCAAGTTAGTGTAATGCTATATGATAGTAGCCAACAGCTAGAGTGAGGTCTATACATAGACTTTGTAGAGAATATCTTTTTCAGTTAGGTTTGTGATTTTTTTTTTACACATACTCTTGAACCAGTACAACCCATAATGTGCACACTATACTGACATAAAGGTATCTTCTTGTACAGAAATAAGTAGTGTCAATATAAACATTTGTATAACTTCATCCACACGACGGGGATTGTACTGCTTTAATTATACCAGTGTAGTTAAAGAGAGACAATTTGTGTGTGTAGACAAAACCCGCGGACTTCATGAGCCTCCTCCCTACAAAGGGGCCAGATATCAATTTCATTTACTTCAGAAACAGTCTAATTTTCAAAAGAAAAAGACCACGGAATTTTACAGTGTTTTTGCTCATTTTCTTGTACAACCCTCAAATGGTGGGGGCACTGCCAATAAAGAATGCAGTTCTGTCCACTCACTTTCACCTTAGTTCTGAGGCCCCCATGTTAACCTGCTTTCATGTGCTCCCAAAGTGCTTGCTTGACTTTTCCCATGGCCCAAATGCCAGGCTATCCTTTATGAACCTAGTCTTATCTCCAGCATATGCACACGCACAAACTAGTGGATCATATCTCCCACAAACAGAAGCACTCCCAAGGGAGTATGCAGTATCTGTACTATTTTAAAGACTGTTTACTGGTTTGTTTGTGAACTTCAGTACTTTACAGTTCATGATCTCCGTTCAGGAAAGCACCCACGCATATTCTAACTTTAAGCACATGCTAATGGAACTTAAGCATGTGCTCAAGTTCTTTTCTGAGTAAGGCAGCTCTCCTGAATCAGGAACGAAGTATCCAAGTAATCTGAGAAAACAAGCATCTTTACCTTCAAATACTATTTTAAATATTATTTTAAGCTGCAGGTTCATAATACTGCCTTGGACCTCTAGCTGTTTTTAAGGCAGAACTGTTACCTCTGTTAAAGTACAACTTATTTTTCAGCTTTACATAGTCTTTTACTATCCAGCCTCTTTGCCTTCTGAGATTATAATACTGTACCTGGTCACAAAAAGTTAAAGTTGGATTTTCACCCTAAATTCAGAATAGATTTGCTTTGATTAATTGAAATCAGATGCTAATTTATGGCCCAATCCAGCAACCCTTATTCACATAGACAGTCTCACAAAATTCAATAGGAATAGATGTGTATATTAGATCTGCTCATATAACAAAGGTTTTGGGATTTGCACTTTCTGTTTAACTTAATTAGTGGCACATCTAGGTTTTCTTTTCAAAACAAGGCCACCAGGTAGTGGAATTCATAAGTACTTGTTTGCCAAAGTAGAATTTCTTCTCAGAAAAACAAACCAAAAACAAGAAAACGTGTCTTGATTTTAGTTAGTGTTACAGGGAACAATGAAACATAAAATCAAAGAGAAGAGCGTGTGCTACTAAGGAATAAACATAACAGCTCCTGAAATATTTAATTGATATATCCTATGGAACCACCATATACCTTCCACTGGTTTTAAATTTTGAGTGTACTTGTGAAAAATTCAGTATGAATTTTAGAGAAAATCTGACTAGCATTACACATATTTAGTTCTTCTGCACCAATGTTTATAGAACTGGTCAGAGTGTGTTTTACTGCAACAAGATTAATATTTATTAACAATTCAAAATGATCTGTTCCAAAATGTACAGTACACTCAGAGATGTTTTACCACAGAAGTCCAGGTGTTTCCTGTCTGAAGTTTGGAATGGCTGTTAGCTTATGATAGGTTTATTAGGCAATGCTTTTATAGCTTTAATATGCAGCAACAAAATATTATACTTCGTGTCTAACGCCTCATAATACAAATGATTACCATCACTGAATGCAGACATAACTTTAGTGCATAAGACGCGCTTGAGAAAAGCAGGTATCGTATGGGCTATGAACTGTTATATTAATTCCTTCTTCCAGATCTTTGCTATGGTTTTCTAAAGAAGTGTGCTAACCGTCCCCAACATGTTATGTTTTCAGACATAGTTGCTCGTCAAAGGTTTACTTTCTGCTTCAGAAAGCTGCTGTATTGTTAACATCTCAGCTTTCTGTGAAATAGAAGTATTTAACGTATATTTGGATGGTTATATGTTGTGATTATAAATAGAGCCAGAATTGATTTAGCCATCTAAAGGACAGGCACAACTTCTTAAAGGTTTGATTTAAAGTGAATACAGTGAAGGGTTGGTTTTAAGTGCCGGCCTTATATACATGTATTTGGACATCACTAAAGAACAGACCACTTTTTGTTACTCTTCGGACTAGGTTGAGACAGCTCTTACAAAATCACACAGAAGAGCAAGGCCTTGGTTACACTGGCACTTTATAGCGCTATAAAGCCCCTAGGCCCCTAGGCCTTGGTTACACTGGCACTTTATAGCGCTATAAAGCCCCTAGGAGCGCTATAACCTCCTCTCCGTCCACAAGTCACGTAGAGAGCTATAACAGCGGAGTTGTAGCGCTCCTGGTAATCCACCTGCGCATGGGGAATAAGAGCTGTAGCGCAGCTGCTGTAGCGCTACAGCAAGAATGTGGACACCCGCTGCGCTACAAGTGATCTCTTGAGATTCCTAGAGCCATTTAAGGCAATTGATGTCTCTTCCCTTTGTTTTGAACTCGGCTGGAGGAATGCGGAAGTACCTCTTTAGAGTTTCTCTCTTAACTCAGCAGATAAGCAATGCAAATGTTTAAGGAGGGAGCCTGTGTGAAAACAAAGCCCTCTGTGAACGGAGGCTCGCTGACAGGCTTTCAGAAGAACGGAAAAACCACTGGCTCTCTCCCTCTGCATACACACAACACGTCCCCCCCACCCCCCTCGTTTAAAAAGCACAATGCACCAAGCTGAATGCTGGGATACCTGCCCTAATGCGCTGCTCTTAATGCCGCATTAAGTGCTGCAAATGTGGCCATGCTATACCGCTGGCATGTCTGAGTGTGGACATACAATAGCACTATACATATTGCTGTATAAGGGGACCACTATAACCAATAGCGCTATAATCTTGTAAGTGTAACCATGCCCTAAGGTCTTCACCCTGGTTCAGTTTGCAACTCCAGCCATGGAGAGGAGAGCAGGGGTTGTTCATCTGATACTTCCCCGCTGCAAGCAATTGCGTAAGGGTAGCGAGGTGCAGAAAGTGGGAGGAGCCCTGTCTCTGTCCCTCCCCACCACTCCCATACTATACAGCTAGATACATACAGGAAAGCAAGTTGCTTGGTGATAAGGGATGAAGTGATTTACTCTTCCTCACCAGAGAGGCAAGAAGCAGAAGAAAAAATGAGACTGTTGGGGCCTGTCTTGATGAGCAAAAAGGGTGAGGGTTTCCAGTCATGGTAGCTCAAGCATGATTCCTTAATATATCTAAAAAGTCATGTGAAGATGCAAATTAGACTTTTTTAGCTTATGCTACACAATGTGGCCAGTGCACACAGCTTCCGACATATTAGCCTGCATCTTAACAGGGCTTTTCAATAGACATACGCTAACCTAATGGAAACACACACCTTTTCCCTATCTAGACAGGGTCTTAGTTACAATTCGCTCTCTGCTTCTGGGACAGGGCAGCTACATGTCATCCCATACTGAGGGAGAACTGTAAAATCACAATCTAGCTCTTATTCATAACAGAAATGCACCACTATAGTTAACTTCTATCAGATTTTGAGTAGCAATTTCTGTATTCGGAATTATAAACACCCATAAAATTTGATTTACATGTGAAAATTGATATTACAGAACTTTGACACTAAAATAAATCGCACCATTTTTTTCAGACTACAAAAATATGCTGTGGCCTACATTGTGACTTCCACTACCAGGACATAGTCCCCAGCTGGAAAGTTTTACTCTAGGATTGCAAATACGTGACGTGGTGAAAGAAGATGTACTTATAACAGTTCACTTAGAGAGGAAGTTAGGTTTTTGTTTATCTCTGGTTATCACAGATGGACTCAATAAAGCTCACAGTCTTCACAGTGTCTCACTCAGATCCAGATTTTCAAGTGCTCAGCACCGATCACCTCCCATTGCGACACTTATGACCCCAACGACCTCAGTTCTTTGGAAAAATCTGATGGTTGATTGTGGGTGCCAAGCCTCCCTGAAACTTGTGGTCTAATTGATTAGAAGAGCAATGGAAAGTAAGAATTTCTGTACAATGTTTACATGTAACATTGACGTGACTGGGAATTCTACAGCATCTAATGGATAGTATATTGAATCTTCATTTGATGTCCCTTCCCTCTAGCTGTCATATTGCACTGTTTATTGGATATAACCACCCCCATTTAAGTAGCCTGCCCTTCATTCTAGCTATATTAATAATTAAAATATACCATGCAAAAAGAAAATCCAGACAATATTATAAATACATAATAATATAATAATAATTAATATCAACCATCCCTCCACATTGTACCACCTCTTTCTCAACCTGTCCTCTTCCTAAATGCCTGAAAGGAGAAATGAGCTTTGCAGGGCTGTGGTGGACCAAGCTGAGAAGCAAGTTCCACAGCTGACATCAGCCTTCTCTGTTTTAAACCAGGGGTCCCCCACCTCAAGATTCCCAGCTGATCACAACAGAGATGGGGACAAATTATGTCTCAAACCATTTAGGGCTTTGTAGAATGAAATTCTTAAACTCCACTGAAAGTTTAGAGGAAACCAATGTAAAGTACATTGGTTTGTACTATCTAAATGATGTACCCCTTAATAAACCTGCAGCCACATACTGTATTAATTTCAGCGTTGAGATGCTCTCAAACAGTAGTCGATTGGAGGGCACTTCACAATAGCCTAGTTTTGAGGCACCATTAACCACAGCAGAGTCCATATCCTAAGAAAGGACATATTTGACTATTGACCACACTTGCTGCCTAACCATCCAGGAGCAGCAAAAGATATAACAGTATCCCTAAATAATGAATTGATATATAGGAGTTGACACTGCCTCAAAAAACTAGACATATCAGTCCAGATTCAAGTGTTTCTCTCTGCAAAACAGCAGGAAAATCCATCACAACAAGGATACTTAACCAAGTGAGGCCAACCAGGGTTTATTAGGCTTTCTCCCACTTGGGATAATTCTGCTCTGTGAGTTTTTTGTGAGTGATTTAGTGGAAGGGCTTTCTTTAGTTCCTACACAAACGCAATCTAGGACTTCCAAAATTCTGTGTCGCAGTGAATGAAATTTACCGGAAGACTTCTGCCATTAGCACAAATGAGCCTTCTCTCTTCTATCATTCATTACAGGTTATCTCTGTACCTTTGTGACCTGTGACAGCAAAGCCAGTGGAGAGAGGAATTTTAGAAACTGCTGTTCCAACAGTAGAGGACAAAAAATTATAATAAAGTCACAGATGTCCATTAATAGAAAGTACTGTTACTGAGAAGCATTCTGGTTCAGAGCCACCGAGAAATGCATTGGTTCCATTAACCTCAGAGGGCAGATTATCAATTCAAGTCCCTTGCTTTGACAGCTTAAGCATGCCCTAGTCGCAAACTAAATGAGGAAATAGTTGGTGGAAGACAAAGTTATACTTTTCATGTGCCTAATTTCTAATCCCTGCCCAATTTCCCAATAATCCCTGCTCTGTGATTTTAGCCAAACCCTAAAATAGTCCTGAAGGCTGTCCATGAAAAATCACCATCTCCATAGACATCAGAATCAACAAGAGCCGTCATTTTCAGCAGCTCCAGGAAGGATCCCAATTAGCACCTTGATCAAATGTTCATAACAATCATTTGTTTCCTTGGTCAACAAATTGCCAGCTTTGTAAATTACACTTCTATTCTTTATTTTATTTTAGATTCAGAACAAACCAACACACAGAATGAAATAAAGGGGACAATAATATGAAAAGTAAACTCTTACAGACTGGGGGCACAATCCTTCAAGCCTTTATTGGCACGTATTTCCCCACTTCCTACTCACATGTAGCAGTGTTTGTGGGATTGGATCTCTATTATGGATTAGATAGCAATTGAGATATAGAATAAAGATGTTAATCAAAAATAAAATACGCATTGCAGAAGTCAAAGAACTTCACTCCTCCCTTCTTCCCACCCTCCCTTAAGAGGGAGGAAGCAAGTGGTGACATAGAACAGTTAATACCCTTTGCAGTGGGTGGAAGGATGGATAGCAGTGTTAGTTAGGGGAGATAGGGCATAGCTAGTTCTATGGTACCTGCTCCCAGCTCTCCCTTTCTCTCCCCTTCTGTTGCCAGGGGAAAAAGGAGGGCACTCTTAGGATAGGAAGAGACGTGGTTGAAGCACCTTGTGCTCCAAAAATATTTATTCTTTGGACTGGGTTTATTCCAGCAGTCAAAAGTTAGAGCAGCACCGGGACTGCTCTAACTCACAGCAGTTTCTGAAACAGTACCCAGGTTGACTATGTGTTGTGTACAGAAGTACTTCCTTGTGTTTATTTTGAACTTGCTACCTATTAATTCCATTGGGTGACCCCTGGTTCTTGTGCTATGAGAAGTAAATAATAGTTCCTTATTCACTTGTTCCACCTCATTCATGATTTTTAAATGTCTACCATATATACACCCCCTTTTCCCAAGATGAACAGTCCCAGTCTTTTAAATCTGCCCTCATGCCCCTAATAATTTTTGTTGCCCATCTCTTTACTTTTTCCCATTCTAATTTATCTTTTTGGAGATGGGGCGACCAAAACTGCAGGCAGTGTTCAAGGGTGAGCATACCATAGATTTATATGGTGGAATTATTATATTTTTTCATCTTATTAACTATCCCTTTCCCAATGGTTCCTAACATTCTGATAGCTTTTCTGACTGCCACTATACATTGAGCAGATGTTTTCAGAGAATTCTCCACAATGACTCCAAAATCTCTTTCTTGAGTGGTAACAGCTAATTTGTATGCATAGTTGAGATTATGGTTTCTGACATGAATTACTTTGCATTTATCAACACTGAATTTCATCTGCCATTTTGTTGCCGAGTCACCGAGTTTTGGGACTCTTCACAGTCTGCTTTGGATTTAACTAATTTGAGTTGTTTTGTATTCCCTGTAAACTGTTCCTTTTAATTTCTGTTTAACTTGTTCTTACTGAACGAGGAGAAGGAAGAGGCTTTTTTACCTTCCTCGGGGAAAACACAAAACAAAAAAACAGTTGACAAGAGCCAATGTATCTTCAAGGATTCTTTAAAATCCTTTTATTTATTAAAATATGTCGATATAGTTGCACGTATTCATTCGTAACACAAGAATTTATCTTAGAAAAATGGAATGGAAGATCAATTTGTTTCATTGTAGTTTCCATAAGTGCAGTCCCTCTGAATTCTTTGCTGAAATGCCATCTAGCAACACGTTACTGCTAAAAGAGTCACGGCAGATATCCCTAGGGATCCTAGAATAATAGACCACTACAGGGTCTAACTTTTGCCTCCTTCTAGCTCACTATTGTTGCAGAAACCTCTCATTAGGCTCAGCCTAGGAGATGTAGACCACAAGTCAGATCTGTTCATCTTACTCAAGCAAGAAGCCCCTCCGAATTCACACTAGCTCCATAGCAGCTACTGTGTTGAGAAACTCAAGAGCTCAAAATCAATTGGTACTTTATATCTGTGGCACTTATCTCTATTTTATTTGTTTGTTGAACCATGTTTGAATTGAAGTTGGAGGGGAAAAAAAATCAAGATAACATTAAGAATTATGTGATTTTTAAGCTCTGATATCTTTCAAACTACCAGAGCTAGAAATCCCAGTATAAGTTCCTTCAGGACTAGTACATATTCTTAAGCACTAGTTGTGGGTCAATGATATCAAAAAAAAACATATGATTCTTGTAGAAGGTTGTTTGTTAGAGAGACAAAAGGCCACTCCTCTTTTTCCCACCCAGTGAATTTCAGTATGGGAGCAAAGTTGCAGAAAAAGTGAGAATCAGAGGGGTAGCCGTGTTAGTCTGGAATTGCAGAAGTGACAAAGAGTCCTGTGGCACCTTAAAGACTAACTAAAGTTTTAGAGCATAAGCTTTCGTGGGCTAGTACCCACTTCGTCGGATGCATGCAATGGAAGTATCCAGGGGCAGGTATAAATAGGTAGGCAAGAACCAAGTGGGAGGTAACAGGGTTAGTCCAATGAGGCTGAACCAGCTTGTTATCTCTAATCAGGGAGGGTGAGATGTTCCTCTAGCAGCTGAATTGGAG
>ML677372.1:18281850-18487342 GCA_007922305.1 Dermatemys mawii
CTCCAATTCAGCTGCTAGAGGAACATCTCACCCTCCCTGATTAGAGATAACAAGCTGGTTCAGCCTCATTGGACTAACCCTGTTATCTCCCACTTGGTTCTTGCCTACCTATTTATACCTGCCCCTGGATACTTCCACTGCATGCATCCGACGAAGTGGGTACTAGCCCATGAAAGCTTATGCTCTAAAACTTTAGTTAGTCTTTAAGGTGCCACAGGACTCTTTGTCAGAAAAAGTGAGAAACATTCTGATCCATCTGGCAACTCCTGTAACACCCACTGATCAGAAAGCTGCACTTAAAAATGGTTTACCCAACTTTAACATGTGCTTCAGCTGTGGGTTCTATTTTGTAATTGTCCCCTTTGTCTTTCTTTTTGGCTAAGAATCCTGAAACAAAGATGGTTGTGCCACTGAGTCTTTGAAGTAAGTGAGCTGGGTGGCAACACATAAAGGAGTCCCAGGGGATTCCCCACAAAACAAAAATGAATGTAAACACTGGCAATTTGTAAGGTGTTATCCGGCTCAGAATTATTTCAGTTAGCATCAAAACTTGTTGCCCCTAGAGACCAGGGAACAATGGGCCTGATTCAAAGGCCTGTTAAGTCAATGAAAATGTGGTGGACTTTGGATATGACTCATAGGAAGCCTTCAGGTACCATATGAAGGAGGGAAAGCAGCAGTTGCTGTTCATTAGCTGAGTACTGTAAGAGGTAAGTCCATCAAATCTCAGGCAAATGGTTTCAGCTCAAGTTCACAGCTGCTTTCAGGCAGCTCTCATGAATAAAACCCTCATTAGTTCAAAGATTTACCAGTTGTTTCCTTGATTTGGAACCCTGCAAATGAGAGCACATTTTTTTCTCTTTTTGCTGACTCCCGTCCTTTTTGGATTATGCACCCTACGGGTGAAGTGGTGATTTGGTCATCTGATCATGTAACAGCACAGGACTTAATGAATAACACATTTGTACTTTCCATCCTCAGTCTGAGAAAAGGCCCTATAAATAAAGGTTATTGGCCCTCAGATCAAGAAACCATTCTAAATAATGTCATTAAATGTTAAATTATATGTATATATAATTACTGGTCAGAATATTAAATGCTGGATAGACCTAACCATATGACCTAATTTAATATCATTTTATAAATGCTTGAATTCAATTAAGTAAAACTTTTATGTAATTTTTAAAATATTTTCTTGGTTTTCCCTCAAGTTCCCAGTGGGTTACTCTGAACCAAACTGCATTACAGCATTTGTATAAAATGTCAGGAGTCTTAGGATAGATCTTCATGCACTTTTAGGTGAATCCCTAGCCACTCATAGTAAGTACTGGGTGGAAGCCATTGTATTAAATAATGCTGCAAATAGATATATTTTAGACACATTATAAACGTGAATGTTAAGCCTATTGTGGTGAATTACATGTTTGTTGCGGAAAAAAATACATTTTGCTGTTTTGACCTAGGCGCGTCGTCATGGAAATGGAAACCTTTCTTGTGCAATAAAAAATCTGCTTGTCATCTGACTTGAGCCAGCTATTTGCACAGGTGGTTTTCCTACCAGATGAGTACTTAGTAAAAACAAATCTATTCTTCCTCAATAGTTCCATTATGTGTTCCTATTACAATGTGTTTCATTTCGCTAGCTTTATAATTAATGATCCATTATCAACTAATTAAATCACGATTAGTTTTATACAAGCTCATCTGTCACATAATGCTTGCTTGCCAGTCCTATTTCCTAGGTGTGTTTAACCTCATAAGATTTTAAATTAATGGCAAAAATGAGGTAGTATAGGTAGCATGGTACTCCAGACAGGCTAATGTAGTAACACTGTGGACACATAAATATATCAAATAATTTAATACCAATTTCCTTAAACTAAATAAAGCAGCCATAGGAATAAATGAAATCAGATTTCCAGCATGTATATAAAATGGATGCAAAATATTATCATGTGTTATAGTCCATGGAAACTGAAACTTCAACTGCACCACCAGTTCCAAAATGTCACCCAAAGGAAAATTCTCACTCCACAGGGAAAGCTTGTGCTTTCAGGCCTGATCCAAAGCCCACTGTAATCAGTGAAAGGATTCTCATTTATTTTAAGGGGCTCAGGGTCAGAACAGGAAATGGAAGTAGATATTGATAGACAAGCTTGTCTAACATCGATAAGCTTATAGACAAGTTTTTCCTTTCTGGTCATGAAACCTGTAGCCTTAAGTGTGAAGATTCACTGTAGCTATAATAAAAAGAAAACAGGATTCAGTGGTAGGATCTTAAAGCAACTTCCAGGTGTTTTTTTAAGTGTATGCATATTGCTTGTGTTTAAGAGCAGTGTATCATTTAAGGCTGGACCCATTTTGTCTACCAAATTCTGTAATCAAATAGGAACAGGTGGATGTATTTTTCATTTCTCACTGAAACAGATTAATGGATAGCAGTTCACTCACAGGGTAAAAAAGAAGTGTATTGAGGACCAGTAATTAGTTTAAACTGAAAGAGGTTTCAACAGCCTTTTAGACCTTAGTAGTACTGCATCATACTTTCTTGGGGCTTAAAAACTGTGAAATTACCAATCTAAAGCCAAGGAATTCTGCTCTGCATTTCCAGCTGTTTTAACCATCTGTTATAACTGAGAACTTGTGCAGTATTTATGAACTTAAGAAACTATTTCAGGTAAATAACAGGCCCTAACACATCATCTTATAAGCATAAGACTGATTATATAAGTTGTAGGTTAGTTACAAAATGTTTAAAATAACTAAGGCTCCTTTGTTTCTACTTGGAATGGACGTAACAAAGAGTTTAAGAACTAGGCTTTTTATTTGCAGTGGAATATTAAGTCATGTACAGTTAGACCAACATAGGAAACCAAACATCATTCTAGGGAGAGAGCTGTAGCACAACATAAAACTAATCAATACATGTATTCTGTGTGCTTTTGCATGGGACAGTGCCATTGTTTTCTAATCAGCAACTGACATTTACACAGACATACAGAGAGCACCAGCATTACTGAAAGATGCTACATTACACATTCAGTGTTATGGCTTTTAGAAATTAATATTGTTCAATTTAATAACACCAGACTAAATATCTTCCTTGAACTATTGTAACATGTATCCACTATGAATACAGTGTTTCACTAGATGGCGCTGGAGTACCGTAAACCTTTGAGTAAATAATACCATGGAGTAGATCAACTCTAGCATATAAGAGATACAGTGCAGTTTAGTTGTGCAATACAGTGGTTCTCAGCCGGGGTATGTGTACCCCTGGGGGTATGCAGATGTCTTCCAACTGGTACATCAGTTCATGTAGATATTTGCCTAGTTTCAGAACAGGCTACATAAAAAGCACTAGCAAAATCAATCCAGGTTACAATTTAATACACCGAAATGCAAGGACAATATTTATATTCCAATTGATTGATTTTATAATTATATAGTAAAAATGAGATCAGCAATTTTTCAGTAATAGTGTGCTGTGACCCTTTTGTATTTTTATGACTCATTTTGTAAGCAACTAGTTCTTAAGGGACATTAAACTGGGGATATGGAAGACAAATCAGATTCCTGAAAGGAGTAGATTAGTTTGGAAAGGTTGAGAACCACTGGGGTAATAAACATGAGGTACTATTGTGATTAGTATTATCGTAAAAATTAAATGATGTTGTAGTCTACTTCAACTCTCAGAGAGAGAAAGAGAGAGAGAGCCAAAAGCTAACGCATAGTGGAATAGTCTAAGGGAAGTTGTAAACAGAAGAAGTAATTCTTCTCCCCTCTTTTCCCTGTGAGCTGAGAGTTCAGCCAAGAATAGATGGGTCAGCAAAAGCATAAGAGCAACTATCAACTGTAAATGAATGCTAGAAAGGAGGAAGAGAGAGGAGGCCAAGAGTGGAGAATCAGACAAAATGGATGAAAAAGTCACTAACTATAATCTCAGAGAGATTCTAAATATATCAAGCAGAAACTCTACAGAGCTTTAAAAACCAAGAAGGAATTTTCAGATTGAATTTGGAGGTGCATAAAAAATTAGTGATGGTGACATACTCTGGAGTATTATATGTCTTCCTCCTGGAGCAAGAAAGTAGTCTGGCCACAATCTTCTGACTCCCTTGCAGCTTAGAAAATAAAGATCTAGAGCCAGATCTTCATCAGGTGTAATTTGTCATAGCTTCATTGACTTCAGTGGCGTTTCACTGGCATATACCAAATGTGACTCTGGCCCCTAAATCTTAGAAGTGTTTACCAAACAAGTAGATTTGTCCTACCACTAAATCTTTCTCAGATGAATTCTGTTAAATGGTGTGAAGAGTATTATAAGGCACCTCGTATTTCCTCTAAACAGTATAAACAATGCAAGATAAGGTATTTGCAGAAAAGCACTCAGGTAATTCCTATTGCTAAGATTATCTGCATTTTCTTTAGCTGTTCAAGGCTATGTAATTCAGATATGTAATATTATGCAATTCAGAATGAATAATTTGATTATCCTGTGATGAGACAATTCCATGCAAATGAAGCTCAGTGTTTAAATACAGTACTAAGGCTCTCATAAAGCAAAGAGCTTAGGGGCATGCTTAAGTCTCTCCCTATTTCAACAAAGCATTTAGGCATGTGCTTAAGATCTAGTGACTTCACAGGCCTTAGTACCTGAGCCAAAGCCCAGGCAAGCCAATGGCAAGACACACATTGACTTCAGATCAACATTACATTTAGGTTCTTTTTAAACTCACTCTTTTATATCAGTTAAAGTATTTGCAAGTTTACTTCCCTACACATCTCCCACTGGACAGCACTGCACTGAACAGGTGAATACAATCATGAGTTTGACATTCATTTATGTTAATACCGTTTAAAGTCATGTCCTATCAAGGCTTTCCTGTTGGTGCATGGTAAACAGGGTGGGCTGAAGAATGGTCTGACGGTACTTTAGAGAATAAATTTGTTCTTTTAGAAAAGTACAACCACCCATAAGCGTCCCGTCTTTGTAATCTTAATATCCCTACTATTTTGGTGAGAAAAAAAGTGTCAACCTTTTCCCTGAAACTAAAGTTTTATCCCATAAAGTAACACCTACAGTATACAGGACTCTGTCCTCTTGACTGTTCATTTTTAGGATTGTTAAGTTTCTCGGTAATATAACCTATATCAAAACTATAGATATTTTAATACAAATGACATATAACTTACAGTGCTCACCATGAAAATTATATACCTGTCAACACATATCTTCTGATTTTAGTCATGGAAGGGTTAAAAATAGCAGAAAACTTGCCCAGACTCCCAAATTCTTGAGCCTAAGCAGCATCAAGGCCTTCTCCCTCTAACCCCAATTTCCCAGTGAATATAAGAACAGCCCTACTGGATCAGGCCAGTGGTCCAGCTAGTCCAATATCCTGTCTTCTGTCTGTACCAGGTGCTTCAGAGGGAATGAACAGAACAGAGCAATTTTGAGTGAAAAAAGGGCCATTTCAATCCAAGGACATCTGCAGAGTTGGAGGGCACACCCTTTCTTTCAGCCACCAAACCCCAGCCATGACAGGAAATTTTGCAACATGTGCTTGCGACAGCTCCAAGTTCATAGAGTTTCCCACTCACTTTGGGCCTTCCCCTGACTTTTGACATAAAAGGGCTCCATCTGGCCTCTCGTTTATAAGACGCTGCACGATACGTATGAAAAACAATGTGTAATGCAATTAAGAGATTTTTCCCTTTCCTGTTGGCAGAAAGGATCCATTTCTAACTCTTCAGGTTCACAAGATATAACAGAATTTAAGATCTGATATTGTTATGTTTGGAATGTGTGTTACTGTTTCAAGTCTGACTGTTGCCCACATCCTGGGCCATGAGCCTATGGGAAAGAGGAGGAAACTGATCTTTGCAAGGTTGAAAGAAGCAGCTTAGATGTTTGGAATGTTGATGGTAGTCTCATGGAAGACGGATTAGTGAGGAGTGGGCAGGTGAGGCTCACAAAGGTAAATGAATCACATGGTATCGCAATTTATTACAGGTGGGAATTTCAAAAGCACTTAGTGTTAGCCTATTTGGGTATCGATTGAAGTCAACAGGAGTTTGACCATTGACTTCCTTGGAAGCAGAGTCAGACAGACACTGAGTATTTTTGCACTGATATCCCCCCCATGTCTGTGGTACCTGTTACATATAAGTACATATATAGACTGAGAGAAAACTGAACTCTTAAACTGACATATTTAGGTATTGTGCCAGTGCACATTACAGAGTTTCACTGAACTATCCAAATTTTTGGGACCGTATTACATTGCTAATATTTAGACATTTTACTGCTCATTAATCAATACCGTAACCTTTTTAACATGAAGGCCTCACTAATCAGTGCATAAGCTCTGTGATTCCAAAAAGTACCAATAGGCAGTCTGTTTTTATACTATTGCAGTTATTGAAATGTTCTTTATATAGTCAACTAATTGGGTAATCACATTTCCAAATGATCAGCGTAGAGATGTGTCGTCTCTATATAAATGTATCTGGCCTCATTTTAGTGCAGATTTTTCTTTATAATCTCATTTAAAAGTGTGCAGTGAACACAAAATCATAATTTACCTGGTGTTGCAGATTCATTAAACATCAAAAGGATGCTTGATGGAGTAGAATAATCCTATTCTGCGCCCTTCATTGAACATCTTTTCAAAATAATTTTATTCATTTAATTAGAAGGTTTCTCTAAGTGAAGATTGCACTGGTTTTATTAGAGTAACAGAATTTGCATTTGTTATTGAAAGCACCCACTATTTCACTGTACTTATCATAAGTATGTCAGAGCACGTGCTGGAAAATATCTGAGCAAATTTATTTTCAAAATGGTATTATTTAATAGTAATTCAAAAGAGAAGTAGCAAAGACGCTCCATTACATCTTAAAGTGGAATTTCCCCTTGAAATCCATGGATTAGCCGTGGCAAACAATGAAATGTTTAACTCAACATTGAATAGGATTACAAAATACCTTTTCAAACTGGAAAATCACATACATTATTCTATTCCCAATACAAAAGGACAGTGAATTACTTTCTCTCTTCATTCTGCATGAAACAATGAATACTACTGCGGCTGCATTTTTACCCTCTAAGGGCTTTGCTGACTCACGTGCCCTAAAAATTGGTTTGATCATTTTAATATGAGGGTGACATTCTTTCTATGATTAAAACATGCAGTTGTTGTAATGATGGTGGTGGTGCAGTTGGAATCGGGTAAATCTCTGCGGCCCTGTAACTGCAGCAATTTCTAAACCTCAGACTTGGGTTTGGAATGAAGCTGCCATGATGAGTAATAGCTAGACAAAAAAACTCCTTCATTCCTATTGTGTTCCCTTCTTTTCCTGGTTTCTTTGGGTCTGACCTTACTTCCACTGAAATCAATAGCAGTTTTGCTATTAATTTCGATTGGAGCAGGATCTGGTCCTTTATGTAAAACTGCATAAAGAATACAGACCAGATCCCCAGATGCAGCCTAACTGAAGTAACACAGGACTGAAGGTCAGCTGTGGGAAGAAGCCACCTTTTCAGGTCCATTCTCTCAGCCTCAAGGATGGTCTAGATTACTCTGGTTGGAGCACCGTCACTCTGATCTCTTTCTCCTAACCATGCCATTGGCCACCTCACAACAGCCCTATACCTGGGTGGGTGTGCAGGGGGAGTAGGTAATGTAGAGCCAGTTGTACTGGTTTGACCTCACCCAAGAACAGCGGAAAGGGGACAGAGCAGGAAATGGGGATCCAATAACTATTTTCAAGGTTAATATGTTTCAAATGGATACATTCAAGGTTGCGCTGGACATGGCTATATTTAGGGCAAATACTTCGTGCCACAACATTTGTGCTCCCTCCCTCTTTGGTGTCAGGTGTCATGGCAAGTACCAAAGAAATTGCCTATTTTTTCTCGAATAAGGTTTATTTTCCCTGTGAAATAGCATAACTCACATCATAAGCCAGGGCAAACGTACATAAGTCCCAGATTTTTTATTTAGAGGTGTAGTTAGAATTCTCACCATTTGGTAAGTAGAAAAAATGAAGGAAGAAAACTGTGATCCAACTGTAGGGAGGGAAATGGTGCCAATCTAACAGGCTACAGTGCCTTATTACGAGGGCTTGTCGATCTTTGCGAAGTGGGGTGTTGATTAATGAGGTCATTGGTAGTATTTTTAGTAGACATTCCAAGTTGCTGACAATCCCATGGGAATGCAAAAGATGACAATCATTCACCTTCCTGGCCCCATTTCATATCAAGCAATGACAAGGGTGACTGAACTGTATTCTTTGGAGACTCCTGTAGAGAAGACTAAGTAAAATGCAGTTAGTCGCCTTTTTTAACATGTCTCATTTTCTAGTGGACTCCTAATCAGATGGACCCTTCTTCTCCCCTTGTGCTTGTCACAGTTCATTGCGGTCAGTATCACCCCGATTGATTTTTGATTGAATAAAGGATTTCTGTTTTTCCTCATCAACAGTTATTTTATAGCACTGAAACACTCATCGGGAGACCGGTATGGACATATCTCACCATTGCTTCACCACGTCTGGGCATTGAGTGATTTGGCCATTTAAATGTTGACAGCTGCTCTGTGGTTAACGCTGTGAAACATATTGACCAACGATAACAGATAACCACATATCCCGGTGCATTCTGGATGCTCAATTCCTTTATTAGTAATATCATCTTGGAGGCATATTAGTGAGGAACATAAGATTGATTAAGCTATGTCTGCACATTAATCCCATGCCTGGCAAAGAGAATAACCGTGTACTCTCAGTGAGTAGCCTATGCACTGTTTAAATCCCACTTGTACCTTTAAAATAGACAAGAGATGCACAGGACCAGTGCTAGCCTTTTACACACAAGTGAAATTCACCCTGTCAGGTTCTGGAGAACTCTCAGTCATTTGGTGCAATAAAAAGATATTTGCACCTACACAGATGCTTCTATCTAGCACAATATGCAAAGGAATAAAGTAATGGCCTATAATAGGCTCTGTGTAAAGGCACTGGATGGAGAAAAACAGCCTTAGGTTAATTTATGTCACCACTTACGAAGGCATGTAGAATACATGCACTGCAGGCCCCCTAGTATGGGTATAAATAGCAGTGAAACGAGTGAGGCTCTGCTTGGGTGAGGGAAGATATGACAGAACTTCAGGATATGAACCCTCCACGGCTCTCTAAGCACCTGATCAGCCTTTCTTCCATCTACACTGCTATTTTTAGCAGTAGAGTGTCCAACTGCCTCCCCACTACCAGAGACTTTTCCTGTTGCCTCCCCGGCCAGAGCTTTTCACTGCTACATGTAGAGATACACCACAGTGGGTCTGTGCTGTAGGTAGCGCAAAGTCTTTTACACTGGGAACTTTAACCCGGACTTCACATTTGAGAGTTTCATGACATGGGGTTTAACTATAGTGTCAATAATCCCAATATCTCTCCAGCCAAAAAATATCCTCCCATTAACTGTTACCTTAGGCTTCCATCGGGTGGGGGCGGGGTCCAATGGGTCCGCATCCAGAAGGGTGCAACATTACTGATGGGCAGTGGTTTGGGTTGTGATAGCTCATCTGCGGACGGGCTGGTTGAGTCCCTCCTCCAGAGATTCAGTTACCCAGGTAACTCGGTGAGGTTGGGGTACAGAGAGCCTTTCGAGCACTGCGCCTGGCCTCAGTCTGCAGTCTTGGGCAAAGTGACCCAGCTGGACACAAATGAACTACTACTTTTCCCCAACTGATCCTGAAGCTTCTCTGAGATACTTTCCCTCCCATGGAGGGTGAGTCTCAGCTTGGGCCTGATCCCTGTCCTTAGAAAACCTACTAGGGATGGAATGACATCAATCAAACCTGGGCCAACTATCCACATAATGGTCAGCCAGTGTCCCAGGTAGGGTTACAACTAGGGTGACCAGATGTCCCGATTTTATAGGGACAGTCCTGATTTTTTGGGTATTTTTCTTATATAGTCTCCTATCATCCCCCACCCCCATCCCGATTTTTCACACTTGCTGTCTGGTCACCCTACTTACAACTCCAGGCTTTGTCAATTAAAAAACTGTCTTAAATTTGGGTGACAGTTTGTAGAATTGTTCTAAATCTATTAATTCATAGTCCTCATCAACAGTGTTAATTCTGCAACCAGTTCTCCATTTTATTATGTAACCTCTAATTTGGGTTGACACCTCAACATAGGTCATACCCTCGCCCTTCTTTAAACTCCGTGAAACTTTCTCCTATACTCTTCAGGGGTTGATTTACCCTTTTCCTTCATAGCTTGTTCACATAGCCCATAATCTTTATAGTCCAGTCTCTCCACACGAGTGAAAATGTCTGGGACCTGCGTCAGGTACCTTACCATGTCCTCCTGTCCCACCTGGATCAATTCATGCTCCATTTTAAAAGCGTTTAGCAACACGTTCCTTTCCCTAAAGCATGGAAATAATTTGATGTCTATGCCACCTACTGGGACAGGAACTTGGGGTCTGGCTCCATGTACCAGACTAGGATTTTGCTGGCACTGTCTCTCCATATCAAACTGCTGCTGCTACTGCTGATCCTTTTCCCTGTCTTCTCATGCTGGGGCTGCTTCTCCCAGTCTTCCATCTCTTGCTCCTGGTCTGCAAGTAGCTGGGTTTCCAGACATAATCTGTCCCTCTTCACCTGCAGCTTCTTTTGCTCTAGCTGTCGATCTGTCCACAATACTTGCGGCAGTTGTGCTATCGATCTGGATGGAACAGTTTCTCGCTCACTCTCAGCCTCTTCCCTGCTTCCTTTTTGGAAAGTGTCTCCAAGATTTCCTCCACCTGCTGGACTCTCTGCCAGTGGGCTGGATGTTCCCTGCAGTACTAGACCACCATTCCTTCTCTGGTCCTCAGAATACGGCAACTAGGCACACCTTTGTCAGCACCTCAGCCTTGAGCTGCCTTCTGCATATCTCAGCCAGCTGACCTTGTTTCAGCTGATCATAACTCATTTCCCCCATCTCTCATCACTGTTCCTTTCCCAAAAGGGCTATGAGACTTTTCTCTGTGCTTTTCCCTTCTGCTGTACTTGCTTTCACTGCTATTGGCATTTTACTGGCAATTCCCCCTGTGATAGATCCACACTCACACACGGCCACCATAGTGTTTATTTGCAGATCTCTCTCTCTCTTGGGTCATATACAAATCCCTGTATAACTTTGTGGCTAATGAAATAAGAGAGGGTGCAAGATTATGCCAAAAATAATACTCAGCCCCCAGGCTCAGAACGGGTTTTGAATGGAGTCAGGGTCTCAGGGCTCAGCAAGCTGGTGTTTTTCTGGGGGTAGCTGCCATCCTGTGCTCCAGAATCTAAGCTTTTGTTTTTAAGACAGTAGCAAAATTGCCATTGACTACAATGAGACCAGAATTTCAACACAAGTCTCTGGGCTCTGTATGGTATTTCTTCTGTCTCACATGCCATGTTCTTGCATGTCATCTTTCCCTTGTTTCCTGTGACTTCTTTTGATATGACAAGTATGGCTTTATATTATACGTCCCTTTGTTTTTCCTATTTCACTTTGAGGTTTATTTTTCCTGTATGAAATACAAACATTAAACAAAAAAGACAGTATTCAGTCACTTGCCCTTTTGGTTACAAAGAAAACCTTCAATACCTGAATTGAAGGGAAGCTGATGAAGTGTTGTCTAAGAGAAGACAATGTGAAATAACTCTGAGAGGAATGTGAATTGGCATTGGAATTGGATATTGACTCTGAAGGAGGGTGGTAATTTAAATGTCAGCATTGTTAACTATTTCATTGCTGTCAAGGAGCCCAACAAAAAATGCCCAGCATATAATGAAGATCTACACAATCTACTGTGAGTGGCCTATCATTTGCATCATACCTGAGTAAAGCCTGGTGTTAGACGGAGATTTAGAGAATAATGCCCCCCCACATCACCATTCTCCCAATTCCCCTTTAAAGAACTAGTAAAAAGAAAATCCATGTTTGCCATTTTTATTAAGATTTTCACAAAGAATTTTCCTAGTTTTCAACCAGATTTATATCCCCTGCCTCCAATTTGATCCCTACATGAAAACATTCACTTTTTTATTCACCACCAAGTAGTTGCTTACAAGCTTGGAGGTGAGGTGTTCAAATACGTATGCTGGCTTCATTCATAATGAATGTAGATTCCACCTGTATATTCCATTTGTTTAACACTTTTGTCCCTTAAAGGGGTCTGTTCATCAGTCATTTGATTAAAAAAAAGTAAGTTCTCTGCTATTGAGGGCACAAATTCAATCCTAAATGAATGGTGGGCACAGACATTCATGAACATAGTGATGGTTCATGGCATGGGAGATGCCCCTCTAAAAGGCTGACAGTGGATTTATTTATATGCTTAGACACACCCAGATTGGAACTAGCCTTTTTCCGAATCTTTGTTTCCACTACACTATGCCTGATGATTGTCAGCTTTACCTTCCATTTGGCATTCAGTGCTGGTGAACTGTAGAGTAGCTGATGATCATATGAAGACCTGATCCTTCTAGCCCTTATATAAATAGTCTTAGTAAGGGCTCTCTCATAATCATTAGACACAGGCCATTGTTAGGGCAATGCAGAGCCTACTACAGAGACCTTAGGGAACTGTTCTGTCTCAGCAAGTAGAATGTCTCCCAGAGTTCCTTGGGGCAAAGGGAGAGAATGTCCATTGCTACACCAGTACATAAGGTACAGCCTGCTCCTGGGAGCTTTCTCACATGGAGGGGAAGCATACCCATTGTTACACCCCTTCTGAGCAGGCCTGCTCCTGAGGATGAAGTGCTAAACATGGTGGCCCACGTTTCTTGTCCCTCACTTTCCATCTGCAGAAGCAGGACTGCTCTGAAAAAGTGTAGCAATGGATGTCCCATAGATGTCTGGCCAAGGTATCTCGGCATTCCCTGGTGCTCAAGGACTGTCATTCTGCTAGGCCTTGCAAACAGTAGGGAGGTGTGTGGTATTCCTTCCCTGTTTCTCCTCTTCTGGCACACTCACTTCAGATCATGAACAAGGGTTTGCACGATCAGATTCTAAGCGATAATGAAGCCAGTAAAGGGGACAAAGGTAAATACAATGGCTGCTTCACTATTTACACAGTTGTTTTCAATACATCTTGCCAATTTGTGTATCTAAAAACTCTTCTAAGTTTACCCAAACAATGAGCTAACTGTTCTTGAATTACACAGTTTAAATTAATCATGAGCCCGTGTTAAGGAAGCAAAATAAACAAGAAAAAGCAAGCACTCCATTGGGCTCTTCAGATTATTATGAAGTTTGGAAGATTGGGCCCACTGTGCCTGTTACCCACACCATAACATGGCAGCAATTGTATTATTTAGTTTGTTACTCTGTCGTATATTCTTCTGGACATTAAAGCCATGCCAATTGTTTTATTTATTAGTCATTTTGCTGGATAGCATAGTAAAATGAAATAATTTGACTTTGTTTACAGTGCCAAAATGGGCTTTCCTGCATGATTATTTCTAAGAGCCAGTTCAGTTTAATAAGATGTTGGCCCTGAGCATGACTGAGAAATTAAAGATTCTTATTTGTTATAATTTACTTCTTGCATCATCTTCAGTTTTTATGTAAATAAGGCACTTCAACTGACAGTTTTAAACCGGTGTCTGTTCTCTTCTTTATCCAATATCATCATGCCTCCCACAAACAGATGATTCTCTGCTGTGGGGCTTTTTGCTCTTTTTTCATAGATTCTGGCCTTACTCTGAGGGCCATCCTCCTGGGACAGGCTCTCTTACTCAACAGTTAGCATATGTGGCCTTTGCATAGGTCACAGGAAGCAGCACATAATTAAACCATAGACTCATAGACTTTAAGGTCAGAAGGGACCATGATAGACTCATAAAATTGTATGACTGGAAGGGATCTCCAGAGGTCATCTAGTCAGTCCCCTGCACTCAGGGATGGTCTAGATAATACTTAACCCTGCCACGATAGGTGTTTGCCTTACCTGTTTTAAAAATCTCCAATGACAGAGATTCTCCAGCATCCCTAGTGTAGGCAATTTATTCCAGTGCTTAACCATTTGGACGATTAGGAAGTTTTTTCTAATGCCCAATTTTTGCTGCAATTTAAGCCCATTGCTTCTTGTCCTGTCCTCAGAGGTTAACAAGAACAATTTCTCTCTCTCCTCCTTGTAACAACCTTTTATGTACTTGAAAACTGTTACCATGTCCCCCCTCAATTTTCTCTTCTCCAGAGTGAACAAACCCAATTTTTTCAATCTTCCCTCATAGGTCATGTTTTCTAGACCTTTAATCATTTTTGTTGCTCTTCTCTGGACTCTCTCCAGTTTGTCCACATCTTTCCTGAAATGTGGCATCCAGAACTGGACACAATACTCTAGTTGAGGCCAAATCGGCGTGCAGTAAAATGGAAAAATTACTTCCATCTTGCTTACAACACTTTGGCCAACACATCCCAGAATGACATTTGTGCTTTTTCTTTTCTTTTTCTTTTTTTTTTTTTGCAACAATGTTTCAACGTTGACTCATACTTAGCTTGTGATCTACCATGACCTTCAAATCCCTTTTTGCAATACTCCTAGGCAGTTATTTCCCATTTTGTGTGTGTCCAACTGATTGTTCCTTCCTAAGCGGAGTATTTTACATTTTTCCTTACTGAATTTCATCCTGTTTATTTCAGATAATTTTTCCAGTTTGTCAAGATCATTTTGAATTTTAATCCTATCCTCCAAAGCACTTGCAACCCCTCCCAGCATGGTATTATCTGCAGACTTTTTAAGTGTACTTTCTATGTCATTATCTAAATCATTGATGGAGATATTGAACAGAACTGGACCAGAACTGATCCCTGCGGGACTCTATGCCCTTCCAGCTTGATTATAAACCACTGATGATTACTCTCTGGGAACAGTTTTCCAACCAGTTATGTACCCACCTTGTAGTAGCTCCATCTAGGTTATATTCACTTAGTTTATGAGAAGGTCATAAGCCTTACTAAAGTCAAGATATATCCCATCTACCACTTCCCTCCCAACCACAAGGCTTGTCACACTGTCAGAGAAAGCTATTAGGTTGTCTTGACATGATTTGTTCTTGACAAATCCATGCTGACTGTTACTTATCACCTTATTATCTTCTAGGTGTTTTCAAATTGATTGCTTAATTATTTGCTCCATTATTTTTTGGGTACTGAAGTTAAGCTGACTGATTTGCAATTCCCCGGGTTGTCCTTCTTCCCCTTTTTATAGAGTGGCACTACATTTGTCCTTTTCCAGTCCTCTAGAATCTCTCCCATTTTCCATGACTTTTTCTAAGATAAGCAGGAGATTTGGATTAAGCCTGCCACAGACTTCTGTGACCTTGAACACAATCTCTGTAAAACAGAGAAAATCATCCTTCTTTCTCTCAGCCTTTGAATGCACGACCTGTTTAGACAGCAGTCTTTTCAGGGCAACAACTGTATCTTACTCAGTGTATGTACAATGCAGCTCAGATTTCAGTTGTAGCCACTAAGCATCACTGTAATGCAAATAATAAACTCTGCTTACTTGCATTAATTATCTCTGTTTTAACTTGAATCTTCTATGAAGAGTGTCAATTACAGCAGGTCAGGAATTTTTTGACAAAAATGTTTTTAGTTGGAAAACGCAAATTTGTTTCCCCCTCCATCCTCCCCCAGAAAAGTTCCTAAGATCCAGGATGGCATCTCTGGGCAGAGAGAGAGAGTCAGAGAAACCAAATAGCCAATTATCCAGGATTTGGGTTTTCACCAGAGATGGGAGAGACCCACGTTTGAGTCAGTGCTCTGAATCAGGCAAAACAGGGTACACACTCACTTACACAGCCTGCAGCTGCTAAAAATAGCTGTGCAGACATTGCAGCTTGGAATATGAAGCTTAACAATTTTTAGCATGGTAGTGTGAGCCTGAGTGTGTCAACCCTGGCTTAGAGACTCATTGCTGTTGTAGACGTACTCACAGACACTTCAACCTGGGTTTCCCATACCCCACGTGAGTACCCTAACTACCCAGAAATTAGCTGTTCTGGGGTTGATGAGTGTCTCTCTCTCTCTCTCCCGTTTTGCATGATGGTTTTGAGAGGTCTCAGTTTGTCCCAATGTGCAACAGCATTTTTTTAAAAAAAATCTCAAAAATGTTCCTGAGATGGGAAAACCATTTCCCATCTAGCGCTACCTGCAGAAAAATAGAAAAACATCCATGTAGAGAAAAATAAACTCTTGCCATACATGACAATTTTCTTCCAAAACTAGAGATTATACAAACTTTCCAGCTAGTACAGGATGATAGTCACATTTGGAATAGCACTAGGGGACACAGTCTACTACGCTTGATCAAATTAATTTACAAATGAAACTTCTGACAAAGGAGAGTTCCATCTAAAACATGCATCTAAGGCATGAATCCGACGAAGTGGGTATCAGCCCACGAAAGCTTATGGTCTAATACTTTAGTTAGTCTTTAAGGTGCCACAGGACTCTTTGTCACTTCTGCAATTCCAGACTAACACGGCTACCCCTCTGATTCTATCTAAAACATCAGCAGCTTTTAAATATTCTGTTTCAATAAACCCAATCCATAAGCTGTTGTTCATAACCCTTTTTTTTTCAGAAATACTATTTCATAGCTTATAAACATTTCCCCAGATAAATGTTATATGAGAAGCTCTAGCATCTTTATTGGTATTTAGCATGAGCGCTAATGACCTTGCATAGGCAGATGTAAATTATGTTCATACATCTTCCCTAGAGTAGCTTTATATAAATGAATGTGGCAATTGTACTCTGAGCTCCTCATTAAAAGAAGGGAAAGAATCAGAGCAACAGTGACTTTGGTAGGATTCATCACATGATTTTATGGGATGGTCCTAGTTCCAAAAATATTTATGCTGTGCCAAAAAATTAAGTAATTGCTAGGAAGGAGCCTGGGTGTGAACTTGGATGGTTGTTGGGTATGGGTAGGAAAAGTATAGAACAGGTGTAATTTTGTTTGGGTGTGCAAAGGGATTGTTAGGGAGCTTCCCCCATGCAGACCCTCACTGACCCCTAGCCTCTCCCATTCAATCAAGCACATCTGCCCTGTCCTCTTGTCTCTCTGCATCCCCTGTCCATATGTGTTCCTCCACCCCCACTCAGACACCCACTCTCCCCATTCCCATGTGTTGCTGTGCCCCCACTCAGCCACCCCCTGCCCCTATGTTGCTCTGGACACCCTCATCCCATGCATCTCTGGGCCCCCAAACAACCATCCCCCTTCTTCCGGTAGCTCTGCATCCCCACCCCATGCACCTTCCTCTTCCACTGTGACCCTGCACCTCCATTCCCATTCAGCCCCTGCCCCAGTCTGTCCTTCCTCACTAGCCCTTATGAGCCCTGTCTGACCCTCCAGCAGCTCCACACTGTCTTCCCATAGCCTCTGTCTCCTGATCTGGCCCAACAGGTGCTCTGAAGAAGGCACTGCAGCCTCTTTCTCTTCCCAAGCTGGCCTGGAGCTGCTGCTCTAGTTGCTACAGCGCCCTCAGGTGGGCAAAAATGTAGAACTGCAGCAACTTTTCAGCAGCTGCTTTTTTCTACACAAAAGATTAAAAATATGTGTGGCTCATTAATTATGCACACATACAGTGGCACAGAATTCCCCCAGGAGTAAATCATTCAAGAGAGCTATATTTAAAATGTGTAGCAGTTGTATTAAACTATGGACAATGAAAACAACCATTTCAGTTCTGCTCTACTAACCTGCCTTTTAATTTGGAAGATGTTTCTCATCAGTTCTAAGTGTCCAAACTAGATCTGGCCAAAAAAATTATGTCAGTGGTAGGCAACCCATTTTGGCCGTAGTCTACCTGTGAGGTACTGCGTAGTTCATTTGAGTGAGCTGTCACCTTGAGATATCCCAGCTCGAGTGAGAGAGCCATGGCGCAAAGCAACACCTGAGTCCACCGAATTATTGCATTAGCAGCTGACAAGTCACTAACTCAAGCTGTAACCCATAGCCCTTGACAGGTCAGCAAACTCAATTTAAAAGCACTACCCCACTCATGGTAAGGATTTTTGGGTGTGGGCAGGACTCAAGTCAGGGGCAACAGTTACTCTGCAGGGAAGACAAGCCCTGAGTGAAGTGTTATGTGTGGGGCTGAAGGAGAGGTGTGAACTCCACCTGAACCAACCAGCCTTGCTGAAGTCTGCCATACAAAACTTGAACCCTGATAATTAATTTCTCAGCTGGTATAATTAGCCATAGTTCCATTGACTTCAATGGAGGTCTGGGCCCATTTTTGTCAGCTGAGAATCTGGTATGGCACATATGTGTGTTGCATCACAAATGTAGCAGAGGAAGTTGGGCATTCTGTCCCCCCACCGACAGACAGATAGATAGATAGATGTGTGTGTAAGAGAGACATATTCCATATAATTACCTAGAAAATATATTATAATCTCTAGGTAATTATAGGGCATATATTTTAGCACCACCTAAGAAAGTGAAATAACAGTAACAATGTCTCCTTTTTTCTTCCTTCACAGCCTATAGGAAAAATAGTTTCATGAACTAATAGACTTTTGTTTGTGATGTGAGTGAGAGGTGGGTGAAAACCTTGTTGAGAGAACACTGAAATGTCTTGTCCTTCCTTTGTTGCTATGTTTATTGTTTTCTCTTTTAACGTCTTTAATCCTCAGCTAGTTGGCTGAATTTTTCTCCCCTTGAATTCTGGGGGTTGAGGTAGTGAGATCAGCTGTTTGCTTCCTTACTATGGCAGAAGAATTAGGATTCTTTGTGGTTTAATACTTTGCTCTGACCAGCTCATATATTACCAAGATAATACAGATATATGTGAAAATTCACACGTAAAATTTACTTAAACTATATAGTAAAATCCTAGAACTGTAGGATCAAACACCATTTTAGAGTGATTAGATGGAGAGAGAGAGAGAGAGAATGAATAAAAAGGAACTTAGAGTTTCCATTTTTTATATGGGATTCTATGTTGCAAGTGAAGCTGAGATACATTTCCTTGTTACATGTTACAAAGATTCTCATTAAGGTGATGCTTCGTTGACCTGTGCCATTATAAAACAGACTCAAAGGCAAGTGAGCTTATTCTAATGAGGCACAAGCACATCTTCACCTCTCACAATTAGAGCAAATTCAGTGGCAAAGCCAGATGGGGGCCTTTGAAAGGTTTCCACAAATATATGCTGGCCATAGATAATAGCAAAGAGTCCACAGTAGCAATTGTCAAGCAACATATAAATGAACAAATTAGTAGGGGGATTTGGTTGGGAGTAAGGGGCGGGCAGGCAGAGGTGCTTTATAGCATTTTTTCCCATTAAAATAATATACTGAGGCACATTCTGCTTAGGAACGTTTTATTTTGTTTTCTTCTGCAGTTGAACAAAAGCAGGTGACGTTGGTGGCTCTATCCTGCTAAAACAGCAGGTTCCTTGCTTCTGCCCTCACCTGCACAACCCTTCTCTGCTTACACAACTGCTTGCAATCCCTCCTGCTTCTTGTCTTGTTCCTTTTGCTTCTCCTGAGCCTCCCTCTTCTTTCACCCAAGTTGCTCAAACATGGCTTGTTCTCACCTTTGTACCTTCCTACATGTTGCCGGCTCTTTGCATGTGAACTCTCTCTCTCTAGTATTCCTTGAAGCTATTCAGCAAGCCATTTCTCCAGGAGATCCAGAGAGAGAGAGAGAAAGGGAGAGTATGTGTTCACCCACACATGCAAAGTTTTTTCAGAAGGGGTTAATAATTTTGCCGGCCTTTTGCTGACACACCTCAAAGAGGCCTGGGTTTCCAGTGACTGGGTACTCGGCCTTTTAAACACTTTATTGTATCTCAAGTTGGGCACCCCAAAAACAGAAGCAACCAAAGTCACTTGTGCCTGCCCTCCACCAGAATTAGTCTTATTGTCAGAATTACATTGTAAGTTCTTTTGGGCAGGGATACTGTATAGCCATAGGTTAATACAGTACTGAGCACAGTAAATGCTAATGGTCCCATCACCAAGATAGTTACACCTCTATCTTAGATGCTTATTATATGCCCCCCACTCCCATCTTTAATGTAATTATCCTCACAACATACTTGTGAAATTGGAATTTATTATTCCCTTTTTTATTTTATCATTATCTCTGCTTTACAGGATCTGAGGCAGAGAATGAATAAGATCCATATCCTCAAAGGTATTTCAGTGCCTAACTCCCATTGATTTCCTGGGGCTTAGGTGGCTTGTCTGAACTCAGAGACATCTGCAAAGCAGGGGCAGGGAACTGAATTCGGGTCTTCCATGTCATAGCCTAACTTTCTAACTGCTGGCCCCTCTTTTCTCTTCCTATTCAGTGAACTAAAACTTGCGGATAGATAGTGCTTTGAATCAAAACCTTCATATTTTTTTAACTTTTTAAAAACTCCTAAAGACAGTTTGCAGATTCCAGGATGTGTGTCATGCTGGAACCACATCACTAGTTAATTTTATGTCTAACAGCGTGCATGAGGAACAGTGTGCACAACACACACTCCTGTGTGCCTGCTGGATTCTAAGTGATAACAGGCACCAAATACATATGGATTTTCATCAGCCATTTTGCTGAAAGATGAGCAATATTTTTGAATAGTGTTATTTTGTCATTAACATTGTTTCTAATCATGAGAATGGCCATAGTGGGTCAGACAAAAGGTCCATCTAGCCTAGTATCCATGTCTTCCAACAGTGGCCAATGCCAGATGCTTCAGAAAGAATGAACAGAAAAGGCAATCATCAAGTGATCCATCCCTTGTCACCCATTCCCAGCTTTTGGCAAACAATCAGTGTCTGTCTGTAGAACCTGACCTGTGGAGTAGTTTGGTAACCAAACGTAAAGCATCGGTCTCTCTACCTGGGATCTGGAAGCTCTCAGATACTTCCTATTCTGCGTGCTATCTGGCATCATGCTGGTTAGTTTATTGTTACTTTTCTGCGACTGATTTTAAATAAAATGAATGTAAGGGGATGTGCTGCACTGGAGCTGGAAGGCATGAGAGACTGATATGCTATTTGTCTGTAGAAAAGCTCAGCATAAACATTGTGACCCTCACCTATACCATCCTGCCTCTTGTGACCAGTGGCTTTGTAAGAAAGTAGTTCAGTTGTCATACCCATTCAATCTTAAATTTCCATGTGGAGAATGCCTTCCAGGTCCAATAGCATTGTGAAATGTTGATGTTGTATCTGCTAGGAAATGTACTGAGATCTTCTTCCTCATTTCACATATGACACAATGTAGCTTTTGTTGATGACAACATTCATAGTATAGTCCAAGTAAGAGTGAAACACCCTTTGGAAGCGTCAGTGGCATCAATACTACATATCAACTTGGACTAAGATGCATATGTATCAAGCAGCAGTGACATCTGTCCTTCTGTATGGCTGTGAAACCTAGGCCACCACAGAGACTCAAATGTGCCAGCTGGATACATTCAACATGAAACAGCAATGATGCATTGAAGGCATATGGTGGTTTCATCCCATTATGAATGAGGATGTCAGGCGTCGGATCAACCTGCCTCCAGTATCTTCCCAAGTGACTCAGGTGTCTTGGTCATCTGCTCCGTATGCTGGAGTCCATACCAATCCACCAGCTTCATGCTTTTGATCCAGCAAAAGCTGGATGGAGACCACTCACATGACCTGGAGGGATGTTATGGTTTCTGACCTCACCCAGCTCAGACTTTATAGAGTGCAAAGTTCCATATGCCATTACCAGTCCTTTTAGACATTCTTTGTAGTGTGCATTTTCTCAGCTGCATGGCAACTGTATTCACCTAACCACTTCTCCTCATTGCTGTCCATAGCCACTGATTAAGATAAAATTCTTGTGGACAAAAGCTGCTGAGCAGTATCTCATGTGCTGTTTATTGGTGAGGGAATATTTAATAGCTTTTAAATTCATTTAAAGAAAATGGGAGCAGTGAGTCACATGTAATTATTCCCAGATAGATCATTAATTACTAGATAAAGTTTCTACATAATGCCGCCTTTTACGTCTTTTGCCATAATGATGGGTTATTTCTCACTTATCTCAGTTTGCCTGTCAGTTTTTCCAGTTCCCTTTCATCCCCTTTCTGTGAATTGTATGTAAATATTACAGATTGAGATTGATAAAGGTTAAAAAAAGAGGCTGTTGCTTTATTGGATTATAGATCAGTTTATATGAAACTCATTTGATTATTGTGTTAGAATGGCATCATTTGCACCAATACAATTAAGACTGTGTTGGTACCTACATTGTAAATTCCATTTTTCATAGGTTTATAACTCAGCTTCAGTAATTTGCTCTTGCCTGAGAACTGCCGTACCAAGACTTTGGCCAGGAAATAGCTTTAAAAAAATTAATGAAATGGGTTTCATTTTTAAGTCACTTACAAAAAAAATCTCACCTGGTTAATGCCTTTTGGTTTGTTTGTTTATGCATTTGTTGCAACTCAGAAGGAAGTAAACAGAACTTTAAATGCACATTGTACAAGGAATATTAAGGTAGCAAGAACATTTGAGCCACAGTGTCTTGTGCAGGAACAATCAGTAGAGAGAAAACTATACAGGGAAAAACCCAGCCAAACAGGCATCTAAATCTCTTCCCATTCTCTTCTGACTGTGCTACACAGCCATACTTCGACAGTTCAGAAAGAAATGAGAGGAAGAGGCATAGAAAAGTGGCGATCAAAGAACCACAATAGCCCTTGTATTGTTTTTTTATAAATATTACCGATTTAACTACTGGACAGATTGGAAAGGTCTGAGTACATCCAGGTGGAATGCACCTGCTCTGTAGCAGAATCCACCAAATACTGTAATCTTCAAACATTCCTCTAATTATAAGTTACTAGGTGACAGTAGGTGTAAAGGAGAGCCAGGATCCAAAGGGTTATATTTATCCCAAATGACAAGCATCTGCTGTTCCAAACAGGGCAATCAGAATAGAGTATCCATTGCACTATTCACCTCTAACCATACGATGGCTATAATTAGGTATAGGCTTTAAACTGACAAAACAGTGTTGGGCTAGTCTGATTGCTAACAGTTAATGTCTGTTGCAGCTAGCTCACATTGTCCTAATCCATGCATCCTGATGTGCCCAAATGATTAACTGCCATGCTAGGCACAGCTCCCCAGCAATAAATGCCTAGAGAAAACATTACACAGAATAGTGATAACTTCCTCAGTAGCATCTTGTGAACTGACGGAATAAATTTATCCTGCTCCATAAACACTTGGATGTTTATGAGCAGAAGTTGCATTTATTTGGTGATGCACCGAATACCACTGTGAGGTTATTGTTAAATTAGCATTGCCCTAGTTCACTAAAGTACATCTAGCTGAACCAATTCAGATCAGCTTTACTATTCCACATTCCATTCTGTTTCTCCATAAAATAAATGAATAAAATGACTAAAACAGGTAAATTTGGAGAGCTGAACTCAAATATTTTTACTCTGAGTCATAGCTGTTACTGTCCTCCCAAAGACTGTATTCTTTACCCTACAATGGTAGATTATCATACCCCTTGCATGAGTAATATGTTACTGAAATACTGATCATTACAAGGGATCTCTCTGCAAAGAAGATAGAAAGGAATGTCTGCTATCTTGTCAGTTGATAACAAGACAGTCATGTTTATTGCATTATTACCCTGCATCTGCTTGCACTTATTCTGCAGTTAATTTTAGTGCAAAATATGACAGTAGCAAGTCTTAAAACTGTCTGCAAAATCTAAACAAACCTTGATGGAGTTACACATGTGAAAAGATGCACTGTTCACTCTCCCTGATAAGTAGGCACTCCCTGATAAGGCTGCACATCTAAGACTTCAATACCTTCGGGGGAGAAAAAAGGCCAAAATTCAGCATAGGCTGCGATTCATTGTTACACCACATTCAAGTTGCATATCCAGATTAGATAAATAAGGTGTAAATACTACTTTATAATTAGAAAAAGGCCCAAGAAACATGGAGTTTGGTTCAAATATTGATCTGCTAGTGTTTTTTGTGTGCACCAATTCTCTGCAAAATCAACTAAACAAGAAACGGTTTGCTTCTCCCCGATCTTTTTCTTGTCATTAAGGAGATGCCGTGAGAACTTGTGATTTATTATACAGCAAGTCTTGTAAACACTGTAAATGTATATAGAGAGTCAAGTTTGGTACCAGTCAAAGTAATTTTCCTCTCTGTTATGAATTTTCAAAAAAGGAAGAGTTGGTAGCCCACTGGGTTAGTTGATTCAAGTTCTTATTCTATATTTCTTATTCTGGGCTTGACAGCTCATGCAAATAAATATCCCATCTGTGCATGTGCAGAAGCACCACAGCATTCAGTACAATGCAGCACGTTTAGCATTTCTTGCTCAAGAGAAATTCTGGAATGGCCAGAATTGGGGAACACTAACAGCAATACATTAAAAAGCCTGCAATAGCGTCTGCAGTGCTGGGCTCAACTCAGGCTGTGCCTGTGTTATCCAACCTTCGCCTTCAGGATTATTTAAGTAGCCTGTAAAATTAAAACAAGAATAGTTACACAGGGGTTTGCTGAAATACAGTGCTGCTGCCTTAGATCAGCTCAGCGTGCTTAGAGCAGGACACGGTTGTTCTTCACTTCACACCGCTCCATATAAAAAAATCAGCAGCATTCTGGGTACAGTTGTTACAATTCCATACATGTAATCTGATTGTGATGTACATTGTGCTTGGTTATAAAACAATCATGGTTTCATTACTTCAGTAGCTCAGCCAGAGGTTATTGGTCTGTTACAGGCGTTCGTGGGTGAGGTTCAGTGGCAAGCAACTGTAGGTGGTCATCAAATAAGAACTAGGGGTCACCAAATCAAATTAATAGGCAGCAGGTTTAAAACAAACAAAAGGAGGTATTTCTTCACAAAACGCACAATCAGCTCTTTGCCAGAGGATGCTGTGAAGGCCAGGACTATAACAGGGTTCAAATAAGAACTAGATAAGTTCATGGAAGATACATGCATCAATAACCATTAGCCAGGATGGGCAGAGATGGTGTCCCTAACCTCTTTTTGCCAGAATCTGGGAATAGGGGACAGGGGATGGATCACTTCTGATTACTTGTTCTGTTCATTCCCTGTGGGGCACCTGGCACTGGCCAGCATCAGTACACAGGATACTGGGCTAGACAGACCTTTGGTCTGACCCAGATGGGCTGTTCTTATGTAGTCAGACAAGATAATTGGGGTGGTCTCTTCTGGCCTTAAAGTCTATGAGTCTAACTAGAAAGCTGTTGAAACTTCTAGACTTACTGACTTTTTCAAATTCACATTGGACACTAGGGCCTGATCCCAAGCCACTTGAAATCAATGGGAGTCTTTCCATTCACTTAATTGACTTTGGATCAGGCCCCTGAGGCTGGGAGTGAAGAAAATGTGTCACATGCCACTTCATAAATCTGTCCGGTTTTTCTGTCTTTACAGACAAGGGTGTTGTGATGTTAGAGATCCAAGGAGTAGACTGTGACAGGGCAAATTCTCTCACTTCCCTTCTAGTACACCTCAAGCCTGTTGCTTTGGAGTAAGAGGCAACTTCTTTCACCAGGCAAGTGTAATAGTTCTAGTTATCTTCTCAGACTCCTCTCAAGGGTGCCAGTTGTGATCGGATTTTATTTAACTTCACTAGCTACTGGTCTGAGCCCACTGACTCTCCTCACATAGGCCACTGAACAGCTGTCAGGTGGTAATGACTTCCGGTCACTGGGATAAATTGAGATAAAAGGTGCTTTTTTTGACCTCATGGGCTTTCCTGTCTCCAACCAATTCATGGTTTTTAATACCGCTATGCTTACCATATGGCAATTTGGGGATGATCTACAGAACTCACTTGTGGGAGCAATGCTGTTCTACCAAAGTTGTACTGATAAAAGCTTTCCATCATACACAGGGAGTACATGAGGGGGAGTGTACACAGGCTCTAGCCGTATAAGTTTGGGACAGCTGCTGTATCCCACAAATGACTTATGTTGATGGTCCTGATAGAACCTCCAGAACTTTAAATTATGTCTCACCTTCATGTGTTCCGCATATGCCACCTACTCTACAGAAAAACTATTCTGGAATGATTTTTATTGTGATTAGTTTTCATATCCATCAGCTTTAGAACCAGGTGCCCTAGGACTGATTCAATGTTCATTGAAGTAAATGGAAAGACTCGCACTGACTTCACTGAGGCCAGGATTTCACCTCCAGTCTGTGTGAAAGAACTGAAGTTTTGACATGCACGTACACCTGTTTCATTAGGCAGCAGACAATTGCTTTTAAAATTACGAAATAGAAAATTCCTACAGCCTAGGGAGCTAAAGGTAACCCTCACATCATACTGTGCGTGTCTCAGTTTCAGTATCTTAATCTGCATCACATTACTCTGGCACCATGGCCTTCATTGCAGACCTTTTTTTGGTACATATCAAATCGTTGCTGGGCATGGCACATCTTGCAGTCAGTTCTATAAGCATATCAGCCGTCCGCAATAGTTGTATTTCATTACAAACTGGACAGTGGCAGTAAATTGGTATTCAGTCGGAGCTCAGAGTGTTTTCCTGGACTTTCCAGATTAATATTTCCCTATTTCCTGCCTTTTTCCAATTAACAGATAAAAAATATTTTTAAGGAACCAACCTGGGAGATTTTGTCTTATGAGCTGGGATATGAACAACAACAACAAATAAAATCTTCACAGTGAACAGATACCAAGAATTCAAAGTGGATGGATGCCAGCACCTTAAGGAATAATTATTCATTTCATTAGTGGAAAAGAAATGGAAGCTCACATGAAAGGGCCTGTCCTTGTGTGAATGCATTTTATTTAATATATGAGCATAATAGTGCTACCCATATAACATAGAGATTTTAGTGGAGAGAAACAAAGATTTAAGTTTTAGCCCAAACATTTATACTTTAACTTAGTGGTTTAAAGGAATAAATTAATTAAGCAGACCATAATTGTGCATTCAACCTTATGACCCAGGCTTTAATAATGCTACCCTTTTGCATTCAAGTCTTAAACCTGTGTCTTCATTTGTTATCCTGGGACAGTAGGCGTGTGTGCTGTAACTTTATAGGGCCAAGAGCCACACTGTCTATTCTCTGGTTCAATTCACAGCTTGCTCCCTTCATTCTCCCACAAGATTCATCTTCTTTTTACCATTCACTGGGCAAAAGCGAGTTTAAAGAAATAAATAAAGGACTGAGAATGGGTAGACTCCTTGCTGACTTGCTTTTGTTTAATAGGAGCTGTTCCTTCATCTTAAAAAAAGCAGACCATTGACATAAAGACAGCATTTGCTAAATGCTTTTATCATGAGTAAAGTTGGGATTGGAAGAAAAGGATAGACCTATGCCATTTTAATGTAGTCATCCTTTCTCCAGACTCAATTTAGAAAATGAAGCATTTATGATTGCTAAGGACATTTGCTTTATTATATCTGTGCTGCAGTATAAAAACCAGTATTTGGTCCAATAAAAGATATTACCTCACCCACCTTGTGTCTCCAGTATTTGGTAACTAATTCACATTGTTCAGTTACTGAAACTGGCAGGTTTGAACGCTGTGGTAGAGGGTAATAATATTTTTCCCACAGAACTGTTAATGATTGTTGTTTTGGAAATATTTCTCTTTGTATAACCTTTTCTAAATAATAAAAAAAATCATTGATAGATCCTTAAAAAAACCCATTTTTTTATCCCAGTTTTGCTTTCACTTTACTAATCATTCAAGACCAGGAGCACTGGGGATCTCCTGAATGTGAACGTTCAGTTTCTTGAGGAGATGGTAGTGGCAGATATAGAAAAGGTATATTTTATTTTTGCTGAGTGTAAGGTAGAATAGTGACCAGTGCTGGGAAACTTCCAGTTCTGGAAGCTAAAGATTAGAGAAGACAGACCAGCCATCAGGCTACTGTTAAAATGTACAGCAGTATAATTCAACATGAAGGGGGCAGAGAGCAGAAGCCACTGCACTTACAATTATCCTTCAATAAATTAACTTACATTTTCAATATAGCACTTCATAAATATAAATCTGTGTATTAATGCAAATCCATAGAAGGCTATTCTTATTTTTTTTTTGGACCTGTTTGTTCATCTCTAGTCATCAGGATTCAGCTGAATGTAAGGCAAATGGGTGATCCAAATACAATTTTTTAATGTAAACATTTCAGTCTTAGATGCTAGTGTGTTACTTTTTTGGTCTTTAAGATTTGAAACACTTGAATCTCAGGGTTTGCAATCCAGCACATCTATATTTCTGTTAGACTGTGACTGAATGCTTTTCTAATATTTTAGCTTTCAGTTATGATGATTGTTTCCAGCTATTGTCAATTTATTTTACACACCCATGATGTAATCATTAAGCAGTTGTAATGAAGATTGAAGGTTTAATAATGCCAAGCATTATAAATTTCTATTTAATCATTCCTAAATTGATTAGTTACCTTCACTCAAATGCCTAGCCATTGAAATGCAGGGAGCTAAAGATACAAACTGCTGTGGCCAGTGTTTGATAAATGTTACTTTGGTGCAGTGGTAATTGAGTTATTGAATTTACTCATCTTCCAAATGATGTTTGCATTGTCTCAGCCATATGTGTTTAGGGCCAGGGGAAGGTCATTAGGAGCGTCAGACCGGGGGCATGTTTGGGTTAAAGTGATTTTGAACTGCCAGTATTGAGGTTAGTCAATTAAAAGAAATAGCACAGTGAGATGCTACAGAGGGGCATGTTGTATGCTGGTCAATTGTAAGGTCCCAAAGGCCTATTTAAAATAGCCTGAAGATTCTGTAAGTAAATGTCTACTCCTTGCCTCGGGCTCTTTAGTCACTGACAAATTGCGGCTGCAAGCTGAAACCTATTGTAAGTGAAGGACACCTATAAACAAATTTCACACTTTGATGGCTGTATATAGGACAAGGCTATAACAGGGCCAAGGTGAAACATTAAATAATAGTACTTTCCAGATTTAATAACAAAACTGCAGGCGGCTCCACGATAAGATTATCTCAATGATAGAAATATTTCTGTCTCATTCAGCCTGAGTCTTATCAACAGATCTTTGTTTGGAAATGAATTTACTAAGGGAAATGGTGTCGAATGTTGGGGAGCGGGCTCTCTGGGAGGGGCATCACAGCATCATTCTCTTCTTGCAAAGCCCTCAATTAAGGAAAGCAGTAAGGCGTGTGGTCAAGCCATCCCGATGCGGTCAAGCTCTTCAGCCTGGTCTTAAATGCATATTTCCGACATGAGGCCGAAGGCTGGAGGTTTGACCCACTGAAAATGTGCCCAGTGTAATTGAAATGAGTAAATACTTTAGTAAATGAAAAGCAAACTACTACTTGCAGGAGTTAAGTTGCTTAGATTTAGCAGGTATGATTGAACTGTTGAGAATTATCCAAAAGTGCACATTTACCTTTTAGGGAGACTCTTAGTATGACATGATCAAGCTGTCTTATCAACCCCAGCAGGATCAAAAGACCCACATTTTAAGCTACAACCTTTCATTGTTTTATTATATCTGTTTGGGGCTGGGGGAAGGACCTTTATATGTTTTGTACTCCAAAAATGATTCTTCAGTGCTACTTATACTTTTAAATAAATATCAGTGAACCATGAGCCAGCTCCTGCTGAAGTCACTGGAAAGACTCCATCAATCAGGCCCTCACAGAGCAACCCAACACCACAACCTGATGGAAGAAAATACATATCAGATAGATCAGGGGTCAGCAATCTTTCAGAAGTGGTATGCCAAGTCTTCATTTATCACTCTAATTTAAGGTTTCACTTCTCAGTAATACCTTTTAACATTTTTAGAAGGTCTCTTTCTATAAGTCTATAATATATAACTAAACTATTGTTGTATGTAAAGTAAATAAGGGTTTTAACATTTTGAAGACGCTTCATTTAAAATGAAATTAAAATGCAGAGCCCCCTGAACCGGTAGCCAGGACTCCGGCAGTGTGAGTGCCACTGAAAATTAGCTTGCGTGCCATAGGTTGCCTACCTGTGAGATCCTGAATATCCACTACTCTAAAGGAAATCAGTTGGGACAGCAGATGCTCAATCTCTGAAAATCAGTCCCATTTTATTTTTAAATTGGCTTCTCTTGGGAGCAAATTTTACTCGAGAAAGTTCAGGAAAGCTGCTTATTTTCCAACTATTCCATTGGGCCACTCTTAAGAAAACTGTTACTGTATAAATACTGCTTGGTATTTGATTTCTGTCCTCTAAACACTATTTAAATCGGAAGTAATATTTTCTAATCCCAGGCTTAGATCAATAAACATTTGATGAATACATAGCCTGAAGATATTGCGGCCACTGATAAATGATTATTGTGTAGATACCTGGCAGCTTTTATGGTTAAACTTTTATTTTTATGCAATTAAATGGCTGACCCTTTCAAGCACTGGACTCACCGTTAGTGATAATTGCACAGTGAGTACACAGCTTTAGTCCACCGTGCTGCAGGCAAGTAAAAGAAAGACCTTTCCCTCATTGCTAGTAAATGATTGCTTAAAAGGCTAGCATCGCTAGGCTTTGTATCACACCTGACACTCTCAGGACAGGGTAGGGAAGGATCATTAGGGTGCTGAGGAAAGCTCCCTGACTCTTGGGGCCTAGCCTCAGTGAAACTTAGAGCTGTAACCAGATGGCTCTAAATTTGGCTGCTGACCTCAGGGTCTTATTGGTCTTGTGCCACTAGAGGATTTCCATGGCAAAGTGAGCTTTTCTGCCCTCCTCGTGCTCTAAATATTCCCCTACACCAGGGGTGAGGGTTGTGGAAATGAGGCAGAGGCAGAGAGCTGAAACGGGCACACTTACACCCAGCAGACAATTCCATAGGGCCAGGGGAATTCTCTGCTGGGCATTTACAGTCAGATTCTGGCCCCTTTCTGCCACCCGAGTGGTATAAAGGGACAACATGATCACTGAATGATCTGGTTCAGTGGATCTGCTAGAGCCAGGATTTAAATTCTTAGCCCCTACCCCTTTGCTCAGTCCACAGACCACTCTGCCTATGTGAGCACATTGCCTCTCTGCAAAGATCTCTCCATTCTCCTCCATCTGCACACGTTCACCTCACGGGGCCCTATGATGACCTTCTATGAGCCATATCCATTACTAGCTAGCCGGGGACATATTTCAATCTTTCATTATTACAACAAAACCTGTACAAAACCTTCCTTACCAGGCAACCTCCAAAGAGAATACACCACGGTATCCCCAAGTGTATTCAGTGCAGTTGTTCTCCACATTTATTGGAAACACTACCTTCATTAAATCAACTTTATGTTGTCAGTCTCGTTTGGTTTCAAAGGACAGGTTTCATTATATTCAGTACTGTACCCCGTCTTCTTACCTTACAGCAGCTAGGTCGTTTGCACTCATTTTAGTTAGGATACCATATGCCAAATTTGTAAAATCTTGTTAACATTTGTGTTGTTTGGGGGAAGGGGTTCCCCTTTCACCAGAGAATTACTCTTTAGAAGAGAAAAATAGAACTAACAATTACACTGCTTCCTGCTGTGAATAAACTGTTAGTACATTCCCAGCCATCAGGCTTTACAGGCAAATGCAAATATCTTTAGCCTGTCTACCCTAGTAGATGAAGTTACAACGTACGGCACAGTCAGATGGAATGTAAATGTAGAAAATGAAACATTGAAAAGTGATCATATTTTTATGCGGTGCTATTCTTAATGTGTAGTCTTGTGTGTGTTTGTACACACGCAGGCAAAATGATGGGCAATAGTTATGGGTAGAAGGGAGAGTTATTTTTAATTTGATTCTTAATGACTGTTGAACAAATAAGCAGAACATTTTGGGATTCTGGTACATGTGAGATTCTGTGAATTTTTTTTCTCCATTGCTCTAGCCACAATGTCACCCAGGATCATGTCTCAGATGACAGCTAGGCAATTAAGAAAAAATGTGTCCAGGCTATGCCCCTTGCCAGACTGAATCATGACCCTTCTTTTGGCAGCCCCATGCATGAATCCCTCCCCTTGGGGAACTTCAGACGGTGGCCGACTTGCCAGTTGACACACGTACTTTTTTGTGCATATGTGTCATGTTAGTGATATGATGCGCTCATTGGAAATAGAGCTTATCTCTCTGCAATAATGCATTATTTGAGATATTAACTGTTTAATGACTGAGGTCCAAGAAGAGATGCAATGGGCTGCATGATTGTTTGCTATCTTCCAAAGCAGAATCCTTGGCAATTTGATATATTTTTATTAAAATAAATTGTAAAATCTACATAGATATAAAGTACATCGAATTATCTAATTTAAGTATAAACAACTGAGGACATGGTAACCGAAAGCACCTGGGGAACTGAGATCTACAGATAATTTATTCAATTAAAGTGTGAAATGTGCCCAAAATAGTTACTTAAAGGGTTTCTGTTCACCAATGCCATTTCTGCTGTCCACTGCCTATTTTCTTTTGTATCCAACTCCTGTGGCCACACAGCTCAAGAAGGGATTGAGAGTAAAAGAAAAGAACCCTATCCTCTGCTGAAGAAAGGACTTTACAGAAGCACAAAAAAACCTAGATGAACATTTCCGGTATCATCAATGTGCAGAGCACACTGGAGAAGCTTCATGTTGAATATATAGAATAGGACAGCTATTTACTAGAATTAAACTAGTTTAATTTTTCCTTGATAGCAAATATTTTCTGATGTTTAAATAAAACATGCAAGCTATAGAGGTGATGTATGGATCACTATTAAACAACCTAATGAACAATTTCATATAGAGTCTATGCATATTTCATTTCTCAAGTCTCTAGCTACCGGGTTGCTGATCAACTGGGTAATAGCACTTATAATAGACAATAGTGTACTTTATTGTTTAATTTCATACATATTCAAAAAGACAAACATGGGATGTATGGACATGAAAATAAGGCTGTTAATTGTGCTCTTACTGTAAAGAATCCACATACAGCATTCAGATAATTATAGTTCTACATAAATCACACTCTCCCTTCCCCACTTCTTCCCCCCCACAAAATACTCAGACTAGAATTTGGGTTCTTTAGCTCTAAAACCACAAATCTGCCACTCATGCTGAAGGAGAGATCTCCTTAGTTGTCATTCCTTATTTCTGTGGACCAGCACTTGAGGGTGACATCAGTTGCCAGGCCACCAAATGAAAGCTACCTCATCTCTGTCACAGTAATCACAAGCCAAAGATGGATCTGTAGAGACACAATTTCTATGAGAATGTTCATGGTATTGCCACCTTGGACCTGTGCAACTGTCTGAGAAACTTGGTGGCAACAAAAGGCACCGTTATATTATTCCACCTCTCAAAGTAACCAGTGTGTTTGCAGATGTGCTACGTCATTTTAAAAAGTGACAGGCATCAATCTAGTAATTATATCTAGAGCCCATGTAAACATTGGAATGCTTAACACTGAGTCAGTATTCATGTTTCTTGGAAACAGAAATCCTGAGTTTGCCAACACAGGAAGATACAGAATTCACCTTGTTCCCTATTCATATAAAACTGTATGACAAAAAAAAAGAAAAAAAAACTTTTGGCAAGGAAAACCGAACTACACCAGGCAGTAGCCTGTGTAACCAACAAACGTATCACAGAAACACTACCCATGAGAATTTGTAGTCCAGGCATGGGGTCACGTTTTCAGATGGTCTAAATTAGTATAGTTCCTTGATACTTGATGGTGCTTTCCAGTATATACCAGCTAAGGATCTGGCCATTTATGTTTGTCTTTTCTAATGATTATCTCAGATCGTTTTGTTGAAACATCTTGTCTTACCTTTATATACTTTATTACCCTATATTAAACTCTACCAGAAAGTTACATACATAGTTGTTGGAGGCATATTTCTTCCCCTGCTAAAGAGTAATTGCAGCACAATGTGACAAAAGGACTGTCATTAACCACATACTCAAGTGTTTGAAAAATGCACTTGTAAACTACTTCCCACAAGAAAGGAACCATGACTTTATTCACAGTTTTATAATTGGTGACTACAATTGTTAAAACCCGGATATGATGCCTTTAATCTAATCCACCCCTATTATCACTTCATTTTTTTTTAATGAACTGTACTTAGTATTAGTCTTTGCAGAAGACGCACTAATTAGACAGGATGAACCTGTGAGAAAATGAAACCTCTTACTGGTGATTAGCATAGTGTTTACACTAGAATTGACAGTTTATTTGAGAATTCATTATTACTCAAAGGTCCAACAGATGTTCAGGAAATTTCATAGTATTTCAGTAACATCCTTTTGTCTTAGCAGCATAGAGGCTGTTGCTATGGCTTTGTAGGGGTATGATCATAGTAGCAAGGGACAATATTCAGATAGTGAAAAAATTTCCAGACTCCTGTTGTTGTTATTACTTGTATTACCATAGTGCGGAGGACCCCTATTCATGGACCACAACCCTGTTGTGCTAGTACTGTATACACACAGAGCAAAAAGACAGCCTGTGTCCCCAAAAGGTTACACTCTAAAGCCAAAGGACGAAACTTACTAGGCAAAGCATAGATACAAAAGACAAGCATGGGTATTCTTATCAACAAGAACTAAAGGCAATCCTTTGAGGAGGAGTCCAGCCTGCCTGTAATATGCAGGTACTGGAAAGAAAGGAGAAGGTATTAGGGTTCAGTCTAGGTGCTGTCCCACCTAGGCTCCATCATTTGTATCAGCCTCTGCCTAGTTAGTGTTATGTAAATTTTAAGTTGCTGAGTGGTAAAAGGAAATTTGTTCTTCCCCCTCCACAGACTCTTGGCTACTGGAAGAAGGGAGGGTCTCCAGTATTCTACCCCTCACTCAGCAACTTATGGGGTAGAAATGCTTTCATGTCAGTTATACCTCTCTCCTGCCTCCATTTTGTGGGTCATCTTCACCCATAAATAACTCAGTGCCTATCTCTGTTTGTCATGCATACTAGCAATCTTTACATTCACCTCTCCCAGTATCAGAATCAGATCATGATCAGGAATCTCATCTACAATGCTAGCCAGCTGTTGATAAAATCCATCCTTCACTTCTTCTCCCACTGCTTTCGTTGGTGCGCAACAGCAGATCAGAGTTATGTGTAGTTTATTGTAGGCAGTAGTAAATCTTGCTATGACAATCTGCTCAGATGCTGGTTTCCAGCTCTTCGCTGAAGTAACTGTTCTCTTGCCCACTGCTCTGTGCTTCACATGTCCCCTTGAATATCCAGAATAAAGGAAAGTAATTTCTGTCAACTCTCCTGTACCAAACCAATGTGTCTTTTGTATGGCAGCCAGGGAAACAACTTGCCTCCTCCACTACTACCTCAGTTTGGACTGGAGCAAACAGGGATCTAACATTTCAGATTGCAATATGCTTAGCTACTCACCCAAAATCCATGACCCTTTCCATTTGTTACTTTATAAGTCGGAGTCAAAATCCATATAAATTAGTTTGTTTGATGTACTGGTTCCAGAAAAAAATGCGTTTCGGATCTACTTGTTTGTTAGGCCAATCCACCCGATCCAGGGCGGGATGGGAGTGGGAGTAAAAAATAGCCCTCCCGCCCACAAACAACATGAACATAGGCCAGTAACCGCCAATCTCCAGCTACCCAGCTACGAAGGCAGCACCGGCACCAGCAGCAGTACAGTACCATAGCTTGCCACCCTTACTTGTGCGCTGCTGCTGCTGATGGCGGCAACGCTGTCTTTGTAGCGGGGTGCCTGGCCAGCAGCCACTGCTCTCTGGCTGCTGAATCACAAGGCCCACAAGTAAAAAAAAACAGGCTCAAGTATCACAATAAAATGTAAATACAATATTTGTATTCCAGTCGATTATTTTATAATTATATGGTCAAAAAAATGAGAAAGGAAGCAATTCTTCAGTAATCATGTGCTATGACACTTTTGTATTTTTATGTCTGATTTTGTAAACAAGTAGTTTTTAGAAGAGATGAAATTTAGGGTACTCAAAACTCCTGAAAGGGGTCCAGTGGTCTGGAAAGGTTGAGAACCACTGTCCTAGACTGACTTGCCTGAAGAAGTAAGGAGGAGAGTGGGATGTGAAATCAAGGCACAGGATCGGCAACTGTCAAACAGATTATGATGGTGGGGACACTGCAGGAGATAAACTGATGATGGGATGCCAAAGAAAATAATGCAAGAAGAGCCAAGATCAGTACAGCCTAGAGACTGATCATCTACCAAATGGAAGGATATCACATACAGGAACAGATGAGGTTTGGTTTCCTGTAGGAACAAGCCATGGATAAGAATGAATGGTGATGCTGAACTGTTCCCCATCTATGTAAAGATGCTGCAGGGTGAAAAAGAGCATGTCTCATGCAGCTGCTCAGAGCTTTCCCAAGACATAGCACTAGCATGATCTTAATAATTTAACAAAACTGTGAGCAATAGCACAGGCACTAGGGGTTGTCTGCAGATTCAGGGAAACAACACTGCAAGGCAAGTGTAAACGGATGCATTTAAAAGGTTCTCTTGGCAACTATAAGGGCCAAAACTTTTTTTTCATTAATGTTCAGATTCTTCAGGCACTGGTGATCTGAATCCTCTCACTTGGCAGGACAAGTTTCTCACTCACAAGGAATGACTACTTTTTCTGAGCCCTGGTAATATTCGTAGACTTTTAATGCAAGTGGTTGTTAAATTTATCATATCTTGGAGCTCTGACATCTCTAATAAAATTAATAAATAGGCACCTCGTGGCAAGCAGGGTGAAATTACTTTTTTCTAATTAGTCTTCAGACAATGTTATATTATGCAGTTAAGGGAAAAGGAGTTCTGCCTCAAATTTTAAAGTGGTGAATCTCAGTTTAATTCTGCTAATGACAGTTAACACAGATGGCTAAAGAGAGTAATTATCTTTTTTAGTTTGCTGCCACCTGTCACAAGTGAAGTGTTTTCTTTAATTGCTCAAAATTACTCTTAATCACACAAAACCGATACTTAAATCCTAGTCCCTAAATCCTAGAAACTCGAGAGCAAGATTTCCACCTTACGTTATGGGACCTAAGAAACTATCACCATGGTTAAGAGTCATACGCCTGCTATGTGCTGTGCGGATTAAAAATACATAGATTTTATCTACCAGGTCTGTACACTGAGCTGAGTGAATCCTAATCCCAGTAATTACTAGAGTAACAAGGAGGTTATCCCACTAGTGCCCAGAAGGTATATACACTGTGTCCTTCCACTAATATATTCTGCAACAAATCTACATTTTGAAAAGGGACACTGTCAAATACCATTGTGTCAGAATGACCTGCCTAACAACTCCATTATGACATAATGGTATCTATCCCTGGATGAACCCAATGGGAGCTTTCTGCATGCATCCCAGGACAGGTTTTGAGATAGCTGTCATAGGTTCCATTTTGGTTGGGACCTCACCAGTGTCTTACAGATTCTGGTAGCTGATGTTTGTATTATTTTTTATAAAAGCAATTCCTGCCTCCCACCACTAAGAGATGTATGTTTGCCAAGCAGAAAACCAGCTGGTAATTCTTCCTCTCCCCTCTCTGTTACTCCCCTGGATGTCTGAATTTACAGTGGGAAAGTTCAGCTTTAGAAACTGAACAGACAAGTCATTAGCTCAATTCTGCTCTGGTAGCAAGACTAAAAATTACACCTAACTCCAGGATTATTTAAAATATTTCTGGATCTCCATTGCATGAGTCTAGAATTCTTGGAAGAATCATTTGCATTAAGGGAAGGCAGGCAAAAGCACCATGAAAATTGTGTCAGCAGTTTTGATGCCAATGATTCTTATCTCAACCGTCTCTCCCAAATTCTGTAGACGAAGCTTCCATAGCACTTCTGATCAGAGAGGAACATTAAAGATATAGTCGTAAAAATAACACCATCAGTTAGCATTAGTCCCTAAAATCCTAGTTGGAAACCATATTACACTAAGGGTGAAATGTTGTAGTATGTAGGGCAGGAAAGGTGAAAATACACCAGTGATATAAGACCTCTATGGTCTGCATTACATCAAGAGGTTTGTTCATTTCCTTTAGAGAATTTCTCTAGATTGCTTTGCAGAAATTGCCCCTTCATCCTGAAATTAGGCTAGCTCTGACTATTCTAATTTAACTAGTACCTCTTCATTTCTTCAAGTGTTTGAGTTTTGGGGATTAAAGGAGAGTCTTTTGGAGGTGAACTCGAAGACAACAGCATGAAGAAACTTGCACTTCCTCACCAGGCTACTGAAGAAAAGAACCCAAAATAGGACATGATCAGTGACTTCCAGATAAACTTCACAGACATACATTTCTGAACCCTGCATCTTTTTGGAAACTCAATATTTAAGTGATTAATCTTGTAGACAAAAACTTAGAGTAGGGTTCCAAGTTAGTGGGAATTTCCATTTTGTAAATTCCTATTATTGATCTCACCACATGTTTTAAGATAGCCTCAGGTCTTAAAATGTCTGTAAGTAGGTGTGAGAAAGTAAAGAAAGGGCTATGATTTCATCTGCATCCACATGTGCTTTTTCCCACAAAGAGGAAAGTTAGATTAATAATTGTGTTCACCTTCAATATTTAGTAAATAATAAAGTATTTCTGGATAAACAGCTGTATTAAAGCTAAATGTCCACGTTCTATAGTTCATTTTTAATAGCTTTTTACATGCTTGCTCTGTTTTAGAACAGTTGTACTGATAAGTCCTTTTGACAGACGATAACCTGGTACACCAAACATTTTGATGTATGAAAACCTATGAAACAGAGTTAATTTCAGATTAAAGCTGAGAATTTTTCACAGGAGCATGTTAATGCAGTCTTATTACTTGGCTACAGTTTTCATATGTACTTGCGAGAATAATAATATGAACATATATAATATAAACATGTTCTTCTACTTGTTTTTCCAGCGAACGATAGGATTTTTAAATTGGTTATGTATATTTGGCCAATCACCACATTCTGTTCAGTGTACTATTATTGGTGTTATACAGTGATAACAGGAAATGAAAGTGTCGGAAAGGGGGAAAGATTAAATAGAATCAATACGTCATTGTGTGATAAGTAACTAGCTTTCATAGTTTGACTAAATAAGGTAATATATTTTGTTTGCCAGACTCAGGCTTTTTTACAAAAATAGGAAAGATTGTTTCCCCCTCTTCTCCAATGGATATGTATTTTTGCTAATGCCATTAGCAGTGCACAAATTGGCTCATGATTAATATAGACCCTGATCTTGTATAGCTTACTCAAGCAAAATTTCAATTGACTTTAATTAGTTTTCCCTGAGCAAGGGCATAACTTGTTCCAGTACTGTAACTTGAGTACTGTTACTTTTTGTTTCTATTATAAATTCAAAGTACTGTGTTAGCATTGTTTCCTCTATACAGTTCTCGGGGTATGTTTTAGCAATATGCTGCTTCCCAAGAGCCAGCTCTGGTAATCAGCATTCTACCTGATCATGCAAGTAGCACAATAGGAATTTACCACCAAAACCTCAATCATTGTGCTTTCCTTAAGGTGGAATGCTACAGACAAGTGCTATAATGGACCATACGTTTCCTACATTTTTTTTTAACCTTTGCTCAAGAAATCAGTGTGTTCAATGCAGGCTTCATCCTGCAAGATTCTGAGCACCTCTGGCAAAGCTAGAGGCCCCCTCTGCAGTGTCTGAAGTCAATGGGAGTGGAGATCACTCAGTACTTGTTGTATTGAGCCCAGGATGTGATTTTATTTGCCACTGGACAAGTGCCAGATTTGAGATGGGATAGTATGTAGTTGGGACAGCTGTCTATTATATTATGCAGAGGAACAAGTAGAGGACAAACACAGCTGACTTAAAAAACCAACTGATTAGCAGCTTGTTAAAGGAATCCACCCAGTATAGAACAATAGTATCAATTCAGTGATTCCCCTGGAAAAGGAGAAAAAGCATTATAGCTTTATTTTATGGTAAATAAAATACATGTGCTTGTGTGTAGAGACATACTGCATATGGGCATATTATATATTTTCTGACATATCTAATATATATGCCATACTGTGAATAAAATACACACCCACAATGTGTATTAGAGAGAGAGTGATTTTTGAAAGTGCTCAGTGTTGGCCTAACTCTGTTCTCACTGAAATCATTGGTGAAAAGTCCAATTGAATTCAATGAGAGCAGAATCTGGATAATAATGAGCACTTTTGAAAATTCTCACTCATTTATCAGTTCAAGTCAGCAGCGAAATACACGTGCATTTGCAGAAAGTTCTATTATCCACAGAGGAGAATATTTATATAAAATATACAGTATACAAAGTAAAACATTTTACAGTAAGAGGTAGATCAGAGAGCTGATCCTTTACAGAGCTAAATACACTGGCCCTCAGGGAAGCTGAAAAGGCAAATGATGGAATCACCAAGCCCCTCCCGTCTCTAAGAATAACCAAAAATCTCTGCGCTGGATATTTTTTCTTGAGTAGACAACCCAAAATCTACGAATTCTGAGCCATCACTGTGTATTGTGTCAGGTACCTTTTCAAGGCACAGGATGTATTTTTAACATTGAAACTTGGCCTGCAACCGTCTTACAATTCAAAACCTACCATGTTTCTTACTAGTTCAAAATCTATTGTGTAATAAGAAAGAAATGGAAAATGAAGTACAGAGATTATGTAAAGTAGCAGAAATATCTAAAACTTGTAAGTACTCCTGAAAAATATGCATGCTAAGGGGTTTGGAAGGATGCACTAACTGGAGAAGAAAAGGTGTAACAGGCAACATAAGAAAAACAGTTCATGAATATACCAACTACAATACTTTATTAGGAGCCTGACTTTTGGGAAAAATACTTAGCATGAGTTTTCACAGTGATCTTTTAGAAACCTTTCAAGATGCATATTATGTAACTGCTTCCATAAGAATAACTGATGGACTATACAGGTGGACATATCATAGTAGGATTGTGCTAAGCATTTCATTTCCCAAATACAACATAGTGCACAAGGAAAAGTCTGTTTCTGCTTATAGATGCACTTCACAGTAGAAATTGACTACACACTGGATTTTCAGAAATACTCAGCCCGCAGCAGTCCCATTCAGATATTTTTTCAGGGGAGTAAATGGGGGTTGCAGAGCTCGTTAAAAAATTTTAGACTTTATTTAACGAAGCAGTTGTGCACATTTCACGGTATCAATGAAATGGTGCGACTGAGAATTGACACCTTACATACTCTGGCTGCTTAAAATGTTCTTGTTGTAAACTCAAAAATGGTACCATGCAGTATGTCCCAAACCTAGGACCTCGCTGGAAAGGGGATGGGCATTGAGTGTCTCTGTGTCAGCCAGTGAAGGAAACAATATTCCCCCAAGGCCAGGCACCTCAATGTTATAGTAACCTAACACAGACCCACTGCCCCTTACAGCACTGATAAGCACAGAAGCATCTCTGACTGACTTCTAGAGAGGTGGGATCCACCGAACATTGGGAATTGACCCTCATACCCAACTCCCATGTGCAGCGGAACTGGTTCTGCTGCCAGGGTTTTCTTGCACATAGCAGGAAATGGATTTCATATGTGAATACTAGCACGTCTCGGATTACATCCTGACTATTATTTAAATGGGCTGGATCTGGAAAATGTGAAGTATCGTCCACACCTACTGATGTCATTAGGAGTTGAGGGCGTTCCACCTGTCACATTAGTTTAATAAGACTCTACAGAATTATAGGATTGTAAACAAAACAAATATATAATAAAACGTTCCTGCAATCCCAAATCCTTACAGTTCCCTATGAGTACATTTGATGGTTTATATAATTCAGTCTAACCAGATTTTACAACAACAATTAGAAACAGTGAGTTTGATTACATTCAGTATAAACCACAGCAAAGCAAAGCGATATGTAATAATGTTTTAAAGAAATCCAGTATTGCTAAAGATGGCATTTAGAAAATAATAAATATCAAAATATTTATTGATGAAAACATATTTGACCTAATAAAAACAGTATTTTTTAATGTAACCTCTCTCTATTGCTAATTTTCCACCAGGATTTGTTTTCCTTTTATTTCCTTTGTGAACACTAGTAGTATCATGCCACCATGACCAAAGTGACAGCCTTTTGTCTCTGTTGGATTAATCAGTGTGTTCTTTGATCCATAACATATGCTCCCCGTAGAAATTTAAAGTCAACATATTCAGCATTTGTGGTTTAGCAAATCAGTGTCTGATGTTAACCTAGCTGATGGACAGTTTATGTATCTGAATATCTTTTATTAAGCCTCTCATTCACACACAATAGGTCATATTGAAAGAGTACAATGTGTGTGCAGGGATATATATTTGGATTAACATCTGAAAAATATCTATGTACTTTATCTGGATAGGAAGACACAGAGAGGCCATCCACTGTTGTTAGAATACGGGGGTTTTGAAATACATCCATGTGCATGTTCATCTATGTGCACGTACATTTCTTACGAACACAGTGTCTCAAGCACAGGCTTTCTGCAGCATTCGTACATGGGCAAGTGAAGCTTGTCCTCGCGGAAGAGAACATAGGCAAACCTAATGATTCTAGGGGGCCTGCCAAAGGCAATGAAATATGTCCCTTGCCTCTATTCCCTAAGTGCTCCGTCTGACACACTGCAGCCTCTGGACAACAGAATAATGATCCTAGGAACACCATCAATGGAGGTTTCAAACCATATAAGGGGCAGAGCGTAAGTTACTGCAGATTCTCTGCTAAAACTTATGCTTTGGTGGCCTGTGGATTTGGGGGGGGAAGCCAAGAGAGACTTGCTGTAAAGCCCCCTGGAGAAGGGGTCCAGGGGAAGAAGAAATGTCAGAGAAAAGAAAGTAGCACCACTTCCTTCTCTCCTCCTCGCCACCCCCACCAGCAGGGATACAGGTGCACCTGCTCCTTTCCCATTTGGGCTTGGAGGTGAACAGGGGTTAAACTTACACTGTTCACTGTGGAAAATATTTAACAGATTGACAATTTGATTTCCTAATGCAGCATGTTGAAAATAGCAGAAAAGCTATGGCGGCAGAAGCTGGATAGAGAGAACACTTGAGGAATGAGAATTGGAAGCCCATTTTTCTTTTTAAGTATATCATTAAGGTCATTAATGATATTCAAACAATTTAATTGTTGCAATGAGCAGTATTATGCATGTGGCCATGATTTATAGCTCAGCTGCCACTTTGGCACAGTGTAATATACTGGGTATAGACAGAGATATGAATTGCATGCGTAAAATGAAATTAACCATCCTCAGCCACTCAGTGGGAGATCCGACTGCTGTTGAAGTCAATGTTAAAACTCTCATCGACTTAGTAGTGCGGGATCAAGCCCTAATTCCACCCTGAGTTGCACATATGAAAGTCACAGTGAGTGAGAAATGTGTGTGCAAAACTGGACCCACACAGAATATAGACACTGTAGATGGCCACACGCATTTTTTAAACACGCTGCCTTTTCCTTTTAAAAACCGATGAGCAGCGATGAGCCAAATGTCAGCTGTTCCCCTAGTCTTTAGGCAAGAGGCAAGTCTACTGGGTGCAAGAAAAAAAACAGCAGATTGAAATGTAAGAGAAAAGCTGCATGATCAGTCCTTAAAGATTATTTTTCTTGTGGGACTCAGATGTTTGCAGAAGTGGTCCTAGATTACCTACAAGGTAAAATGAACTCATCCAGGCCTACTTATGACGGGGTTTTATTAAATTGCGTATTCATTTGTGCGTGTGAAATTAAAAGCGGGATTGTTTTACAGAATGTTACCTGCATTTTTTTTTTATTTGGCAGCGCAGAGCTCAGTGTGATGAACAATGTATCTGTTTGCAGCAAGAAGAAAAATAATTGTTTTTTCAATATCCAAGCTCCCTTAATAATTCAGAAATCAATATGCATCCTCAGAGAATTTTCCCCAGCAGTGGATTATAGAATTCAGGGTGGCCTGCCGTCATTTCCCTATGAATGTGTAGCTGTTGAGACCTTGGTTAGCCAAGAATTTTTTTAAAAAGGTTTAACTATAACCAGTGGGATTGAAATTATAGCTTCCAGTGCCCTAATATGAATATTAATAAGGAGCCAGGCCATGAAGTTCCTTGCTGAGTTTGACAGTTTAAAGGATCAGTTAGTTAATTAGAAGATAACATGGCACATTGCATCCCTTGGCTCTGTCCTGCCTTCTGTCTCCTCTTTTCATTCTCTTTTTTGACATGTTAGATTACATCATTACTTGTAGTTTCACTTGTTAACCACACCATGAAATGAGAATATTTTAAGCTTTAATTATCCGTGATTTCTTCCCTTTTCTGCTAAGACCTGACTTTACACAAAATTCAAAAGGAAGCACGGAAGAATCTGAAATTCAAAGGCTCATGAATATCAGCTTGATAGTTTGCAACATATCAAACTCTGCATTTGAACAGTAAAAAAAAAATGTTTTTAAACAGCACAGAAAACTGGGTTGATCATCATGACAGCAACTGAGTATAAATATAACTTTGACCCTTCTTCTTTTTTGTGCAATCATTACAGACTTTTCATGGATCTTTCTATTGTGCATTTTCCGACAATCTAAAGAGCTCTTCCTCACTGCCCATTAAATGAGCCTGCCTCTTTACATGTTCAGATACAATATGGTACATTTATTGTCTATTACTATGCTCAGAAAATATCCAGGTTATTCAATATCATTTTGCTAGAGTTAGACAAAAAGCATTTAAATACACAATGTTCTATCATACAGTGACCATCTCAGTTCAAGGGTAGTGTATGAATTAAAGGACAATGCACATGAAAACCTTCTCAAAACACTAACATTCCTTAACAACTGGTGCTGCAACATCTGATTCCCAAAAGTTAGATAATCTGCAACTTGCAAATGTTTTAACCCACACAAAAAATTAGAAGTATAGAAGTTACAATCAGATCATAACAGCTTTAACTTATTATGAAAGGCCCAATCAGCCTATCACAGTTTTCCATTGACTTTAACTGAACTTGGATTTGGACTAATACCATGGATCTAAAACCATATTTTCAGTGTATCAAGCCATTCATTCCTATATGTTTCACAAACTGATAGTAGCTATTATCTTATGTTTTTCATAGCATCTATGATCAGAATAGTACCAATGCATGCAGAGAAGACAACGTATATTACTAACCTCATGCTGGTCTTGAAAACAGCCTGTTTCCAAAAATAGGGATCTTGTAACAAACTGCGAGTTAAGCATTCAGCTGTAAGGTGTCAAGGAAAGCCTTTGGCTGTAGAATAGTACTGCAAATGACAAGAGCAAAGATTAGAAGATATATGCGATAGGAAAGATAACAGAACTACTCATTTATAAACAATTTTTAGTGCTCACCGGCATAGCATCTGATTGCCTGTGTACTTTCCTATTTCTTCTATCAATAGTTAGGCAATATTTTTGTATTCAGTTCAAATCTTGCCAATCAATATTGGCTATCAAAATATATTTGTGGGAGGGTTGGGATATTGCCTCGAAAATCTACCTACCTAATAAACTTACATAGTAAGCTAATACAATAGTCTGGTTACGTAATTTATTCTTTTTCTTTAAGGTAAATATATTAACTGACATTGATTCTCAGTGCTTCACAAACACACCACCCTGCTAATAAGAAATGGACAATGGAGAAATAGTTACTGCAGAAGTACAAGACTGAGCTGGATAATGTCAACAATAAAGAGAATAATGTTATATCAGCTCAGAAACCTGGAAATCTGTTTTCAAAGTGATCAAGTTAGAAAGAGTGTACCTCCTGTGTTAACAAGTATTATTGCATTAGATTATCTTCTATTTCATCATTATCACCAAATGAATATTGATTTCATAATGAAACAAGAAAGGGCACGGTACAATTGCAATTTCATATACTGATATGATTATACTATAAATACAATAGAGGGAGACCAAATGTAACATTTGTATTGATGTTGCTATATTTTATACCCAGATGATGGAAAATTGTGAATGCAATAGAAAGATTAATAAAAAGTTAGCTGTCCTCTTTCTTAGAGAGAATGGATGGGCTTGTGGTTGAGGTTCTGGCATAGACCTTAAAAGTTCTGGGTTCAATTCCCAATTTGCCATAGACTTCGGAACAGTCACTTAATCTCTCTGTGCCTCAGTTACCCATCTGTAAAACAGGCATAATGTTTCCTTTCTCCTGGCATGTCTGTCTTGTCTACTTAGATTATAAGCTTTCTGAAGCAGAAATTGTGTCTTATTGTGTGTTTGTACAGCACCTGACACAAAATTGTGCCATGTTTGTTGGGAGTGTCTGTGCACTACTTTAATACAATAGAGCATGTTAAAGGGAAATACAAATTGCTAAGACAGTACCTTGCACTTCCAGTTTCTGTTGCACTAAAAGGCCTTGCTATGCTCTAAGTCCCACTCCATCTTCTGAATCTTCTTTTCGGGGTTTCTGGAAGAGAATTAGAAAGCAGATTAATCTCTGCTCAATAAGGTCTAGAAATGAATATAAAAATATATAGTAACAATGAATGAATGAATATAAATATAATAGTAACAATCTTTATTTCCTTTTAGCCACTATTTACCATTAATACTTTACTTACCTCGAATCTCCACACACACACTCACAGCTACACCTCATGTTGAAAAGTGCTACTAATAGAAAGCCTAATGAATGCTAGAGAGTTTATTTTGCCCTGTATTTAAGTAGATTGGGAGGAAATTGCCAGTTAATACCTTTTCATATAGAAATGACTCAAAAATCTTTACATAAATGTAATAGCTAAAACAAACAGCCATTTAAAGAGGTTAGTCAGTTGTAGTATAGTATCAACTGGCTATGGCTTTTTATTATTAAGCACTATTATGCTGACCCTAAGGGGAGTTCCCCTTAAAGACATTAAGGTCAAAGAATAGAAGCATCTGACAGAGTTAAATGGATTTTACACCTTTGTGTCTTCCTGACATTACTGTTTTGCTTCACAAACTGGCTAATATCAGATATAACCTATTGGGCTCCATTCTAAATCACTTCAATTTTCTTTATCCCTTGGCTACGGTCATATGATCATGATCTAAAGCTATCATAGGTTGTGATCTACTGTTTTACTTGCTCATCTGTATTAGGGTGAACTTTATCAGCTTTCGGGCACACGTCTATCAGTTTTAAAGATTAAGTATTATGTCAATAATTCTTTTGCAGCGTGGAAGTACACTAAATCTTTTTTTTTTTTGCCCCCAGATTGTTAAAAGAATATTATTGCCTTTCCTGAAAACATTTTTATTTTAAAATGAACCATCATTCATAGCAGTCTTTGCTTACCACCAGCAGCTCTCCATTTCATAGAAAAAACACAATGGGGTTAGATGGTCTGTAAGTAATTTCAGACTTGATAGCACATGAACCTTATAGGTACCAGTGAATCGCTAAAGTTTGACTTTGCAGTGCTGCTCTTTCATAATTTGCTTTCCTTTGCTGAGACGTTTTTAAATGTCTTTAATTTTCTTTTTACAATTATTATAACTCCGTGAGAATAAGAGCAGAGCCTCATTGCCATTCACTTCCTCCACCAAAGCCCCAGACAGATATTTTGTGTATGTTCAGAAGTTTCTTTCCTTTCAATGAGACAAGGTGAGCGAGGTAATATCTTTTATTGGACCATCTTCTGCTGCTGAGAGAGACAAGCACCAACCGAAGTTGGTCCAAAAAAGATATTCCCTGACCCATCTCACCTCTGTATTATCCTGGGTTCTACACAGCTACAACAGAACCTCTTTCATTTTAAGGCAGTTGTATTGCCAGCAGAAATTATGGGCTCCGTTTTGACTGTATGCTGTTCTAGTGGCAAAAAAGGAAATTAAAGCTGACATTCACAAGTAGCTGAGGTTTCCCACAGTGTGGGACAGCCAGTGTAGAGCTGGTCTAGATGTGGTTCAATGCTGGGCGTGGCCTGGAAGAAGACTGGGCTGATGCCTCTAGCACCTGCGCTAAAGATAAATCTTTTTAAAGCTTTGTCTTCAGATCCGTGATGCCCACAGAACAATAGCTGAACAGGTGACAAATTCATACCTCAGTTTATTGTATTATGCAACATGTGTACCTTTTACTCTAAGCTCATCTTCTTGTTTCTTGATAGGCACTCCCAAAATATACTTGTCTGTTTCACACACTTCTCACATCTTGTCAAAAATCTAGATAGTAAAGTCTCTGGTGCAGGGATTGTCTTTTTAGGTGTCTGTACTTCAAGTAAAATAGGTCCCCAATCCTTGATTGGGACCTCCACTTGCCACTATACAAATACATTTTAAAAGGTACGTCTTTAGTAGGAGTAGGCCTTTCATGCTCTATGAAACAACCATTAGTATTCCAGTTCTCTTCGCTATAAGGCAGTGATGACATATTATGGAGTAATTTACACTACTATGTCATCATTGTTTCTGCTCATGACAGAAATTACTGAACTATTGCAACACAATTCCCTTTGCTTTTCAGCCTTAGAAACAGTCAAGCTGCTTCTCAGGGTTACGTTTTATTACAATAATCTGTTCATAATACCATTCCTGTCCTAAGCAGTGGGAGTTAAAGGTGAATATCTAAGGGACTTCAGACTCCTTAGAATAGTCTGAGGACAGGATTGTTCCTTTGGTGGTTTAACAATAAAAAGATATATCATTGCACTTATTTTAAAAGGAAGCACTGGGCCTTTTTCAGAGGAGCGAGGTGAGGAAAATCAGGACTCAAAAGCTCCAATATTAACTTACAGGTAGGGTGACCAGTCAGCAAGTGGGAAAATCGGGATGGGAGTGGTGGGTAATAGGAGCCTATACAAGAAAAAGACCCCAAAATTGGGACTGTCCCATCTGGTCACCCTACTTCTGGACTAAGGCCAGCAGCATTCTATATTTGCTATATTCTTTTGGTATGAATTTACATAATTTTGGCTTCAATCCTCATGTGCAGGTGGCTATACCCAGATGCAAGAAATTACAGGATTAGGGTCTTTCTGTGTTTGTATTCAGAATATATATATATTTGTTTTAGTCATAGCACTTGCATAATGGTATGGGAATGATGCTGCCTTGCTTTCAAATTCTCAAAAGCCAACAAAGGACTTTTAAAAGGGACATTTTTTTAAAACAAGATTCACCATAATTAAATGTATTATTAGGAATCAAATACTTAGGTACTTAGAGGTTCAGAATGTTGAAAATTCACTTATAAATAGACCCACTGAACATGAATTCTGATTGAATTCACTCTCAACACATAGGCACTACGGCGCTGATGGAGCTGACCCATTGACTACACTTTGAAGCATACTGGCTACGTTTTTAAAATTTCAGATGTTTTTTAAAGTGCTGTTGTTTGGGAAAAAACAGTTCTCTCTCTCTCACTCCTTGTGGTCATCCTTACTCCTTTTAGGTTGCACATGAATGTAAGATTTCTTATACGGTGGCAGCTGTTTTCTTCCCTTGTCTTTGTTTCATCTGAGTCTCGAAAATTTTTAAAATTAAGGAAACTAATTAGATTGTTGATATACAGTGGAACCCCGCAATACCGCGACGATCGGGGTCCAAAAATATCAAGCACAATAAACGTGGGGTTGCGGTATTGCGGGGTTCCGCTGCATCAAAGCAGCGCCCGTTGCCGCCATCGGGCCACACGCGCCCCGCATTATAAGCGGATTCATGCTATTGTGGGGTGGGGTATTGTGGGGTTCCACTGTATTAGGCAAAAATGGTTCCACTACATCCTGCTTAAGTGGGAATTACTTGTTTAAACAGTATCAGATAAGTATACATACAGTAATATAGATATTAAATGGTTCTTACGCACACAAAAATGCATTAAAAACACAGTAATACAGTTGCTAAGTCAAGCACTCAGAAGTTAGAAATGCCGGAATTAAGGCTTTGTAGGGGAGCGTGCTCTTTTGGCATCATATTGGTACCCACAAGGTCATCAGCAGGGTTAAAACCTTTAGATACACTGCTATTTAGATACATAGACACTTCCACATGAGTTAGCAGATTAACTGACAGCAGTAGTAGGTTGTCATCCTCTATGTGGTCAGCACTAGAGGAGGATGGCACACTTTGCTAGCTATTTGCTGATCTCAGAGGAATGGTCAGACTTAGGAAGCTAGAGTTCCATTCCGGACTCTGGAGGACCGTTTGCTCTAATGGACACAGCCCCTATGCCCCCAATCCGTCTCTGATCCAGTCCCATATCTTCCCCACATCCCATTCCTTGTCCCAGTCCCATTCTCCTCACATAGGCTGTCCTAGTCTCCGCTGCTTAGGCTTCTCATCCCCAACCCAGTCTACTTGCTAGCCATTTCCAGTTCCCTCTACACTCACCCATAGCTTCTCATCCAGTCTCTATCTCCTCACTCACACAGCCACTGGCTTTTGGTCTCTGCACCCCCATTTCCCTCTCTGGCTTCCCACTGCAGTCTCTTTGCCAGCCAGCGCCAGGCTCCTCTCCCAGCTCTCAGTCTTCTTCTCCAGGCTGTCCTCCCACTCCACGTCCCAGTATTCCCTCCACTTCCAAACTCCTTGTTCCAATCTACTGCTCCCCACACCACAAATCTTGTTCTTGCCCCTTTGCATTCAGTTCAGGCAGTTCCTCCTCCATGCTACCTCAGCCAGCAGAGAGGGTCCTTGACTGGAGAGACTGTCTCCCTGCTCTCATTTGCAGGGCCTAGACTCAGACTCTGCACTATCTGAAGGAGCTGAGGCCTGCGATTGCAGGGAAAATTCTGCAATCCCCTAGCCCCAGCTGGAGCATATTTTGCGTTGACAGAATCTCCAGGGAATTAAGCTGCAAAAATCTAGTGAGTCTCTATTGAGCATGTGCACACTGCAGGTTTTCAAAGGCTTATAATAAAACTTTGCTGAATTTGGACAGATTTTCACTGTTCACAGCAAATCACATTTCAAGTCCTTGTTCAAAAGGACGGCAGGGTGCGAGGGGAAGTACTGTATTGTCTCAAAGACCAGGACGCTACGGGTTTGCTTTATCAAAACAATGCACAAAACAATCTATTTGTCCCTGGCCTCATTCTCAGAAATAACTGAACTATTTTAGCCAGATTTTTCCAAAAAGATTCCACCCGAGGCAGACACTGTACATGGAGTATTTCAGCTCAAATGGTTAAAGTTTAGTAAGGTTATAAGCCACTGAAAACAGTGTCTTCTAGTCAGAAGTGTCGGGAATGATTCACATTAGGCTGTGCTACCAGCCCCGCCTATAACAGAGTAATATGAAGTAGGTTCAGATAATGGAAAATATCTTCATGTAGATCAACAGTTTTGCTTGAATATCAGGCTTACTTACCAGAGCTCACAGCCCAGCCAACTTTACCTATTAAACGACTGTACACTGTGTGCTACTGAGCAGTATGATTAATCTCTGTTAACCAAGGACCCAGGAGGCCTGGTTTGTCTAGTCAGTCGAAAAGCACAGTGCTCTGTTGAAGTTACTCTCCTGGCCTACTTTCTGGACTATTATTTTTTTCAGTGCTCTTATATTCTAATTCAGACTGGCCATCAGGGCATTTGTTGCATCTGATTAGATATCAGCATAGTCCATTGTACGAGTATGGAAAAAAAGTAGGATGAGGCTTTGCTATAGGGATTGCAGCTGGGACATATCCTGCAATAAACTCACTTTTGGTTCCTTTATCTCCCCTCCCCTGCCCCTTCTTCTTCCATTTCTGATGACACACAATTGCTGAAAATGTTCTCAAAAGTGACAATTGAAATGTAACGTTTAAAGAGCAATTAGTGTTTAAGTAGACACTGCTAACCTTGTCAGGAGTCAACATTTACATTCTATAAAGGAAGAGACATCTTGTGCAATATCTCTGAAAGATGTAATATTAAATTGTCCCTTACCTTAAAATAACTCAGATATATGTATCCAAAGTCAAATACTATACTTGTTACTGTACATTTAGTCCTTGTTCTTAAAAATCATTCAGGTTTATCATCTCTGGCATTTTCAGAAGCACACCAAATCCATACCTTTATGCAAGATTTCAGTACTTTAGGGTCAGATTGGGGCCTATCTCAATCATTTCCTTGCTATTGCAGAGGCCTTGAGCACTAGTGCACCTCAGTCCCTCCTATTCTCTGCCTGTGGCTCATAATAATCTAGTCTCTTGTGGGCGGTAATGCTTTCATCCATCTGGGTTTAGCATGTAAGTGCTGGGTGGTGTTGATGGCCTGTGGTGTACAAAAGGTCAGACTAGATGATTTAATGGTCCTTTCTGGCCTTAAATTCTATGACTAGATCCAAAGCCCATTGTACTCAACTGAACTCTTTGCATTGGGCTTTGTGTTAACCCGACATTACTCCAATGTAGATAAACACATCTAAGCTGGGATGTTCTGTATGGTTCCTCAACGTGGTAGGCACACAACAAGAGTACACAGAGTACAAAACAAGGACACAGAGTATCTTGAAATGCCGTGACCCCAGAAGTCCAACCACCACCCTACAGAGAAGTTACTCAAAGTATCTGTTAAAGAAAAATCACAGCCTTCCAATCTCATGTCTGAGGGCCTTATTCAGGAAAGCACCACTGTCACAGTCATGGGGGGCTCACTGCATCTCTCTGTGTCTCCTTTCTGACTTATCTGAGTAAATCCCCTCAGGTGTTCAGCAGCTCTATTGGAAAGGGTGCTCTTCTCTTTCCCTAGCTGGGTAGGCTCTACTACTAAGACAGACACCATTGGTGAATTATCTAACCTTATACATAGTACAGAAACACCAGACTAGTGAGAGTATGAAAAAGTACTGAAGAACACCATGTAGTTATGATAGGAAAAAGGAATAGGGATTTGTCACCATACCCAGTTCAGGAAAGCACTTAAACACATGCTTAATTTTAATTTGACCTCAATGAAGGTACTTCTGACTACTTCAGGCCCTGCGACTCTATTGCTTGGAAGACTCAGAGTATGTCAGCTCAGCAACTAGACACCTGTGGCGGCCCCTGCCAGCTGACTTGGGCTCATGAGGCTCAGGCTGTTTCACTGCTGTGTCGACGTCTAGACGTGGGCTGGAGCCTGGGCTCTAGGACCCTGTCAGTTGGGAAGGTCCCAGAGCTTAGACTCCAGCCCGAGCCTGGAAGTCTACACAGCAGTGAAACAGTCCTGCAGCCTGAGCCCTGCGAACCTGAATCAGCTGGCATGGGCCAGCCATGGGTTCTTCTTTGCTGTGTAGACATACCCTAGGGAACATGATAAATTCAAAGACAGAAGACCATAGCTCATTGGAAATGAAGCAGAGGCTCTGTGGTTCCAGAGTCTCTGCTTAGTGATCAGAGAATCAATTTTAGGTGGATGCTCTAGATAACTTCAAAGATTTGGTTGGCAGTGTTGTTGTAGCTGTGTTGATCCCAGGATATTAGAGAGACAAGTTAGGTGAGGTAATATGTTTTTTGGACCAACGTCTGTTGGTGAAAGACATAAGAGAATGTAAGAACATATGAATGGCGATTACTGGGTCAGACCAGTGGTCCACGTAGCCTAATGTCCTGTCTTCTGACAGTGACTGGTGCCAGATGCTTCAGAGGGAATGAACCGAACAGGGCAATTTATTGAGCGATCCATCCTGTCATTCAGTCCTAGGTTCTTGCAGTCAGAGGGTTAGGGACACCAAGAGCATGGGGTTGCATCCCTGACTATCTTGGCTAATAGCCATTGATGGACCTATCCTCCATGAACTTATCTAATTATTTTTAGTACATTTATACTTTTGTCCTTCATAACATCCCCTGACAGTGAGTTCCATTGGTGATTATGCATTGTATGCAGAACTACTTCCCTATATTTATTTTAATCCTGCTGCATATTAATTTCATTGGGTGAACCCTGATTCTTGTGTTATGTGAAGTGGTAAATAACACTTTATTCACTTTCTTCAAACCATTTATGATTTTGTAGACCTCTATCATATCCCCCCTTAGCCATCTCTTTTCTAAGCTGAACAGTTCCAGTCTTTTTAATCTCTCCTCATATGGAAGCTGTTCCATACCCCTAATCATTTTTGTTGCCCTTCTCTGTACTTTTTTCAAATTCCAATATGTTTTTTGAGATGGAGCAACCAGAACGGTATGCAATATTCAAGGTGTGAGCATACCATGGATTTATATAGTGGTATTTTGATATTTTCTGTCATATCTATTTATCCCTTTTCTAATGGTTCCTAATATTCTGTTAGCTTTTTTGACTGCTACTGCACATTGAGCAGGTGTTTTCAGAGAACTATCCATGATGAATCCAAGATCTCTTTCTTGAGTGGTAACAGCTAATTTAAACCCCATCATTTTGTATGTATAGTTGGGATTATGTTTCCCAATGTGCATTACTTTGCATTTATCAAAATTGAATTTCATCTGCAATTTTGTTGCTCTGTCACTCAGTTTTGTGAGATCCCTCTGTAACTCTTTGCAGTCAGCTTTGGACTTAAGAGCTCTGTCAGCTTGAAAGCTTGGCACTGTCATTAACAGAAGTTGGTCCAATAAAGAAATAGAACCTCACCCACATTATCTTTCAAAGGTCTTGAAATCAAATAATTTAAATATGAATTATTGGTCTCTAAAAATTGTGGGGAAAATCTGTCTGCTCTGCAATGTCACTAATTCACAGGGTAGATTTTGGTTGCATAATCTTCACTTGATCTATGCACAAATTCACAGTCATCCACAGAAGCCCTACACATACTGAGTGAGTGCACATGCAAGTTAGAGAACCACAATAAGAGATCCAATACGTCCACCTTTAAACAGTGACATCTGAGTACTTCTATTTTCCTATTTGATCTGATGTTCCATTCCCTTAACTCCATTATAACGTAATAAAAGACAATAAATATAACAACTTGCAACTGGTAAATGCTAATCGCTTTTTTGGGTAATTAGCCATTCAGGGACAGAGTACTTGATCCAGATTCATTGTGCCAGTTAGTTCAGTGACATGGACTCTATAGAGTATTTTTCACAAATCTGTGAATCAGATATATAGCTGACTCCTTAAATGATTTTCCTAGTTAGTTTGGCAGATCTTTGATATGCTATCATAGTATAGATATGCAATGTTTTAATATACATAGTTAGATACACCCCAATCATATTTTATATTTCACCATCTCAATATCGGGTAACATTGCCTAATGAGAGCAAGGACCTATGTTCCAATTGTTACAGCTACTAAATCAAAAACATTTAAATTGAACAGTTAAAATACACATTTTCCAAATAGCAACATATTCTCCACACCTTTTTAAGGGAGTGCCTTTTTTGTTGTGTATTTGTACAGCCCCTAGCACAGCAGAGTTCTGTCCCATGACTGCGACGGGTAGATGCAGTTGCAGTGTAAACAACAACAGAGGACGTGACCTGACCACATTTAATGCTGAACATAAGAGTTTGCACTGTCTGATTCATTTCATTGTGACTTACATTTAAAATGTATTTGTATTCCGCTTAAATATGCTAAGAATTATCCTGAGGGACCATAGTAGAATGTAGTCATGTTTATTTGTAATTGCTACAAAATGGTTTACAAAATTGTTAGTGTCTTTTATTATGCCCTGCTACTGAAGCACTTGCTTGTTAATTAGAGAAATTTCAGCTGTCATAGTCGGCAATTATAGCTTCTGTATCACTGTCTGTTATGAATAGTCAATGAGAACTAATTAATATGCATGAGTAGCAGTATATAGCATGTGCATTGGACCACAGTACAGCAGCTTGACTAAAGCAGTAGAGGGAGTGTTGTGTACTGTGAGTGAAGAAGGGAAAGCACTAAAGAAACAGGCATAGTTGCTTTCCAACATTCAGTGTAATACCAATGTGAATTGTTTCCATCCAGCTGACTCACCTAGGATATCTGTGTGTATGCTTCTTAACAAATATTTCTGTGGCTGTGCTGGTGCATAAAGAAGACTCTCGGCACTTCATTAAATATGGGATGCAGTTTGTGCACTCTACAGAAGCAAGAAGAGCAGTACAAATTACTGTATGAAGTTTGTCAGGTAATGTCATTGGATTTCATTTCTAAGACCAAATGTTCTCATCTAGCCTAGTGACAATTGTTGTTATTGTAGGAATAGGAAAATGGCTTGCAATAGTGGAAACTAAAGGGTCTGTCACCCTTTTTGATGCCTCTGTGATTTTTGGCTCCGTTTCTATGTGGCTTCCCAACTGTGCTTGTGGAAGATCAAATATTTAAATTCAGATTGGGACACATTCAAACTTGCTTCAAGTTGTCATGTCACAAACCAGTGTGGCTGAGTCATTTTGTCCAGCATATGTTAAGTAAAATGTCTCAAGAAAGGTCATAGCTTGGTCATGCACTCTTTGAACAAGTTAAGACAGACGTGCGATGATTGATGCTTAGAAAGGTTTTGTCTCTTTTTACAAATAGTTACAAGATACTTATTTTCTGTGGAACACATGTATTGACTTCTGACTTCAGCTTTTAAAGTAACTGTTCATGCCAGTACTTTAACTCAAGTTTGTGTGTAATTCTTGCAGTTTCTCCTCCCCTGCATGTGGAAATGTATCAGCTGGCAGAAAACCAGAAGTACAACTTTAAATTTCTTTAAAAATTATTTTTCATATCAAATTTTAGATGAGGTTAAGAACATTGATGATGTACTCACCCTTATTTTAAAATAAGTGCAACTGTTCATTTCCCTACTCAGAGTTTTGTCTGTATTGTATATATGTTTGAACCATGCTACTTTTACTGCCCAACAAAAATGTTCTTTGGGTTGGCAGTGCAGGATTGCGTTATGTAAAATGTTGTAGTGGATATTTACTTATTTTAGACCTCAAACACAAAAATGTGAAAATACGTTGTCATTTTTTAACATCTGAAAAATGTGACTTTTTGATACTATGCCAAAATTGCATCAAATACTTAAGCACTTGGAAATTTTGATTATAGGAATTTTCAGTTAACACATTTTAAGAACATGCAATAATCACAAACCACCACATAAACAGTATAGAATCAGTTGACATACAAGATGTAGTTTTCTACACTCATCAGCAGAGGGTGTTGAGTATCATTACAAAAGCGGTACAGAGCAAAATCATGTGGCCTTTGTTATGGTGCTACCGAGATTTGATCACAAGATATATGATGTCCTTCACAACATCATGAATAAATTGTGTCCTGTATGCTGTGCAAGCAGGGAAGTAACTCAGTTTTAAACACAGTTTTTATCTAATTCTGTGTCACCCCCATAAGGACAATGTTGCTTTGTAGAGAAAATACTTTGTTAAAACAAATAGAAGAACATGTTTACTGTCATTTTTATTTATCCCAGCTCACTCCCCCTTATTAAGCTGCTGCTGTTCATGTCACAATGGGAAGAATTTTCAGGCGAGATAAGATTTCTTGAACATCATTCCCCATAGAGAACTAGCTTCTGATGGTGCCTACAACAGCAGGCTTGATGTTGATACTGTTTGTGCGAACCCTTCTGTTAAGATCAGGCGGTGTCTGTCCTAATAGTTAGCCTGCAGTGTCGCCAAGTTTTCACGCAGACTGGATTTGATGACTATCAATCCATTGCATAGTCAGAAGTGCAACAAGCAGAACAAACTGAGACGGCAGCAAATTATGAATATTTTTAACTGTTTATGCAGCTTGCAAAACATTGTATGATATCAGGAAGGGACAGGGTCTTTGCAGCTATCTGACAACACTTACCAGATACAGGTCCCCTTTCTGCAATCACTTAAGGCACATGCTTAAGTTTAGTCACAGGGAGCAGTCCCGGTTGATGTCAGTCAGACTACTTGCATGCCTAATGTTAAGCATGAGCCTAGGTGTTTGCGGGATCTGGAGCCCAAGTGCTAAATTAGGGCACAAGCCTGTTAGGTACTGATAGGGTGACCATATGTCCTGATTTTTTAGGGACAATGCCGATTTTGGGGGCTTTTTCTTATATAGGCTCTTATTACTCCCCACCCTCCGTCCTGATTTTTTACATTTGCTGTCTGGTCACCCTAGGAACAGAGGCCCTGTTTCAGCAAGGCATTTAAACATCTCATTGCAGCCATGCATAGCTTTAAGCGTATGCTTAAATGCTTTGCTGAACCAGGACCTGAATGCCCCCAACTTCTATAGGTTGTTCAGCATTCTGCAGGATTAGGTCCTTTCATGTACCAGGCTTCTATTTTATTTATATGAGGAAGCAGTAATCGTGTTTACACACGTTTTTGTGCATAATTAGTTTAGAAACCAAAAGATTGTGCTACTATGTTTTTATTTTAAGACAAGACAATCAGGTTTTTTATGCATATTATTTTCTGTTATACCCTGACAAAAGCACATTACCTATGAGAGTGAGGTTAACTTTATTCATAGGAAATTTATTTAGCAAGATATTGGTTACTAAAACATACCCTTTTACTGATCTCTGATAATCAATCAGCCAGATTTAGCAGCTAGTGAGCCATGCAGAATCATTTTAATTTAAAATAAAATGTAAATACTAATTATTACTAATATGGCTCTTACCATAGCTTTTTACTTTATAACATTCATGCAAGTCTAGTATAATGAAGCTATGCTTTTGCTACTTACACTGAAACTAAAGGAAACATTTTTTTAAAAAAAAGCCTGTCTGATAAAGTTTGCATGATTCAGTTTTCTGAAATACTAAGTATTAGTATAACTAAATCCTCTTAACCTTATTTTTAAGAGTTCAGCAATGTGGAATGCAGGAATTCAGAAAACACTTGCAGAATTAATAACAGTACATAATTGCACTTTCTCTATTAGACCAGGAGCATTAATATGGCTGGGAAATTAATGCTTCAATAAATTACAATTCCAGAAGGTCCAGTACGTCTGGCTCTGTAAGTCCTCCTAACAGGGAAAACAAAGAGGATCAAATATACCAGGGCTCAGGCTTTATCCCTTCCTTATCCACAGATAATTCAAAGAGATCCTCTTCATTAAGGGCTTTGGCACATTGCCTACAATTTCTTTTTGGGCCGCTGTGAGCTTAATGATGCAGAACAATGGTCTTCCCTCTTGTTGAACACATACCTTATTGTACCTTTAATCACATAATAAAAAGCAAATTAAGACACCTAGTGATTAAAGTGCATTGTGGATGTTGTGCATATCAGTGCTTTGTGTTAGGAATGTAAATGTGGACACTGGCAACTTAAAATCTCAATGATCTAGAATAGCTGTGTTCATTGGAGGCAGCTAAGCTTGTAGTAAGCAACCAGTACCTGATTCTTTCTAGTCCTCTAATACCCATAACAGCAAATTGTGCTCAGTCCACTATATACGTAAGTCCTGACACTTCCAAAGTACTTCTACACCTGCAATGATTTAATGATCATGTGCAGCATCTGAGATAAAGAATTATCTTCTATTGGATTTTGTTTTCCTAGCGAAATGATGTTTTTCAATACTGTCATGGGGTGAGGGGAAGAGGAGTAGCTTTGTGCCATGGGGTATAATCAGAAGGCTCTTTTTCAGACTGTTTTTCTCACTCAACACCTTCAGCTCTCATTAAAGCTAATGGTGAGATAAAACCCTTAGCAAACACTGCTGAAGAAACATTATAGAAGTACATAATCTGAAGTGGATCTTCTTCTATTTCTAACTTGACATTAAAAGACTAAGGCCCCAGTTGAGGAAAGCACTTAAGTACATGCTTAACTTTAAGCACATGCTTAAGTCCTATTCAATGGGACTAAAGCACTTACTGAAGTACTTTCATGAATAGGGGCTAAATGTTTTCGGGATAGGAATACACAGCCTTTCAGCTCTAAGACTATGTCTGCACTGCCGTAGCTATACACTACTGTGAATAATGTAGCTGGAGTTGATGACGTACCTTAGGGCACGTTACCGTGGGGTCTACACCACAGGGGGTCGATGGGAGAAACTCTCCCATCGACTTACCTTACTCTTCTTGTCCAGGGCGGAGTACAGGGGTCCACTGGAGAGCGATCTGCTGTCGATTCAGTGGGTCTTCACTAGACCTGCTAAATCAACCACCGATGGATAAATCTCAGAATGTCAGTCCCAGCTGTAGCGTAGACATAGCCTTAGTCATAGGTTTAAATCCAACCTAGGTGGCAGTGGCTGAAAGCTCTTCCTATGTGATTAGCTGTTCCCACTATGATTCTGCGATAAGTTGTTTGTTCCATGTGGAATGCATTGGTGGAGGTGTGCACATCACACAAGTCACCCATCCCAGTTGACGCTCCCCACTGAGAAATCCAGGGTTGAATGAACCTAGAGACCGCACTCTTCATCTCACCAGTCTGGGATGTCCCTCTGAAGCACAGCTGAGATATATTGGTAGGGTGCAAGCTTGAATTGCCACTGGCTTATTGTATATGATCAGGGGTCAAAAGATTTCTGCTACCATGGATGTGGAGCTGGCATCTTTCACAAGCACCGAAGTTCCCAGATAAATAAATAAATAGACATAATGACCTTTTTTGTATCTGAACAAATCAAACTGAAAGCTCCATTCTTGGCCTCACACGCAATTAAAAGAAGTAAAAACCATAGTGCTAAAATTGGATTTGTGCTTTAAGCTAGAATTAGCTGCTAAGTAGCCAGTGTTCATATAACACTACGGTCAATGTACAAATTCCTGTGACAATGGGAAAATCATAGGGATAAGGAACTAACTATTGCTATATTTTATTGGCAACTTCGAACAACAAATTTACAGCAGCTGTGAAGAGTCACTGCCTTCTTATGCTTAAAATACAGAACAGTTAGGCAAAGCAGTTATAAAGAAATAAAATATTCAGACAAATGTCTTTTTTCCATTAAAATCCCACATATTCTCATATACTTGTAGTTGCCACACAAGGCAAGTTTAAATAATAAGCCATGAAGAAAGACCCTGATTCAGGTAAACACTTAACCCTGTGCTTAAGTCAATTTGACTTTAAGCTTAAAGTCAAACCCACGCTTACATTTTCTGAATAGTGATGCTTTCCTAAATTGGGGCCCAAATGTGGACTGATAAAATAAGTATATAAAAATCAAAACTTAAAAATAAACTTAAAAGGTTGATTAGGGAACATAGAAAACTGCCTCTAATTGTATTCTGAGTGTACCCTAGCATTTAAATAGGCAGACACACTATGCGATTAGTTTAAGATTAGCAGCCGTGTTAGTCTGTATCCGTAAATAAGACAAGGAAGACTTGTGGCATCTTAGAGACTAACCAATTTATTTCAGCATAAGCTTTCGTGGGCTATAGCCCACTTCATCGGATGCACAGAATGGCTAGATTTCAGTATTTTTCCAAATTTAGCTTCAAAATGATGTGCCATCCATATTAAACTGACCTACTTGAAATATGTTCCCTGATCAAAAAATTATCCTGATGAGACACTGTACATACAAATTTCAACTGAGATTCAGAACTAAGAGTAGTGTTGAAGTTAATGGTATTTAAGTGACAGAATATAAACTTGACCTCAATAACAATGGTGAACCTATCACACTTACTTCAAAGTAGGCATGTGTTTGCTTAAACAAGATGTTAATTCCAAGGGCTTTGGTCTAGGCAGTTTTCTACTGCTGAATTAGTTCAGCTGTAGGGGGAAAAAAAAGGAAAAAGAAAAACTCCACTTGACAGACTGGAGACCCGTAATCTTCAGAAAACTGCCCTTTAACGATTGTGGCGCCTGTCTGTGGCTCAGAAGTCCCCTTTCTTAATTAGACATTTACCAGAAACTGGCAATTGAAATTTTCCTCTTCACTTGACGATGAATAATGTAATGCCTCTGTTAGAATCTCCATGGAAAATACTCTTCATTCCAGGCTGGGGGAATATTTTGGTTGTTAAAGCAACATAAACAAGAAGCAATGTGAAATAAACAAAATGCCTTATGGTCACTAGTGACAAACGGGTAATGTGACCTACTGTGTAGCTGAAATATCTTATTGTTCCTCACTTACTCTTAGCACTTTTCCCCTTTACTTCAAACAACAAAAAATCCTGACCCAGGCACAGCTTTGTTTGGACAGTTGGGTTTGGTTTTCTTAAAGTGATCAATGATTGAAATGACGGGTTTTGCAGCGCTTTATACGTATACATCTGTTTAATACTACCAAGCAGGTGGCGAGGAATTGCAAGGGATGAGGCACTAGGGACAATCACTCAGTGCTTTACTGTCACATGTCAGACATGGGCAGGCAAAAAGGAAACATATGGAACAATGAAAAAGTGCAAGTTTAATCATTATGTTTCGTTGTGTTTATTAATAATGAAATTAAAGGTTTTGGTTCATTTTCAGTAGCATGAGAGAACATTGGTATATACTGGCGTTGACTCCATGGAAGGCTAGTTGGGGAAATGCTAGTGAGAGGGTCCCCATTCAGACTCTCCAAACTGGTTAGCCAGTCAAAGACTGGGAAAGGGAAAGGGGGACTGGAAAATATACACGTCCATTAAATGGCACTAAAGCATACTGCAAACACTATTATTGGAATCCGAGCCTCCGTGCTGATGCAACATTTGTTGAGCTAAACAACAAGAAGTCATCTGTTATTTGGTCAGCAAAAAACGATTAGATCAATGTTTTCTCATCTATCTCAGAGAAATGCTGATTCTCTAGTGGAATGTTTGAGAGATTGGGGCCAAATTCTCCATTTGCTTAAAACACTGACACTGTTCTCAAACTGGTTTCATTGATGTATCTCTGGATTTTCACTTGGGTGAAACCTTACCTGTGTTGAGTAGCAGCTTACTTTTCAAATGGTCTCATCGGGAATACTTGAGAGGTGTGTAGCGTGAATGACAATGGCAGAATCAGACCACAAACAGAATTTGGCCTTTGACTGGTTGACTTTGATGGACTTGTGCCCACTCATACCAGTGGTGAGTAAGATCCTACGTGTTATCACAGAAGAACTGAATGCTCATACATCAGATGCTCACTTCATTGATTTTGCTGCCAGTCAGAAAGCCCTTCAGAGTTCGACAAACTTACTGCCACACAATCCACTAGTGTGCATAGCTGTGCCCATATGATTGTCGTAAATTGCAAGCCCTAAAAAATGGTGAGGGAGAGAAAGGGACATTTGCCTTCCCCACAATGCGAGTTACAGTTCACCAAAATGGAGTTACTTTTTCCTAATTAACATAGTACATGTCACCCCCTTTGTCACGAAATGCTGAAAAATAAGAAGTGCAGCATGGAGTGAAAGGGCTGAATGAGGCAGTAGCAAGTGTCCTATTTGGAATCATAGCCTCAATAGTTCTAAGACTATTGGTTTCTTATTAACTTGAAAGCAGCAAACTATATGAGAGTCCGAAGCGTCTACCCTATAGACATTGGTGACTAGGTATCCAATTTTTGACCGGAACACCCGGTCGAAAAGGGATCCTGGTGGCTCTGGTCAGCACTGCTGACCGAGCCGTTGACTGTCTAGTTGGTGGCTCCATGCAACGGGGCTGGGAGGCTCCTGGGAAGCAACCGGCATATCCCCTGTCCAGCTCCTACATGTAGGGGCAGCCGGGAAATGCAGCCAGTGGGAGCTGGAGGGGCAGCACCTGCAGACGGGGCAGTGCGCAGAACCTCATGGCTGCACCTCCACATAGGAGGCAGAGGGGGGACATGCCACTGCTTCCGGGAGCTGCTTGAGGTAAGTGCCACCCAGAGCCTGCACCCCAACACCCTCCCAGGCCCCACCCCCAAGCTCTGATCCCCCTCCCATCCTCCGAACCCCTCAGTCCCAGCCCACAGCACCCTTATGCACCCCAAGGCCCTCATCACCCGCTCCGCCCCAGAGCCCGCACCCCCAGCCAGAGCCCTCACTGCCCCCCACATACCTCAACCCCTGCCCCAGCTTTGATCCCCTTCCCGCCCTCCGAACCCCTCAGCCCCAGTCTGGAGCATCTTCCTACACCCCAAACCCCTCAGCCCTAGCCCCTTACCAGAGTCTGCCAGCCAGAGCCCTCACACACCCCCAAACCCTTGCCCCAGCCCAGAGCCCCCTCCTGCACTCCGAACTCCTCAGCCCCGGCACAAAGCCCCTTCCTGCATCTCAAATCCTTCATTCCTGGCCCCATAGCAGGGCCTGCACTCCCCCATCCAGAGCCCTTCCCCCTGTCCGTGCACACCAACCCCCAGCCCAGAGCTCCCTCCCACACCTTGAACCCCTCATTTCTGCTCCCCCCAGAACCTGCACCCCCAGCCGGAGCTCTCACCCCCTCCCGCATCCCAACCCACTGCCTCAGCCTGGAGCCGCGTCCCATACTCCAAACCCCTCGGCCCCAGCCCGACGCCACCTCCTGCACTCCAAACCCCTCATCCCTGGTCCCACTCCAGAGCCCGCACCCCCAGCCAGAACTCTCACCCCCTGCCTCAGGCTGGTCCCACTCCAGAGCCCACACCCCAGCCCTCTGAGCCAGGCTGGTGAAAACGAGTGAGGATGGGGAAAGGGAGGGAGGGAAGATGAAGTGAGTGAGGGCAGGGCCTCGGAGGAGGAGTGGGGCAAGGATGTTCGGTTTTGTGCAAGTGCAAAGATGGCAACCCTATATAGACATCTTCTGTTGAAGGAGTAGACCCACTTGTCAGAGGAACCTCTACATGTAGTTTTGGAGCCTGCATTCCCAGGTTGCAGCCATAGCCAAGAGCATTTTTCTATTCACCTCATGACAACTTTCCCTCTCAGCTGTAGATTTCTCAATAGTTGTCCGTAACTGCTCCAGCTCACCCCAGCCTCATTGAAACCCTGCCTTTGGCCAGGAATCAGCAGCACAATGGGGAGGAAAGGCAGAGAAGGGGAAGAGGAGAGCAACAGATGGGAGATGCAAGGGGGAGTTAGGAGATGGAGAAAGGGAGAGTGACAGCTGAGGAAGGGGAATGTGGTACATTAGAATAGGTAGAGAGGAAGCTGGGTCGTATGCTCAAAGAACTACACAGTGTCTCCCACGTTCAGTTGTCAGCTTCACCAGACCCCCTGTGTAACCTTGGGGAAGTTGCTTCATCTCTGTGCCTTGATTCCTCATCTCTACCCCTTTGTGTTTGCACTGCACCTAGCACAATGGCAGGCCTGTCTCAGTTGGGGGTTCCAGCTGCTACTGAAATAGAAATTATTATTGTATTTAGAACTGATCTACACCCACACTTGCACTGGTGTAGCTAAAGGTTAAACAAATTTATCCAGACCAGTGTGATTGTGTGCGCGCATGTTCTTACATTCGTTTAGCTTGCCCCTGGGTTTATCTAGCTGTTTTGCTAAATCAGTGCCACCTTTCACCCTTACTTTAACTGCTAAACTTCTGATGTTATTTAATACTATTGCAATAAAGTTGTGCCAGCAAGACAAAAGAAAAGCTGGCTTAGGAGAGAGAGAGACGTCCCTGACTCAGACACCTCCCTTTGTAATAATCCGTAGGACTCTGTGTTCTAAAGCTACTCCTGTTATAAGACTCCAGTCTCCTAACTATACCTGGTAAAGTCATTGATAAAATCCCCTTGCACACAATTCTTGCCTCTTCCGCTGTGCAGCTGGGATAGAGCAGTGCATTGCAACATAACATCACTGGAAATACATGCGGAGAAAGATTGCTTTACAGAGCCTATCCTCTGCAGCACACATGGGCAGCTCTTCTGGAGAGTTAAAGAAATTGGGTTAATTGCCATTGCTAAATTCTGTTAGTGAGCAATTCATACTAATTTATGGCTGCCATTTGTATCTCACACATAAATATAATTGATTGGCTTCCTCTAGGTCTTGCTCATTAAAATGATAGAAAGATTCATTAAAGAGAAGGGCCTGTAAACTTATATCTATGTTTTATTGGGATCAGTCAATTATTAACTTATTAAGCAGATACTTTAAGGCTGATAGAATATGCAGTTTTCTTCTTCTCCCATTTCACATGATAAACATGCTACATAAAAACCAAAGGTGTGTGAATCAATAGTTTGAAAAGCCCTCAGCATTGAAGTCAATGGTTAAACTCCCATTTGAGCAGTATGACACCAAATCCTGAGCCTGAGAATATCATCAAAAATGTATAATTTCCAATATGCTATGACAGTACTTATGTTGTATTGTTACTAATTAACACATCTAAATATCAACAGAATTAAATTTTCTCCTTTGTTTTTGGAAGCTAAATATTTTAGAGAACAAATGGAATCTGTCTTAAGTAAAGAATTTTCCTTTAGTCTTAACTTTTTTGTTATGAATGGCTCACAGGGAAGAAGGGAAGTGCACACACATGGAAACAGTCTATTATGAAACAATATGTTTCTTCTTTTTTAAAAGAGAAAGACTGTCCATACTAGTGAAATAAAAGGAGGATTAGACTGAGCTGCAAGAAGAATTAACATGTATTTTGAACCTTCTTTCTCCAATGCCTGAGGAAAAGGAGGTTTAGAAATAAGCTTTTTTGCTGATCCACTTTATGTAAAATCTAAAGTTGTGATGCTTTTTTCTTAAAATTCAGACTTCTTAAGAACTTGCTAAAGAAGTGTATCAGAGCATAAAGAGTGTTTTAAATGAGGCACAGACATCCATAGTCTAAAACAACTAGCATTTTTGTAGTGTGTTTCCCAAGGATTTGCATGGTTTTCTACAAAGAAAAGCTTCTTATTCATAAGCAAAAAAAGTTTTCCTCTGTGACATTTGTGAATTATAGAACAACCAACAAGCTATATAATGTAGACAAATGTTTACTATTCATGACATTAAACTAATGTAAAACCAACCTAATCTGACAGACAGCTAGGGGAAAATAATTTTCTTTCAATACATTACAGATTTTACTGTAGCTGAAACAATAGTAGTATTTTTCCACTTGTCTTTTGAAGTTTTTTTTAGTCTATAGCCAAAATTTAACTTTGCAACTAACAAATACTAGATATAAAAGTAGTTTTAAAATACTAACCAAGAAACATTTATATTCAGAAACATGCTCTGCTTCTCTATATTTTTGTAATTCACTAACACTAATGGCCACATCAATGCATAGTGCAAATTCCTCTTACCAAAACAGGTGATGCACCATAACATACCCTCAAACCCATGTTAAAAGTTCCCCACATTACTTAAGCGGCTGCCAATTATCCTTCTTTCCCTGGCCAGAAAAGCTAAAGACACCGACGGTTTTTAACACTGTTACATTTATCTAATAATTTAAATTCTTACACAATGGCTATTGGTAAATTATTCAATTATAATATTGTATATTATACTAAAAATTCTTCCCTCTCAAAAGTTGTTTTACAAGTTAAAGCCATCTTCTCCCATCTTGATACTGAGTGCACCTCTCACTGACAACGTCTGTAAAAATTATGGCCCAGATCCTCAGCTGGTGAAAATTAAAGTAGTTATATTGACTTCATTGGAATTACACCAGTTTTCACCGAGTGAGGCTCTGGCCTTGTATTTGTATCTCAGTGATGAAACAAGTTGTTGGACCAACTTCTGTTGGTGGAAGAGACACATTTTTGAGCTGCACAGAGCTCTTCTTCAGATCTAGAAAAGGTAAACAGAGTATAACAGCTAAATACAAGGTGGAACAGATTATAACTGGTTAACATATGTTGCATGATATTTGATGGAGAGCACATTGGGACAGAAATCTGTCCAGAACCCCCTTTTCTGGCCTTCAAACAATCCCCCATCCCAGTAGCGTACCTAGGGGAGGATCCGAGGGAGCGGTTGCTCCCCCTGAGACTAGATTCGCAAAAGTGGTGCCTACTCACTGGGAGACTGGAGTTCGGGGAACTCGAACTGCTGCCAAAACACCGCCAGAGAAAGTGGTGAAGGGTGTCCATCTGCTGAAATGCCGCCAAAAGGGCTGTACTTAATTTGGCAGCATTTCGGTGGACATACCAGCTTCTACGGTTTCTCCGGAGGCGGCGTTTCGGCTGCAGCTCCACCAGGTGGAAGTTACGCTTTTTGTTTGTTTGGTTTTTTTTGTTTTTTTGAAGTGGCACCTTTTTTTTCCACTCCTCCTACTCTAAAAATCTGGCTACGCCCCTGCCCCAGACTTGCCAAACTCTTCATCAGAAGCAAGCTCCTCACAGACCAGGACACACCAACTCAATTGAACACCAGAACCTGTCAGAAAAACAGATGCAAAACCTGCAGACATATCTCCACTGCTACAAAGATCAATACCTCCCAAAACACACCTTTCAAGATCAATGGGCACTACACAACATGTTGTGTACCTCCCTCTAGTACATTAGATGGTCCAATAACAACTCTGTGGGTAAAACGAGACAATCACTACACTCTTGAATGAACTCACACAGAAAAATGAGAGACAAAAATATCATATCACCTGTGGATAAACACTTTTCATGGAGTGATCACTCCATATCTGACCTCTCAGTCCTCAACCTCAAAGGAAGTGTGAACATCATCCTTGAAAGATGTGCCTGGGAACTTAAAATCATAACTTTGCTAGATTTAATACACTATGTTTATGGTTTATAACAATTTGCAATCCACTAAACCCCTTTTTTTTTGTCCCTGATGGTAGAGGTTCTAACTCCCCACTTCATTTTAAGTGGTCTCAGTTGTAATTGTTTGATGATAGCCAATATGGGTTCCATGTTGAGTGGGAGATGATAACAAGGAGTGTACCATTGGTGGGAAGAATCTGTACTGAAGCATGTTTACTTGGGATGTTTGGGTGGCTTGTTCCTTAATGCAATATAGATTTCTGGTGGAGTGTCCTTGTTGGGTGAAGTTGATTTTAAATATGTTAAGGTGCATATCCCAGACTCTCTCTTCAAAACATATTCTGTGATATCTGAATGCCTGGCTGTAAATAGATTTCTTGGTGTATATAGGTGGTTACTGGATTTGTGAAGATAAGTGTGGTGATCTGTGGGGTTTCATGTATATAGCTATCTGTAGGGGTTCGTTGCCGAAACTGATAGTGGCATCCAGGGAGTAAGGGAGTGTTCTACAGAGAGTATGATGGATACATGTTGGTGGTTTAAGTTGTCCTGGAAATGTATGAGGGAGTTTTGGTCTGTCCAGTGACCTATCATTGATGTAGCTCAGGTTGTCATTGGTTTCATGGTAGTTTTTCCAGAAATTCTTCCTCGGGGTGGCCCAATAAAAGGTTGGCATATTGGGAGCCATCCTAGTATCCCTGTGGCTGTTCCCAGGGTTTGGACTAAGTGTTTGTTGTTAAATGCAAAGCTATTTTAAGTGAGGATGAAATGGATAAGTCTGGCCATGTGTTTGGGGAGGATATCTGAGTGTTGTCCATTGTCTTGTAGGTATTTGAGGCAGGCCATGAGGATATCATGGTGAAGGATGTTGGTGTATATGATATCCTTGGTGGCAAAGATGATGATCTGAGAGAGGTTGTTAATGTTATAGCATTTCTGGGGAAGTTAAATGTGTCTTGGAGGAAATCAGCCTTCTGCATGGTGAGTGGTTTGAGGATGGTGATGCAATTTGGCTCCGGAAACTACTGGGGAACTTAGAAACAGAATAAGCATTAATGCATAATGTTCAGTGGATATGATATGTGACCATGTAAGTGGAGGGATGTCAGTTACTCTAAGCTATATTTCCCTTATGCTGTGAAACATACCCTAAGTCAATAGAGGAAGAAGGAAATTCCAACTTTTTAGTCTAATCAGAAGAATGCAAACAATTAACACATCCATGAAATGAAGAAGCCTTTACAAGCCCAGGGCTTTACTCATCAAAACTCCACAAGATCATGACAGAAGCTCTGTCCTACATGTTGCGAATTCTTTACAAATTATTAAAGCTATAAACAGCTTCCCCTATTTCCCCTCCTTTGTATCATACTCCTTCCTTTTCTCTTTGTTTTGTCTTTCACTCATCCATTTTGCCCCATCTTTGGCCATCCACCACTGAAGCAAGCCAAAGCACCAGTGGACAGAAGATTTGGAACCATTTGGGACTTAACAAGGTCACACTGAGACAGATTGGACATTTTTATTTCCTTCTCTCTCTCTCGTACTATTCAAGTCCTGTCACCTTTTTAAAAGGCATTATCATACATATCTTCACAGATCATCATAATATACCACCTCAAGTTCACTTTCCCTACCTTGCTTAGTCTATTTTCTAGAAGCTTCATCTTATGCCCAGTGCGCTACACTACAGCTCAACTTCTGCTCCACAACATGTAGGTATGTTCCCAGCCTATGATAGCATACTGTCATCTTTTCCTTTTGCTAACTTCTATTTCCTTTACTCTTTATTTCTTGGGAATGAAAATTAATGAAAGCCACAGGACTGAGATGTCAGTTTAACACGTCATTTCCACTCACTTGGTTCAATGGACTTTCCATCTGGCTCTGTGTGTTGGCCTCTTTTTTTTGCCTTATTTTATCATCTTTCTTCCCTTTTCTGCAATAAAAACCTATATCACGTCTCACTTAATGGACTATTGTGTCATTTCAAATCCCTTTTTTGGTTTCCCATTGTCAGACTCTGCCCGTGTCTATTGCATGCTGATGACTCACTTTCCTTCATAACATCTTGCTTTGTTTTTTCCTTATTGTATGTACCTATTTGTCTCAGTCAGGGCCTGAACGAAGGCCCATTGAAGTCAATGGAATGAGTCTCTTTGACTTCCAGAGGTGTTGGAACTACCACTGTATCTCCAACCCTTTTTAAAAAAAGAAAAGAAAAGTAGACTTCCTATAAAGGATTCTTCCTTGAATATTTACAAACTTCATTTTGCCTTTACAATGTAGCCTTACATCTTTCCCTTTATAACAGTGGCAGGTAACCTGCGGCCCATCAGACTAATCTGATGGCTGGCCACAAGACATTTTGCTGATGTTGACCATCTGCAGGCACGGCCCCCCAAGCACCCAGTGACTTACTTAGTCATCCTACTACAGTTCTAGTTTAGTGTGTGTTCTAGATTCAAGCTTCACATAATAGGTCTCTCTGTCTCATGTTACTATTCATATTGTCTAGCTCCATCATAGATTTCATTGAGGCCCACTCTTCCTACTAATTTAATTGCAGCGGTCTCCATACCTAATATATTTCCAATACATAAAGTACAAAAAAATCCAGAATTTAAGCAATTAGTCAAGCTAATCTATCAATTTTTTTTGCCATGAAAAGGTCCTTTTATCTCCGTTACATGACAAGTAAATTTCTTAAGAAATTATGTATATTTGTAAATGTTGGTCAGCTAATAAAGCATTTGTTGATATGGATTTTCCTCCATGTTATTCCAGATGTATCCATTTATAAATAAGAATTTTGCTGCATATAATTTACAAACACTACAAATAAAATGTATGTTTATACAGCAGAAAGTAAATGCAGGTATATTCGTCTTATTTAAACTGTAGCCTAACAAATCTGTTTACCACCTTTACAATAATTGGAAATAGTGACATTTGTCTATTGTGACTCATGTTTTCCATTCAGCTTAGATCAATACAAATGCTGTATTGTTATCTGATATATCTTAGGAAGGACATAAGATTAGCTGCGAGCATTAATTTTGTATGGAAACCAAAAAAGCAAGCTCTTGATATCAGTGCAAATAGGTTCCTCTCAAACATTTTGCAATCTTTGTTTACAGTGCTAGGAATCATAGGAATAAAATACCAACACCTGCTACCCTCCTACAGAAGAAAGGTTAAGCAAACAGTTGAGCTAGCCATCTGCAAACCTGAGTTTGGCAATTTTCATTATATGAAGAACAAGCAGTTTTTAAAAACAATTTTTAAGAGCATCGGAAAATACCCCTGATGTGCTGACCTTGAACTAGATATCGATGTACCATACGGTTCAGATTTGGAACTCTACTTATACCAATGTCTCCAGCTAATTTTATTATATTCCGATAGGCTTGACCTGCAGCTCTTTCTAAGCAGATCAGTTAAGGACTCTGTTACAATCATGAACACTTGCCCCTTAGACTGAAAGTTCTTTGGGGCAGGGACTCTTTTTCATACAGCACTTAGTGTACAGGGGACTAGGTCCATAACTAAAGCTCCTAGGTGCTGTGGCATTACATACAATAAACAACAGAATCTTTGCACCTCATGTACTGCGGTAGATCTGTAATGAGGGAAGAAAGGTGTCTTGAAGCATTGGTTGAAGAAAGTTTTGAAAATACACAATTAAATCTAGGTGCCTGTATTGCAGCCTTGCCCTTTTAATTCCCCCTACCCTGGAAACTACATCATGTTAGAACACAACTTTAAGGAATAAAACATTAAAGACAATAGTCTGTCTCTGCTGAGTGTTCAGTTGTGTTTTACATTGTGCCTGTTAACATGAAGTCCTCAAGATCATTGTCTAATACAATGCAATTTTCCTGTGTAGATAAGTGTCTAGAACAGTGGTGCCGAAACTTTTCCTGTCATGCCCCCGCCACCAGGAATGGAATCTGTCCATGCTCCCTCTCTCCCCGCATCACTGCACAACTGGCTCAGCAACAGAGCTGGAGGCAGAATTGGGGATGAGGTAGGAGCTAGGGCTAGAGGCAGAGAGAATGAGGGCTGAGCTGGTCTGGGGGCAGAGTGGAGCTGCAGTTGGGCCACATCTGGGCTGGGGTTGGAGCAGAGCTGCAGCTGGGGGCAGATCTAGCTAGGGCTGGAGCAGAGTTGGGGGCAGTGCTGCCTGCCCGCCCTCCATGGGGGCTGGCCCGGGCCCCGCCTCCGCCTGAACATCTTCCAGTTTGGGGACCACTAGTCTAGCGTGAAGGTTGGGTCAGCATTTTTATTACAATCCCTTGTTTCAGGTTTAAGCTTAGGTTTTAGGCCAAAACTTGGCAGACAAGGTTTTCAACCTAGAAGCAATTTTTTCCCCCAGTTGAAAAAGCAAACGGAACTGAAATAATGCAAATGTAAAAGGATACTACTGTGCTCTCTCACAGATAGCTGAATTAATCAGACCAAGCAAGAGATGAGTATCTGCAATAGCCTGGTTTAATTGCTTGTCAAATTCTGATAGACACAAACCAGCCCCAGTATTGAGGATGAAAAAGCAGCAACCGCGGGTTGCACAGTTCATCAACTAAAAGGCTGCAAGAGACCTCTGTGACCAAATTGTCTGATCTCTTAATTCAGGCCATAAGATTTTCCTGAATTAATTCCAGTTCCTGCAATAAGTGTTGTCAGGAAAGATTTCTACCAAATTATAGGCCACAATCTTTGACTGCAGAGGCAGAGAGCAGAGGGGCCAAAGGTCTGGATCAACAGGGGTCAGCCATGTCTCTAGCCGTTAACGAGACTGCCCGAGCCAAAATTGTTGATCCACTGGCTTTAGGGGTGCATTGCGTCAGTGGAGTAATGCAAAGAAGATTTAGTGTGGATCAAAGAAAATGGCCCAGGATGTTCAAATCTTGTATTTGGGTTCTCAGATTAGCACATAGTGACTAAACTTACCACTTCAGGGCCTAAGTGCCAATCTGGGTGTTTAAATGTCTGAGTGTTTGGCTGTCCTCTTTGAATGCCCACATTTGCAAATTGGGCCTCCACCATCCTCTTTTTTTCAAATGAATTTTCTAGAAAATAGTCCATATGGTTCCTTCAGTTTTTAAGAGCTCCCTGTTGAAATTAATGAAGAGGTCTGCTTAAAATCAATAACATAATATGGCCCCTTGTTACTATCATAGAGTTAAACCACATTTTAAATTTATGTTTCCATTGATTTTAGTTTTATTCCACAATAAAAGCAGTAGGAAATGTCAACTAGCACACCAGAATTATTTACAAAGTATTTACTGAGTGACCACCGTAATCACATTTCACAAGAAAACCATCTTTAAGGATTTCTACTACACATTTGTTTGTAATTCGCTAGTTAAATACATATAGAGTTTACATCCTAATAGACAAGAGGAAAACAAGATGTCTTGAATGTGTCTATTATGCATAAATACAGGATGAGTGTCTCCACAGAGATGAGCTACTATAAATCACTTTATCGATATTGTCCCATCACTTGAAAAGAAAGGACTCAAATTGATATCAGCAAAGCTGCGTGCACCCACATCTTCAGCAGTTTTCCTATTAACACAGCTCTTCTACTGAGCTATCGAGCCGGATAGCCTACTGCCATAGCTACAGTCTTGGCCAACTCTGAGAGTCGAACTAGTGACGTTCAGAGCTAAGAGAATGATTCGCTACACACTGAGCTAAAGAACCAGCTTCTGTAACAGGGAGTTTAACAAACTCACATCCTTGGTGGATCAGCACAGATGGGAACATGTAACACACCCTGACCAGTAATTTACATTACATCATTGATCTTATCCATACTTCCTAACTGAAGTTTATTGGCTTCCTGGGGGAAATAGCCATTCTGTTCATTTCAGTACTTCATTCTCAAATAACCGTGTTCTGTGGGCCCTCATTTTAAGGATATGGAATCAGATTCTGATCTCAGCGACAAAGCCTCTAGCTAACATATTTAACATAAAAGAATTAGCTATATTAGTGAGAAAACTGATCACAGAAGGATTGATCCAGCTAGCACTAGCTGGAAAGTTTTATTAGCTTTTATAACATTAAGTTGTGGAAGATAGGCAGAAAAACTTTACATGACCCAACAATGATTTCAGCCCAGAGCTGTAAAATGAAATACTTGCTATAACTTAGGGTTGGTTTTAATTCTGATTGCTTATTTACCTTAATTGTACACAAATTATTTAAAAAAATCTCTGTTAGACCTTGCACAATAAACATCTGCAACATTTAATTTGTAGTAAATAATAAAACCAGGAACCTAATCAGCATTTCCGCTTTAAACAGAAAACATTACACTGAACTTAATTTTACAGCTGTGCAAATTATTTTGAAGTAATCTGCTCAGTTGGGCGAGTTAATGACGTTTAATTTCAGCAGGCCAAACTTTACAGGCCTTTCATTACTTTGAGCAATTGCAGTCTGTGCAACAGTTAGTGTAATGGAAATGTAATGCTAGCACATAACAAATGCTGCCATTCTCAGCTGCTGATCAAAAATCTGGAGTCATCACCTTTCCAAGCTTCTCTGTGATGAGCCTAAGATGACAGTGTAATAAGGATGTGCACAAGGTAACTCAAAAGGAACGAGTCTATGCACTGACATTAACCCGCTCTTTATTGCTTTTTGCTATAGGCAATATGTTAACTACGGGCCAAACCCAGATATCACTGTCACGTGGAGTTGCATCTTACTCTATAAGATTTTGTCACAGATATTTTTAGTAAAAGTCATGGACAGATCACGGGCAATAAAGAAAAATTCATGGAAGCCCATGATCTGTGACTTTTACTAAAAATATCCATGATAAAATGGGGAGCTCAGCTGCAGGGTCCCCACATTGCCTGCAGTGGTTAGGCACCTGTGGGACCCACTCAGAGCTCTGGGGATCCCCCCACCAGCCATGGTGGCAGGGAACTGCGGGGGTCATCTCATTGCCCAGGAGCTCCGGGGTCCCCCCAATACCTGTGATGGCGAAGAGCTCCAGGGCTCCCCTGCCAATCTCCCAGTGATCGGGAGCTCCAACGGTCCCTGCCGCGGCTGAGAGCTCCAGGGGTCCCCCTACTGTCCCCAGCACCTGGGAGCTCCAGGGTGTCCCTGCCGGCTGCGACGGCCAAGCACTCCGGGGGATCTATGACTTCCGCGACCTCTGTGAAAAAATTGTAGCTTATCTATAAGTAGACCATTTGCTTCAATAGGACTATTTGTGGAGTCAAGTCATAGCTTTTTAAGACAAAATTCTCACACACATATGTTGACTGGAAGGGCTGTGAACTAGGTTGGTCATGGTCATTGCCTGTAGAATGTTTGGCTGCTGAAGCACAAGAGGTCCCAAATTTTGTAGAAGAGCTCATCAGTCAATAGGAGAGATAAGATGCTGAGAGATAAACCCATGAGAGAGATGCCATGGCAGCAAATCAGAGGGTTCACAGAAAAACTAATTTTGGTCTGAGCAGAGCTGCTAAATTACAGCATGATACTCCTAACGTGTGACCACAACATTTAAGACTAGCTCTTTCAAAGGATTTGTGTGTAAAAGTGTGAATGGTAAATTAGCAATAAAGTTCTTTCACTAAGGTGATTATCCACCATTTGAGGGGGATGTAAAAAAAATGAAGTGTATTGGGAGGGAAGATTTTTAGACTAGGCTCCGTGGTCAGAAATTCTATTTTTAAAATTGGCTCTCATTGGGATAGGGAGTCTAGAAATCGTTCAGTACTCATCTGATCTCCCCGTCCATCATTACAGTGATATCTTAGGGTGTGTATGCATTGGAACCAGAGATGTGACTGCAGCGTATGTAGACATGCCCAAACTAGCTTTGGTATAGTTAGCTTGAAGAGCAGTAAGCAAGGAAGCCGCAGCAGCCTGGGATAGCCATTCAAAAACGTACCCATGGTCCTGGATGTGCTTGCATAGTCCATACTGCCACAGCTCCACGGATATTGTTATTCAAGCTAGCTAGATCCCAGCTAGCTCACGTCTACAAGTGCTCTGAGTGTAGTGTAGACATACCCTTTGTCTTTATTACAATGTTAGGGCACCATTACAATGTTTTATCTGAAAAGCTATTTACAAGATACTGATGCAAAATTGCTTATTCAGTGGTCTTGTCCCAATAGTTTTGTAGTACAGTAATATGGTTCAATGATTTTGAAATAAACTAAAAAAAATAGGCGGAGAATCAATATCTTGTTCTGCTTGGACAAGTGCTGAGGGATTTCTAATCTGTAAGAAGTAAACAGGGCACCAGTTTTTGTCTTGCTCAAACGATTAACTTAGTGAAATCTTACAGCTGTGATAAAAAAGCAGAAGATGGGACCTGTTGCTGCCTGGTAAATGAAAATAACTGTGTAAATACAGTATTTGCAGAGTCTTTAATGCAAACTGTATCCCAAAATAGTAAAGAAAACCAGGAAGGTATATCCAGTCTGCAGTAAAGACCACTCTTGTACCAACAATGTAAAGAGATGGAGAAAGTCACCATTGGGGGGCTGGACTAAAGAGAGAGAAGGGTTGGAGAAAATCTATCGAGGACACTTGTGAACAGAGTCCTTAAATTAGGGAGGGAGGCCGTGGAGTTGTCTGATGATGGGAATGGTGTAGCTCCGCTTCTTGTGCACATGAGTAGCATTCTACTCCACACCCTCTGGCAAACCAAGATCGGGATGCTCAGCTTCTGCATTTGGAAACTATAAATAACTTGTAGTGGTTTTGTGTTATAGGCAGAGAGACGTGTGAAAGGTAAATGTCAACAATTACAAAATTCTTGTGTATGGTGGAAGGAAAGAGAAAGTCACATACTGGGGTGGTTATTTATGCAGTGCTGCTCATAGCACTTCATGTATACACACAACAAAACAAAACAAGGGCCCAGCTCCAAGCGTTCCGAAGTTATGACTCGGGCCCCCAAATATCATGAGACTGGCTTAAAATAACAACTTTAATAATGGACAGAACTTTGCAGTTCCTTTTCTTTGTTTCCTGGTTCTTTAGGCTACACTCGCTTCACATTGCTAAGCTTTTTTGAACAGCCACGAGAGGTAGAAACTTGCATTGTGTTTTTAAATGGATGCTGAGAGTCTCATATAATTCCTTGCTTCCAGGGCTGGGGCTTTAAGAAAACCCCCAAATATTACGAGACCCACTATAAACTCACAAGAGGCGGCAGCACCGCGCGTGGCAGTGGTTGATGTCTTCATTCACCGTGTTATCTGTCTTACAGTGAATGAAGACAACCACCGCCACTCCTCTAGCATTTCAAAGTTAAAGTGAATGTAGAGCTCCTGAAAGGGAGCAGATGGGCAGCAGAGGGACGTGAAAGGCTCTATAACCCGCATTATCTGTTCCCTTGATCCTCTCTCTTACCTTTACTAATTATCATGTACATAGTGCTCTGAAGGTCCCAGGCAGTTAAGTAAGCCACATTGTTTAGACAAGTCCCTGACCCAAGAGCCTATCACTTCTGTATTTCAGGGTTTTGCACAACTCTCGCCATGGTATCTAAGCTGTTGGACAATTTTTTTTTTAAAAAAAAAAAAGATGAGTCAAGATGGAGAGGAGACTTTTCACTTCTGACTTTTCATGGGCATTTTACATGAATAAGCAAACAAATCATCTCCTGTTATCTTCTAATTGTTTCCCTTTCACTCTTTCCACAGGTAAATGGAAAAGATTTATCTAAAGCAACACATGACCAGGCAGTGGAAGCATTCAAAACAGCCAAAGAGCCCATTGTGGTACAGGTCCTGAGGAGAACGCCACGCACTAAGATCTTCAGTCCTTCTCATGAGTCTCATCTGGTAGATATGGGCACCCAGACCGATATAACCTTTGAACACATCATGGCTCTATCCAAGATGGGATCGCCGCCTCCTCCAGTCTCAGTGCTAGATCCTTACCTCTTACCTGAGGAGTAAGTAGCAGTTCTTTGCAAAGCATAGAAAAACACTGTGTTTCTTAACTTACCACATTAAGGGCAAGATTTTGAACGCTTCACACACACTGGTGAGCAGTTACTCGTATGAGTAGTCTCACTGAGTTCACAGTCAGACCCTATAAATCATTTTTGTTTGTAGTTGTTTTAAAGGAAAAGGCTAATGTTGCTTGTAATTCCCCTCACTACCTCTTTGGGTTGCTTATGTTTTAGCTTTATTTTTTATGGCTGCCATAAATTGCATACTGCTAAGAGCAGCTGCATTCTGTTCCGGTGTATTAATTACTTTATTATAACCCTGCAGCAATGTTACTCACATAAATTATAATCTAGGACTGAAATTACTTACCAGTGCTGTCAAGGATGTTTTAGAATCAAAATGTAATTATTGTTAATGGTAGTTTGATGCTTTTGTACTTACAAATAAAAAGCTATAATTATGTTCAGACACACATGCACCACACCCCACAGACATTGTTTGAAGGGGAAACAGTTCCCTATAGAATCCAGGTCTCCATGGTCTCCATTCAATCCACATTTGCCTCTAGTGAGACACAGAAGAAGATACAAAAGCTTCTAAAGATGTCAACTGTTGTGCATTAAGGACCAAATTCTAGTTAGTTAATAGCATGTGGCTGTAACATCCTTGAAATGAGTGCACATATATTGTGCAAAGCATGGTTAATGTGCCCTCTTATTCCACCTGTGTAGAGTAGGAGTCCACAGAGAGATATGAACAGCAAACTTAGGGCTTGTCTACTCTTAATGTGCTGCAGTGGCACAACTGCATTGTTGTAGCAATTAGTGAAGATGCTACCTATGCCAATGGAAGAGCTTCTCCAAGAGTATAGGTACTCCACCCCTCTAGCAGGCAGTAGCTGTTTCAACAGGAGAAGCCCTCCTGCCAACATAGTGCTGTCTGCTCCAGGGGTTAGGTGGGAATAACTATGGATTTTCCACACCACTGAGTGGCGTAGTTATACCAACATAAGTTCTTAGTATAGACCATGTCTGAGCAAGGCCAGGCAGGCTGTGAGCGTAAATGTAAGAAAAATCCCATTCTGCACTCCCAGACTCCTTTCAGAAGGTTACGGTAGAAGAGAAACCTAGAGCAGGAGTGGACACCAATGCTGTGCTTGCTACTCCTTGTGGGTTTTGTAGTACGCGAGCATGCACAAATGGAGTCAGAAATTGGTCGTGTCTCTCTCTAAGTGCATGGTGTTTTGAATGTTGCACGGTTTGGCATTTTTTTCTGTTAACCATTTGAAAAGAGGGATTCCATTAGCAAGTTACTGATTTGCCTCGTTGTTTCCAGTCCACATTTTATTGCTGCGTTGGGGGCTAGTTTTCAGGCTCTCTGACCGTCAACTGGCCGTGAAGCTTTGAGCATTCTGGAGGGGATGCTCTTCTTCTTCTTAGCTAAGTTATGTGACAGTCCATAGAAATATACCTCTGGGGTTGATGCCATTGCAATCTCTGAAGAGACATCTGCCTGAATTCCCAGCTGTTAGGCCAAGCACTGGGATGCAACTACTACACTATAAACATGATAAAGAAAAAGAATTCATGAGAGAAGTCATTTAGGTTATAGCCTGCATTCATAACAACAGGCCCACCAGTAAGACTGATCCTAACACTGCCACTCACATATGAGATTAGAACTCTGGACATCATCGGGGTCTGGTTTTGAGCCGCACCTAAACAACTGTGCATGCAAAACTCATATTCACGTGTAAAATTGCTTGTGCATGCAGAGAGGTATTTAAATACCCCACTAACCCAACCGTGCATGCAAATGAAGAGTTTTGCAGATGTTTTTCATGGTTTTTTTTTTCCTGGTACAGTAAGTAGAAAAATAATCATTTAACGTCTCTCGCTGCCTGTTTCAATGTCCACTGAATTCAGTATGATCCTTGAAGAACAACCCAGACATTTCAGCAAAATAGCAGATACTGTTCTTTAAATGGCCTCTCACTTACATAGAACCGTGCATCTAGTTAAGGAGGAATCGAATGGAGTTCACTTCAGTCTTAGAAGTAAATAAAGTTGCTGCATATTCATTGGTGATCACCAAAGCATTATACTGCTGAAAATCCCAAAAGTGCAAATAGTGCAGCTGTCTGAGGGGAGCTGGAATTTAAAAACAACATGCCAATAATGATTGGCAATTTAAAGATAATGGAGTGTGTTTAAATTGCTAATCATTAAACACACCCTATTGTGTTTCAATTGCCAATCACTAATAGCCTATTGTTTTAATCCTAAATAGCTGAGGACCAAATAATGATTATAATAATACTTAGCAATTTGTTAGCACTTTACATCTTCAAAGAAAAGTACAAATATTAACTAAAATGGCAACGGTAGTTTCACCTCTGCATACATGTGCTGCAATCCAACTCAGTTTATAAATAAAAACAAGCCTAGCATTCTCATCATACTCCCTGAAGATCGTTTGTCCATATCACAAAACAGCAGTAATCACACAGCTGAGAACAACTGGAAGTGTCTGCTTAGCAGAAATCAGGAGAAGAAACACTAGGGATGTTGTAAGCAAGAGCCAAACTGCATTTGCAAAACTGTGAGAGCCTCCAGTATTCTTGGCTGTATCCAGTTGCTCTTTCCCTTTGTATCAACCTTTCACACTCCAGCTATTCTTGTGAAAGCTGTCAAAGTTCTGATCTCAATAATCTCATCTATATTACATCTTTTCCTCAAACTGCATGCTTCTAATCCCTTTTCAGATAGATTCATTCTGCCCTCTTTGTCAAGTTACTTAAACCTTTCTGTGCCTCCGTATCCCTTCTATAAACTGCACCACTCAGAGACATCGTATATCTTAATATAGCCAAAGCACCTAGACATTCTTTGATGAAAGATGCTACTCGGATGTGAAGTATATGTGCACTATAAGATCTTTTCTGAAAAACGTAGCACTTTGCAGCACTTTTGTTGTTTTTAATTCAGAAATTCTAAAGAATCATCTATGCATGCAACATTCTGCCAATCAGCAGAATTTATTTATCATAGAATTTACTTATCATAGAATTTTGTCCCAGTTTTACCAGTCCACCATACAGCCCCCTTCTCAGCTCACCAACTCCTTTTTGTTTTATGGGATTGGCTTTACGTTTGAGGGGGTAAGGTCACAAATTTTAAATTTACAATTATCAAACATTTTAGGGGTCTTTTACTTATGTCTTTATATTCATCATATTTAAGGTGCAGTGCAGTTTTTATATCTGTATAGTTTTCACTCGGTGTGTTTATTATTATAAACAGTGCACTCTACACCATACTTGTTGGTCTGATTGTAAGTCTGTCATGTTAGTGATGACCTGTCATGAGACTGGGTGGATTAATATGCTAATTAGAACAAGGCATAATATCCTAAAACATACTTTATTCTTCCAGTCATTCATCGGTGCATGAATACTATGACCCAAATGACTACATGGGAGGCATTCATCAAGAAATGGACAGAGACGAGTTAGAATTAGAGGTATTTAATAACTATTAACAAAACTTTAAAATTCAAAATGTTTTATATATTGTCATGTGTCACGGTCTTCTGATTTAGCATTAAACTACAATTACACATGCATAATGTCCAAAGACATTTTTAACAGTTATGCATAAGCATATTTCTCTCCAGTTACTCTGTAGGCAGCAAAAATTAAAGCTTATACAACTATGTTGTGTAATCATGAGCTAGATCCTCAGTTGGTGTAAACTGACATTGCTCCACTGGAACTATACTGATGTACAGTACCTGAGTATCTGGCCACATGTAATTACATATTTATTACATAATGTGAAAAATAATATGATTTTGTAGGTGGAACAACATGTACCACAAATGCATAATAGATTATTTTTACACTTCAGTGTTCCAGTGGTATTGTTTTCTAAATATCTGTGGAATTGGAAACAAGGATCGCCAGTCTTAATCATATAAAGCTATTTTAAAATTGTAAGAGGAAATCAAAGAAAATATCTCAGATTACTAAGATGTTTTTCTTTCTCTCATAACTGAAAAGTTACAGCAGTATGTGTCTAGAATCAGAGAATTAAAAGCAGAACAGGCATATGAGCGCATCTAAAGCCCACTTCCTGCTAATGCAAAATTTCTAATTTTATTCTGTCGATTTTAAAATGTCTTAAAGCAATGGAACTTCCAACAGTTCCATTGGGAAAATCTTGTATATCCCAACTGGAAGCTTATTTTTTAATTTTCCCTTTATGAATTTCATTATATCACTACCAACCCTCCTGCCACTTAGAGTGCAATTTATACATGGGGTATGATTCAGGAAGGTACCTAAGCAGGTGTCTAACATGATGGTCAAGAGTAGCTTCACTGAAGCTATTATTTTTACTTCTACCTTTACACTGGTAATATAGGTCCTAATATTTCTGTAGCCACTGACTAATGCATCTGTCTTTGTCACTGAAGTCTGACCTGGTTAATATATGCTTGGTTGCCTATATGCTGCTGTAACACAAAAGGTTACACTCAGTTTGTATGCACCACTGATTTCTTGCATCTCAGTCCTGCTAACACTTCACTTTCCAAAGAGATCAGGGATCACCTAGCTCTGCCACTATTTAAATCAGTGCAAGTTTTACCATTGAATTCAATGGAAGCAGAGTTAGGCAGCAGTTTTTGAGAATCTCACCCCATGAACATGAAGTTTGCTCACTTCCATTAGTGTTTGCAGGATCAAGATCTTAATCCACATAAAAAATTTACAAGATGACTAAAGTCTACAGGTCTGACTGTAATTGGTCTCTGTATACAAATTCAAACAGAAATCAGACAAGAATTACGGTATCGGTGATTTCATCAGCAGCTGTCAACGTTTTTGTTGTTACAATGTCTTTTTGTACAGTTTCTTTTATACGATAGGAATTTCAGTTTTAAGGGGGAAATGTTGAGCACATTAGCATTTTCTGCAACTGTCTTTTCAAACTAGTGTCTTAAGAAACCTAATATTGTGAATAAATTATATTGCTTCCATTAGCAGATTAATCAGTTGAGCAGAAAATTGTTTAAACATGTGCACTTCAGTAGCCAGTTGTTAACGGTGCTTAAACCCTGACATTAATAATTTTGACACTGATATAGTACTTGGTGGCAAAAGGTGATCAGCTCAGTAACACAAGCAGCTGAACATTAGAAACATCTCTGGGGCCTAATAGGAGTTCTTAAAAACCACTAAAGATTCTTGTTCAAATCTTGGAGACTAAGATCAATGGAAGAGTCAAAGTGCTATAACAAAGACTCGACTAGCTAGTTGCTTTTTTGTTTGCCTGTTGATAGATGTGCTTTAACAGATCACAAAGGCACTTGCTTCATTGACTGTAGTGGGAATGTCTAAAGCAAGAAAACCATCTAGTCATCCTTGTGGGCTTTTATGTCTATAACATGTGCTCTGAATTTCAATCAGATTTCCTTGTCTAAACTTTTATGACCTGTAACTGTCTAGTTATTGATCAGTAACAAGTAAATAAGGTCAAACCAGTGAAACATACAGGTTGGCAACATTCTTCTGTAAATGTCTATAGGGTATAGTTTATGCTGGAGTCATTAAAAAAAGACACCAAAATTGTGTACCCATTTCGGGCTCCAAAGATTTCTCCCAAAAATTGATTCATGGTCCAAATTTAACTACTATGTGTTCAATTCAGTAAAAGTAAATAAACAAAATGACTTCTTTAACAGTTCTTACACAAGGATATGACTGAAAAAATATGGAATTAATATTACATTTTAAATTACCAAATACATTCAACTTTGCAAAGAGACACAGACAGAATTAATTTCAGGTTCAAAGAGAAGCAATATATCACTGCAGGATTTCCCTGGGATGTCATAGATTAAATGTTTATTTAGACCAAGTCAGCCCAGCTATTAGAGAAGGCCCCTCCTCAGTATGTTAATTTCTTTGGACTACAAACAAGAAAATTCTGAACTGAGGGTATGTGCACTTGTTCTCTCCATGTGCACTGTGTTATTGTCCTTTCCAACTTTCCTGTTTGTCCAAGCAGGATGTGTGTCTTATTCTCAAGAATAGGGATTGAGAGGAATTCTTCCAAGTTACATTTCTATGTGAGACAAAGCACATCATGTGGGGGGAGAACACAACAGAAGCTCTTTGACTCTTCCCAGTTCTTCCACTTCTCCCAGTTGAGTCCATTATGCACAATTCATGCTAGGCAAGAACCACTCTTGCAGGAGGCTCCTCAGCATGAAGAGGCGTGTATCTCTGATACCCATCCTCCCACAAATCTCTACCCTGCTGTACACCCTCCACCAATATCTAATCATTGGTGATAGACACTCTGATGACTGAAATCCACTCTTCGAAGCCTGTAATGGGTCTTTAGTTGCATTAGTGTCCATTTAGGAATCCATATTTGAAAACTGGTCACCAGGTCTAGAGGTTACCCCATCCAGTATGCTTTGATACCCTCCTCCACTTCCAGTTTCTCCTCTTCAAACAAAGACAATCCAGAACTGTTTGACAAGGGGTGGCATCTTGCTCAGACATATACTGCTATATTTTGTAGTCCCTATGTGCACAGTAGGTTTTACTCTATCCTAAATTTAAAGCACCTTCCCCCAAGCGTCTTTCTTCCACAGGGAGAAGCTTTGCTCTGAGATCAGATGATCAACTTAGAGATTGTCTGCTAGAGGCATGTGAATACCCCGTTGCCTAGCCATTTCCTCTTGTTTTGTATTGGGGCAGCAGTGACAGCTCAGAGATCCTTCTTTTGCTGTGCCTGGAGTGCCTGATTCGTTCCCCCAAGCCATGGCCACTGATGTGGACTGCTCAGTGGAGGCATCTCTTCATCCACCCATTTCTGGAGACACGGATGAAGACAGCGAAGGGGAGGCGTGGATCATGGTGCACTTTTCTGTAGTCTAATGTCTGGCTGATCAGCTGAGCCAAGATCTTTTTCCTTTTCCTAGGAATTAGTCTGCTTAAGAGCCAATTTTGTACACAGCATTAGATTCAAAGATGCACAAAGGCACCCCAACACCCATAGGCACGCTTAGGCTGTGAATGACTCTGAGTAAACTAAGTGAGCAGTTGTTGAAACAGAAAGAGCAGACTCATCCAGATGAATATTTTGACGTTCTTCCGTTAGAACACATCCAGAGGTAGCAAAACATTTTAGACCAGCTGACTGACTGACTAACTCAGGGAGCAGGAGGGGGCACTAGGTCTGGCACTAATTACCTTTGGGACCCACGTGAGCAATGTTAGAGCGCTTCCATCATCTTTTAAATTGCCTTACTATTGACCATCTGCTTAGCTAGGAGAGTGACTTCAGGTTGTTTTGCATGGGGATCTCAAAGCTGCCTTTTATATGGACAAGACTATGCTTGTCATGCTGAACAACTAATCTAACTTTCTGGCCTCAATATTGCATCTGAGAGGTATCCCCAAAAGGCCCTCTTGGCACCTAGGCTAAAAGAAGCAGCAGAATACTAAATGTACTTTACCCTTAGAAATACAACACATGAAACCTCTTTTCCTTTGCCACTCCTAGAGCAAGGAAACAGGGAAAGAAGATCAGCTTCCTTGTTGAGGTACAAATGGGAAATTGTCTTCAGCACAAAGCAGGGGAACCATCTTAAGCACCATGCTCTAATATACGGACCAGTTCCAGCTCAAGAACCAGCCAATAAAAGTTCTTTTCCTCCTGCTAAGTAAAGAAACATCTACAGCATGGTAGTCAGTAAGCTCCTTATAATATGTAAGGAAACTGACATCACAAAGGCTTTGATGTCTCCCCATCTCCACATTTTGTCCACTGTGGAGACTGGCAGAAAAGCAGAAGGCCTGTTGATTTGGTTTCTCAAGGCTCAGCATACAAAAAGCTTCATTTTAAAAAATGTATTTCATTTCAAGCTTTGGCTGGACATCCAAATTGAATCTCTGAACCTTTCAGTCGTCACTAGTCATTTGTTTCAGATGTCTAATGCTCATTTTTGCCTTTTTAAGCAAAGGTCTGGTTTTTTTATAAATGTGCAAACAGGCCATAATTTCAGCTCATCTGTAAAACAATTCAATAATCTGTTGCGAACGAATGTCCTTTTTAGTCTAGAGGTTAATTTACTTTTACCATTAATTCTGAATCCATTATTACAAGTGTGTGGAGGCATAATAATATCAGAGTGCACGTTCACTCTTCTTGCCTTGCTATAAATGTCATACAGGTTTCAGCAACTCACTTTTTGAGCTCCCCTTGTCTCTAAGCCAACCATTCTTTTAAGCAGTTTTCATATTAAGTATGGAGAATATTTTAACATTTCCATCAGACATATGTACAATTCCACTTTTACTTGATGTATGCAAGCAAAGGCTCCAGGTCATTTTGCTCATGTCTATAAAGGTTATATTACTGCAATACATATAGAATGTAATTCTGATTTGTATCATATGAACGCTGCTTTTGACATTACAGCATCTAGTGGAAACCACCATTGTCCAGTTTCTAGTGTCCGTGGATCTGTTCAAGGTATCATACACATACCTTGTCTCCTCTTCCCCAATGTAGGTGGCTGATGTGTTTCATAATGTAGCTATGATCTTCTACAGGAGTCATCGCCACAACCTCTGAGCATCTATCCAGCCCAAAATATTTCTCCATCCCAATTCTATTATAGAACACCAAACTAAGCTAAAAGAATGTACACATGCCAGGGACTTTGGGAGTAGTCCAGCAATCACTACACATGAAACTTGTCATCTGCAACAGGATTAGGGCTTTCAGGATAGAGCCCTTTGCCTGTCTTGTAGTACAGGTACTCCAAAGTGATAGGCAGGAGATGTAGGAGTCAAGTTTTAATTTAGCCTTTCAAAAAAAATCTATATGCCAATATTAATTCCTAGACTTTTACAGTCTCAGTATAAATGGAAAACTATCATTGGGCTTTGCAGATTATGATTTTTTTTCTCATGTAACAAAAAAATAGTAAAGTATTAATCATCAAAGAGGATCCATCTAAGAAGGCTGAAGTGTTTCACACTTTGCTGTATTCTTTCATTGCAGATATAAGACAATATAATCCTGTACAGCAGCTAAATCTCTTATTCTTTTCTTCACAGCCACATTCTCAGATGCGTAGAGTGCATAAAGCCCTCTTAAAGATATGAATCCCCTTTGTTAAGATACACAGAAAAATGCAGAAGAACTGTGCTAAACCTAATTTAGGGGCATAATGCCTGATTCTCCTGCATAAAATCCAGAATAAACCCACTGACATCAGAAGAATTACTCCAGATTTACACCAGCATAACTGAGATCAGACTCAGCCCCACTTTATCTAATCATTCCTATTGAACAGTTTCAGTCTCCTCTCTAGAAATGGCAAAGCTTTAGAAATATGGAAAAATTCTGCAATTAGAGCGAGGTGTTCAACCTTTTTGTAACATAAGAGGGGAAGAGGGAAGCTGAAGTTCACCATGAATGCTATTGATTGAAACCATTTAAATATCATCTGAAATGTCATTGACATTTATTGCTATCGGGCGTTTTTTTGTTTTTTCAATTACACATGTTGACAAGTAAATAACATGAGTCTGCTGATCTTGGCAGCTGTCATGCAGACAAGCCAATAAATTATTCATATCAGCATGTTTCATTGTCTTTCCCCTTATGAATGGCACCACAGGTTGAAATTGAGAGATGTTCAGAAATAATTAATTATGTTAGCAAGACTTATACATTAGAATGGACAAGCAGCAGCAGAAGTTGCTAAGATAGGGTTTCTTCACGTCTTGTCGTGAGAAAGTTCAGGGATTCATAGGGAGGCTCCTGCTCTCATTCTGATCCCATGCTTTTGCCCAGTTTTTCAGCTCTCTCTAATCCCATTTCCAACAGCAGGTCTCAATCACAGCATCCTTATTTTGCATCCAGCCTAGAGCAAGCTGCAAAGAACATCTGGCCCCTTTCAAGGTTGCACTCCATTAATCAGCTGTTAGGACCCTCTAAAAATATTTTATTACCCATACCCCTGCTTACCTATCTGTGGGAGTGTGCGGGGTGGAAAGGACATAATTCCTCATGTCACTTGCAGAAGCTTTCTCAGGAGTGATGCAGCAGAATCACAGAATGACCACAACGAGGACATGATTCGAGGCAAGGTCCTATATCAGGGAACTGAAAGTGCTTGAAATTTTCTGTGATTCTCAACGCACCACTCTTGAGATGGTGAGGCAGTGGGAGGAGGCAGCTATGCAAACTGTGCAGACAGCTGGGGATTCCTCTGCACTGTGGAAAAAACTCGGCTGGGCATATTAACTGGCTTTCCCAACCTTTGCACTGATGACCCAGTCCAAAGGGCACATGAACATGGGGAGAATCTAACAGAGGATGTTTTATCACAACAAGTCTAGAATCTTAATATTTTTAAATGAAAAATTACATTCCTCCGAGACTAACTGTGCCACCAGAGAATTCTGGAATGGTATAGTGTGGTCTATGCACTCAATCTTCATTCTGGCAAAGCTAAAAATATATTTCTACAGCCACTGTCACACCTGTTGCTGAAAATACATTGATTTTGCAGCCACCAGCTTCTTTCAGCAACTTAAATCATTCCTCTCTGAAAATTACAAAACTATGAAGATTCATGAGACACAGCGTGCGGTACTCTTCCAAATAAATCAGAAAATAGTGTCAATTGTTGCACTATTCATAGGAAAATATATGCAACCTATGGCAAATATTGAAATAATACTTGCTAAAATATTTTAGCAGTCTTGGCACCAAACGAAATACAGGTAATTTTTCTTCTTTAAGATCAATAAAAAGTCCATTTTCAAAATAACTTTATATTGATTGAAGGGTCAAAAACGCCCCAGGTATTGATTGTCTGCACATAATCTACTTTTCACTCAGTAAGTTAACATGGTCTTCACAGTAAAATGAAAAGAGATCCAGTATATCATTGAAGCAAAATATTTCCATTGCATTCGAAAAATTGCTTTCATCACTCACTGATATCTTATTCAGAACATCCTTTTCTTTGCCTAGGAAGTGGACTTGCATCGAGTGAACAGCCAGGACAAGCTTGGCCTTACTGTATGTTATCGAACTGATGATGAAGATGACATTGGTATTTATGTAAGCGAGGTAAGATTGAGCTGCTTTACATATGGTACAATTTGTCTTTGCAAGACAAAGGCTAAGAAAATATCATCTCTGCTCCTATTCTGTCATGTCTGGTGATGTTCCAAAAACGTTTAGGGGTGGAATAATTGGAAGATAATTGCTTATTTTCCTTTCCATCAAGTAATGGGTAAAATTCTGTGTCCATTGCATTAAATGGCAAAATTCCCATTAACTTCAATGGGGCCAAGATTTCACCCAATATTTCAGTTTAGTACATGTCCAAAAACAGGATTGTACCTTAAAATAGAAAACAGTTTCCCATCTATGTTCCTTTTTCTGCGCTCTCTTCTCTAACAATGACATATATTTATATTTCCACACGTTGAGGCCCATACATTTGTTCTAGAGATGCACCACTCACAGAACCTCCACTAATCTTGGTAAGCTACAAAACCAGGTCTGTCATGTTTAGACAATCTGGCACTTATTCCCTTTCACCCAACTTCCCGTTGTGTTGATAAGGCTCCCACATAATCTGATCCCTCCCCTCAGCTTCCACCCAGTGCAACTGCCCCCCACCCATCCGTGCGGTCAGAGGGGTACAGTAGCTTGTGGCCTCCATATGAGCTGCACCAACCCAACCCTTTTTATATGTTATACTCCATGTTAATAACTGTACATGTCTGGACAGATGATATACTTCTACTATAAAAGGTTTCAACTCAGGCTCCTCTGACTGACCTGGTGTTCTCTCCAATAGAACAGCAGTGATCAGAGAAGCATTAACCATTGCAAAATTCCACAGTCACATGGGATGGCTGAAAAATTGGAAGGAGTCATCACTATATACATAAAAAGCCTGGTTCTGGTGTCACTAATGTAACACCCATAAAAATGTGTTCTCAGCTTCCCAAGTGACGTTTATGTTCTTTTTTTTTTTGTCGAAATTTTTTTTTTTTGTCAAAATGGACATTTCCATGGAAACTGATTTTGATGAAATTTTTTTTGTTTTCACTGAAAACCCAAAATCTTTTGAAGAAAACGTGTTGAGCAAAATAAAACCTTTTTCATTCTCTTATAAACTGTTCTCAGTAACAAACCATGTCCATGCAAACTCCGTGCCCCTAAATTTGTGAACCCCTGCCTAATCCTGTAACATAATCTGGAGACAATGTCAAAGAACAAAACATGCTTTGAAACCTCGCTTTTCTATCACCTTGAGAGTTAGGGCTGGTCTACACTGACATATTATCGCGCTCTAACTTGCTGGCTCAGGGGGAGTGAAAAATCATCCACCTGAGTGCAGAAAGTTTGAGCGCTTTAGAGCGCTAGTGTGGATCGGCTGCGAGCGCTTGGAGCCATGCTCTCAGTGCTTGGAGCTATTCCCCTCATGGAGGTGAATTACAAACTGGGAGAGCTCTCATACTTCAAAGCGCTCCTGCAGGAGCGCTTTGAAGTTTCTAGTGTAGACATAGACCTACTCCAGAACTATTGCATAAAAACATTAGAATGGCCACACTGGGTGAGACCAGTGTAGCCCAGTATCCTGTCCTCCAATAAAGGCCAATGGCAGGTGCTTCAGAGGGAATGAACACAACAGGGTAATTATCGAGTGATCCATCCCCCGTCATCCACGCTCAGCTTCTGGCAGTCAAGAAGCTAGGGACACGCAGAATGTGGGGTTGCATCCCTGACCATCCTGGTCAATAGCCATTGATGGACCTAGTCTCCATGAACTTATATAGTTCTTTTTTGAACCCCATTATAGTTTTGGCCTTCACAACATCCCCTGGCAATGAGTTCTACCGGTTGACTGTGCATTATGTGAAGTACTTCTTTTTGTTTGTTTTAAACCTGCTGCCTATTAATTTCATTTGGTGACCCCCAGCTCTTGTGTTATTTGAAGGGGGTAAATATCACTTTATCACTTTCTCCATACCGTTCATGATTTTGTAGAACTCTATCATATTCCCCCTTAGTTGCCTCTTTTCCAAGCTGAAAAGTCCCAGTCTTTTTAATGAAAACCCTGTTTCTCTGAGTGATTGTGCCAAAAAACATGAAATGCCACATCCTCTCTACCATGAAATAAAAATGTATATTTTTAGTCATGTCAGATCATTAGCACCTTTAAAAAAATGTTGTCCCTGGACACCACAGTCATTACATTGACACCTAATCCTCATGTTTATTGAAATAGGTACATACTCTGTATTTAACTTCAGATTAAATTTACCAAAAATTCTTAATGCTCTTAATGTTCTTAATGCATCTGATGTCTATTTTTTATTGCTCAAAAAACCAAGATAAATAGAATAAAATTGCAAGCATTTTTATTAGGTTACAAGTGAATTTTTCATGCCTGCTTGACATTCTGTGCTTCCTTTTATGCAACAAATAGAAATTTATACATAGACTTAGCTAACCTTTTATTACTCATGGATCCATTTCAAATTAAATAGTTATTTAGGGAAAAACAAACTTAAATGTAACATATCCCTCCATTACGGCGAACCAATTAGGGCCTAATTCTTCCATTATTCCGTGTAAAAGAATTGCAGGCATAGATCAGAGAACTGCACTTGAAAATTAAAATGTTAATTATGAAAGCACAAATGAACAAACTTTTCTAATATATAATACAGGCTTGTCTTCTCTGGAGGCTCATGTCAGGAAGAAAACATTTTATATTGAATCCAGCCGTTTTAAATTTGTGGTTCCCCCGCTTCTCATGAAAGCAAGGGAGAACTCTAATTATTATTTATGAAGTAAAAACAATGAACCCAGCCCTGGATATTGACATTTCAATTTAACCCATTTTACTTGCATTGCAAATATCATGTTTAAAATAGGAGCTTTTAAACCTCCATAGCATATAAAAGCAGTGCTTAATTTGAGTCAGGGCTGTGCTCCGGCACCTCTAGGCTCAGTAGTTCACAGTCCCGGTGCCTCTAGGCTTGCTACATGAGTTATGAATGTTAAAAATTTAGTGCCAGAACCTCTTTCATTACAAATTAAGCCCTGTTGACAAGTCTTTTGTTTTGCAGATTGATCCCAACAGCATTGCTGCAAAAGATGGTCGCCTACGGGAAGGAGATCGCATTATTCAAGTATGTGTGCAAATAATTCAGAGATTACTTGCATTCCGCGATGTACCATAGCCATTTGAATGTACGCATCAAACTGCTTCACACTCTTTATTTTAGGATTGCTGCAGTGAATCATTCCATTATAGCCTTAATAATTCTGTCCTCCCTTGTAACTTTCCTCTAAGGTTCTCCTTTGCGCTACCATTTTTCAGGTTCAGGGCGTGTCTAGACAGTGTGCCAAGATGGGGTTTAACTGGGCATGCAGACCCCTGATCCAGTGCACTGAAAATTTCCTTTAGTGCATGATAGAAGGGTCCACATGGCCAATTAGGGTGCGGCACGTTAGTGTGCGATTGATCTACAACCCAGCTTGCTGCACACTGTCTCTCCATCTAGATGCCCTCAGTGTAAACCCTTAAGGGCCGAGTCAAGTTGCAGTCAAGCCTTGGTCAAGTTGAAGATATAATTTATTAGCCCCAAAGTGATTTATTTTGAAAGGCTGAGTAAAACTGGAAGAGCCATTTTTTAGTTGTGTGGCAATGAAAAGCTAGCCAGTATTCTCCACCTCGCTAACTGCCTCTTCTCCAGTAATAGTGGCTTGTTTTCCTTCTCTTTAGCCTACCCAGAGGCCTGGTCTACACTAGAATATTTTACCAGCAAAACCCATTTTTTCCCCCGGCACAGCCTGCCATGCATCCATGCCTAATTTTTTCTCCTACCAAGGAAACTGTCCACTTTTTCCAACAGTTATTCTCCTCTTTGGAGCAGCATAAGAACCACTCCAGCACAGTTCTACTGACACTGTGGCAATATGGACACACAGATACCTGTACCAGTGTAAGCAATCCTCCCACAACACAGCATCTGCTTCAGGAGTGATTTATCTGAGAGAACTTCATTGCTCAGGATCATACTGACTAGAAGTCCACTTCCTTTTTAATTGCTGGCGTGGTCTTTACTGGCAAATTCGATCCCCTTGGCCATATCCACAGTTATGAAACTGTTCTGGTTCCCTGTTATTGTGATTCTACTTGTATCATCTCCCCGCCTCTTTGTCTCCAGCTCTGTGAAAAGACTCCTTCCATATAGCTACATACACACACAAAATATGAAAAACATGGGATAGATGCCAGTCTCAGGTGTTCTCCTTCAAAATATCTGCCACAACACTGACATACATGCTCTACTGTTATAGATTTGTACAGAGACAATATGCAGCATGTCCAATATGAGAATCTATCTAGCCATGTAGTTCAGTTGAGCCCACCAGAATGGAATTTGAGCATCCGAATGGCAACATTATTTCACCTGTTTTCTCATACTTGGTTTTTTACTATATATATTTTTTTAGATTAATGGCATAGAGGTACAGAACCGAGAAGAAGCTGTGGCACTTCTAACCAGTGAGGAGAGCAAGAATGTCTCCTTACTTGTAGCAAGACCAGAAATCCAGGTACAGAGAGACTACTAAATACTTACTATGTATTTAAAACAGACAATCTGCATTCTAGAAAAAAGTAACTGGATTTTGAGGTGGTTTAGTTTTCTGTTTTTAAAAAAGTAATACACGGTTAGACTGGAGACACACACAACATATGAAATAAGTTTACGAGAGTTCACTAAAAGATTTTGTCACTCTTTATGTTAAGGTTCAATTTATAAAGGATTAATAAATGATTAACCACATAACCATGCTACAGATATGAGGAGTACCTGTTACAGATGGTTATAGATGCATCAGTAGAAGGTGTTGTGGATAGTTACATGCCATGGTTACAAATAACATGCTGATCTCTATGATACTCTATAGCAATTGATTAACCAGCACTTAATAATCATTTATTAGCCCTTTGTGTCCCATATATATAGAGAGCCTTTATGTAAAGTGTGATTGACATTTTGGTCAGGTCTAACCTAGATGGCTTTCTCCTCTCAGCTGCAAGACCTAGGTTTGAAACGGAATCCTACCCTGCTTCCTCCAGGGCTGGGATTTGAGTGACCCACACATTCAGCAGCATTTACTATAATTATTAGTAGTACTATAGTTGTCCTGTGAATGTGTCTCCCTTACTCAAAACTGTTGTGATCATGCATGTAGGTGGTGGGGCATGGGTGAGGGTCTACCTGGACATTCCTGCTCTTTCCTTGGAGATGAGTGGGAGGAGGGAGAGGGTTGCCACTTTTATGTCCCTAGAAAACCAGACATTTCAGTACTTCCAGGAATAGCATCTACCGAGCCTGACCACCCAGGCCGAGCAATAGGTTCAAGTTTTGAGTATAGAATATATATTTTCTAGCTACGTGCACCAAAACAACCACTCGCCTCAGAAGTAAATAACTGTATTTCTAGGAACAGCAGGAAATTTGGAGGGTGAGAGGGGAGGCACTGATGGGGAGGGACTTAGGAGAAAAGACAAGGAGAGGGGTTTTTTTTTAGAATTGATTTGTATTCTAAACTGAGCAAATCGCAGAAATCTATTATTATGGGCCAGATCCTGCTACTTGGAATGCAAGCAGCCAGATGCAAAGAAGGGACTGAATCCTAAAAATTCTCCTTGTGGCAGGTCATTGTTTGCCCTTAAAGAACATACAGAAAAGGTGCATATTTATTTCCAGGTAGGCACTGTAGCTGTAGCCATATCAGTCCCATGATATTAGAAACAAGATGGGTGAGGTAATATTTTTTATTGGACCAACTTCTGTTGGTGAAGAAAGAGAAGCTTTCAAGCAACATAGAGCTCTGCTTCAGGTCTGAGAAAAGTACTCCCAGGGTCACAGCAAAATGCAAGGTGCAACAGATTGTTTAGCATAGTAAGGAACCATTCAAGGTTGAGTGGCCCATTAACAGCTCTGCTGTCATGAGACAGAAAGGGGGGTTAATGAATTACAGATTGTTGTAATAAACCGTCAATCCAGTGTCTCTGTTCAGTCCAGGCTTTTTAGTCTCTCTCGGAGTATTCAATTTAAGCTCCCCTAGGCTTATCTGTTGAAAGTGTGCAGGTTTCCTTTGAGGATGAGGACTGAACTCCCCTGATCTCCTGATAATTTTCCACAAAGAGGGCCCATATACTTATGTCAGATTTCATCCTTATGACAACGCCTGTTGTGGGTTTTTTTATTTATTTATTTCCTTTCCTGTAGCTGGATGAAGGATGGATGGATGATGACAGGAATGATTTTCTGGATGACTTACACATGGATATGCTAGAGGAACAGCACCACCAGGCAATGCAGTTTACCGCCAGCATGCTTCAGCAGGTAAATGTCACTCCGTTGTGCAGCGTGTCAAAACGTCACACCACACTTGATATTCTGATACAGAATTCAACTGAATGAACTAACCAGCATCTTTAATGACAATCTAAGCAGAAAGGGGCTCTGCAAAATCTGGCTGTTCCAGGATTATATCTGCAAACTGCATAGAAGACTTCATCTCAATAAGCATACATTTTCAAATCTGCTACTGTTTTTTTCCCCAATTAAAACAAGCATAGTTCAAGCTTTTAATAGCCTTCTTTATAGGAATCCATCATTCTGGCTGTGGTCATTGAGGTGAATAGAATTACATACATGTTGCTAGCAAGATGGACTGGAAGCTAATTAATAAACATGTCAGTTCTGGAAAGAACATTCCATGTGTTTGAAAACTTGAATCAGCTTTAATTGTAAGTCAGGTTTAATACAGTTGATAGTGACAAAGAGTTTCAAGGACAATGATTATCACAGTCGCACCTAGAGACCCCTGCCAGTGTTGAAGCCCTAATGTGCTATTCATTGTATATACTCATAAGAAGAAATTATCTCTGCCCCAAAGTACTTACAATCTTAATGGACAGAGAAGGCAAAAGGTGGGAGAAAGGGAGTATTATTTTACACGTGGGGAACTGAAACAGAGAACAAGTGACTTACCCAGGATCACACAAAAAGTACATCAGAGCCAAGAATTGAATCCGGATCTCCTGTGCCCCAGCCCAGAACTTTAACCACAAGACCATCTTACTCCCTTAGCATACACATTTATAGTGCATTTGTAATTATGCTAATTCACATACAATTCTGCAGTTCTCAGCCAGAATTTTCTACAACATTCCAGGATCTAAAATTGGAACCAGATTTTCAAAAGAGTCCTGCTCCCGTTTCACCTCCAAAAATAAGAGACCAGATTTTTGAGAAGAGCTTGGCACATTAGAGTGTAAGCACCACAGTAGGAGCTGCTAAATGCTGAGGATTTTTAAAATTTGTTCCTAATTTCAGCACCTGAATGGGAGCAGAGATCTTTCAGAAATCCAGCCCCTAGCGTGGATGTTGAGCAATTGAAATTCTACCACTGACCTCTGTTGAAAATCTGGTCAGTCCATGATATGTTTCCTAAACTCACTGGGGTAATAAGTGAACATGCAATGACTGATTAAGAAAACTTAGAATGACTCAGGGCTTTTATTATTATTTAAACTTGCAAAGAGTTTGTCTTTAGTTTTTACGTTTATACTTTTCTTTTTCTTTTTGATTTTAGAAGAAGCACGAAGAAGATGGAGGCACCACTGACACTGCCACTATCTTATCTAACCAGCACGAGAAGGACAGCGGTGTGGGACGCACAGATGAGAGCACGCGAAATGATGAAAGCTCAGAGCAGGAGAATAATGCTGATGATCACACCACTTCCTCTAACACTTCAGGAAGCCAGAAGAAGCTGGTGTACAGTCATGACACCCTAGGAAGCGGTGACATGCAGTTCAGCAACGAGTCATTTATCTCAGCCGACTGCACAGACCCCGACTTCCTCAGCATCCCAGTGGATGAATGTGAGAGATTCCGCGAACTGCTAGAGCTGAAGTGCCAAGTCAAGTCTGCCAACCCATACAGTCTGTATTATCATAACAGTGTCCTGGATATAAGTAAGAGTGACCACGAAAGCGTTGATAGGGAGCTAGAGATGCTGAACGAGGAGTTGCGGAATATTGAGCTAGAGTGTCTGAATATCGTGAGAGCGCATAAAATGCAACAGCTGAAGGATCAATACCGGGAGCCCTGGATGCTCCATAACAGCGGATTCCGTAACTACAACACAAGCATCGATGCACGCAGGCATGAGCTCTCGGACATTACCGAGCTCCCTGAGAAATCCGACAAGGATAGCTCGAGTGCCTATAATACAGGCGAGAGCTGTCGAAGCACACCGCTCACGCTGCAGATTTCCCCGGACAATTCACTGCGCAGAACTGCAGAAGGCAGCAGTGGTCAAGATAATGAGGGAGCAGTGGCCTACAACGTCTCCCAGAAGAATTTGCTACCGAGCTCAGAAAGTCCCGAATCCAGCTCTGCTAACTCTCTCTCATCACCTAAAGATCCGGACCTTGGCAAGCAGCTGGAAAGCAAAGAGAGAAAAGCCAGTGATGGAGGCAAAAGCCCAGCTCAAAAACTAGCTGGCTCCTACTTCTCTCCCTATCATCACTCTCCCTATAAACATGCTCATATCCCAGCCCATGCTCAGCACTATCAGAGCTACATGCAGCTGATACAACAGAAATCAGCCGTGGAGTACGCACAGAGCCAAATGAGCCTTGTGAGCATGTGCAAAGACTTGAATTCTTCAAGCCAGAGTGAACCCAGGATGGAATGGAAAGTCAAGGTCAGGAGTGATGGCACCCGTTACATCACAAAGAGGCCAGTCAGGGACAGGCTACTGAGAGAACGTGCCATAAAGATTAAGGAAGAGCGCAGTGGTATGACGACAGATGACGACGCTATAAGCGAGATGAAGATGGGCCGCTATTGGAGCAAGGAGGAACGGAAGCAGCATTTGGTGAAAGCGAAGGAGCAGAGGAGAAGGCGTGAATTTATGATGCAGAGCAGGTTAGATTGTTTAAAGGAACAGCAAGGTGCAGAAGAAAAGAAAGAGATGAACATCATTGAACTGAGCCACAAAAAAATGATGAAGAGGAGGAATAAAAAAATCTTTGATAATTGGATGACAATCCAAGAACTCTTAACCCATGGCACAAAGTCCCCTGATGGCACAAGAGTGTACAATTCCTTCCTGTCAGTGACTACTGTATAATCACCATTGCTGAATTATGTACATAAAACGCTACCATTGGGGTAGAAATCTCTGCCTCGTTCAATGTGGCAAGTTTTTTTGTATATAAGATACAGTCGTCAACTTTATAATTAAAGTACTGAATTCTACAACTTTGGGTGCCAACATTCTTTATTGGAAAATGGAGACAGAACCCACCCACATCCCCCTTGAAGGCAATATTAACAACTTTTTGGAATACTGAGTGTACTTTTTTACTCATTACCTTTTACATCAAGTGTTTAAATATCAGAAAACATATTAACCGTACTTATGCAGATAATTTGTTTAAACTGTATTCATATAAAAGGTTACACATGCTTTTCTTTGCCTAAAAAACACAAAAGCAACCGCAAATATGTATTTTTATGAAAGCCTATTTTGTGATATTACTTTGCTGTTGTGCACTTCTGCACACACTGCTGTTTATCAATATTTAGCTCAAGGTTAATCGCAAAAGTATTGAACTCCTGATAGAGTCATTCTCCTGTAATATTTAACATTTATCAAACCAGCAGGCTTTAGAGTTATGATCAGCATTTAAACATTTTTCTTTTTAAAGATATCTAAAGGAAATATATAGGTTTCAGCTGAAAGGCCTGAGGCAAAGTACACTACACTGCAGCTTTAAAGGATTTTAAAGCATGTTTGCAAGCGTTGCAACCTGTTGAAAGAATGTGCATGTACAGCTAAGTTGTTTACACAAAACAGTTTGTGTAATTTGAAATGCCCATTGTAGTAACTGTTTGCTTTGTAGATTTGAATGTACTGAACTGTAAAAGCAGTTTCATGAAATCATTAGTTACAAACATTAACAAGTAAATAAATTATTGTTTTATATTTCATATGTTTTGAATTTTTTTCCTTTACTCATGCTATATTGTTTAGAGTAAGGCTTTACTAGAGTACAGTAGAAGAGTCCTTTGGTAGAGGACCAATAGGACAAACTACTAGATTTTAAATCACCATGACAAAAATGCACGGCAGATGTTTTACCTTCTTTACAAGTCAACCGCTGTCCATTTCTGTGGATAATTTCAGGCCACATACTGGGACTACAATCAGAAAACACAAGTTTAAATCTTATTCAGCTGATAGAGCAGGGGTGGGCAAACTATGGCCCGCTGGACATTTTCATCCAGCCTGCGAGCTCGGGCGTGGGGCCAGAGACCCCACACTCCTGGCCCAACGGCCTGGCCGGCTTGCAGTGGGTTCTCCACTCCCGGCCGGGCCCGCCCCACTCTCCCCGGCCAGGGACGGGCTGACCACGGGAAGCTGCGGGGCCCCACCCTCCCTTGCCGGGCCCAGAAGCTGCATACTGCTCAGCCCCGTGCTCCCCGGCTGGGGGCCAGGTGGAGCGCGGGGAGCCACTCAGCCCCACGCTCCCCAGCTGGGGCCGGACGGAGCACGGATCCACGGGGCCCCGTGCTCCCATGCTCCCGGGCCGGGCCCGTCCCACGCTTCCTGGCCGAGGGCCGGGTAGAGCGCGGGGAGCCACTCGGCCCCCACGCTTCCTGGCCGAGGGCCGGGTGGAGCGCAGGAGCCACGGGGCCCCGGGCCGGGTCCGCAATCCCTGGCCAGGGCCAGGTCGAGCGTGGGGAACCGCAGGTCCCAGCACTCCTGGGTTGGAGGCCAGGTCCAGAGTGGGGAGCCGCGGGACCCTGTGCTCCCTGGCCGAGGGCCCGGGTCAAGGAGCACCTGGCTGATTAAGGTAAGCGGGGTGAGGGGGGGTTAGGTGGTAGGGTCCCAGGGAGGGTGGTTATGATGGGGGGATATTGGGAGGGGGCAGTCAGGGAACAAAGAATAGGGGGGTTTAGATAGAGGGTGGGGTTCCGGGGTGGCAGTTAGAGTTGAGGGGGGTCTCCGGAGGGGGCAATCAGGGGACAAGGAGCAGGGGGGGAGGTTGGATGGGTCGGATGTTCTGAGCGGGGCAGTCAGGGGGCAGGAAGCGGGTGGGGGTTGATACGGAGCAGGGTCAGACTTCCCTACCCGGCCCTCCGCACAATTTTTAACCCTAATGTGGCCCTCAGGCCAAAATGTTTGCCCACCCCTGTGATAGAGCATTTATTAAAGGAAAAAAAGAAATAGGGCTTGGAATTTGGGTTTTTCTGCCTTGTTTTGTGTTTTTTTCTTCTTTATGATGTATAAAGATGGCCTGAAAATTTTGTGTGGCTTCCTCCTCCACCCAACAAAAGGTTGGTGTTTTTTCCCTTTTTATCTTATTTTTCTAATTGTTACTAGAGATTTCAGTCTGGTCTAGGCTGGAATACACTTTACAAATATTAGCAATCTAGTGAAATGGCGACATCAAATTTGCTGAGAGAGGAAGCAGGGGAAATGAGTACGAAAGGAAATTGCGGGCTATTCAAATCTGTTTTGTTAGGAGTTATTTAACTGCAATGACAAATTAACATTTTGGATAACCCCTCAAATGGTAGATTACGTTTCACTGTACACATCTTTCTTCCAAAACAACTAGAAAAGAACCAACTTTACATTCCTGATATTTTAAAGGGAAAAAAGAGCATAGGCAGAGGAGTTAAGCAACCTTTCAAGGCCTATTTTGTCCATTATCAAGAATCAAACAATGTGTAAAAATCCATTTTTTTTTAATCCTTTGAAAGTCATCTTGAAATGCAATACTAAATATATATCTGCTATACCCCTCAGCATGCGGCTTTAGATACTAGAAAACAGATCCTCACTTCTTATAAATTGTCATAGTTTCATTAAAATCAACAGAGCTATGACAATTTACACCAGCTAAGGGTCTGCCCACAAGGCTTTACCCTAGATGTTTCAAACCATTACTACCCCAGTAGCTACAGCAGAAGAAATAGCATATGATTTTTACAACACTGCTCCCTCAGCAGAAGATTCCTGCACTCCATCACTGACTTCAGGCTGCTCTAATTTGGCTTCTCAAAGAGGACCCAGGGAATTATAGACAGTCAGCCTAACTTTGATACCAAGAAAAATACTGGGACAAATTATTAAACAATCAGTTTGTAAGCACCTGGAGGATAATAGGGTTATAAGGAATTGCCAGCATGGATTTGTCAAGAATGAATTATACCAAACTATTTCCTCATTTCCTTCTTTGACAGATTACTGGCCTGGTGAATAGAGGAAAACAGTAGATGTGATATGTCTTGATTTTAGTAAGACTCTTGACACAGTCCCACATGACAGTCTCATAAGCAAACTAGGGAAATGTTGTCTAGATGAAATTACTATAAGGTAGGAGCAAAACTGGTTGAAAGACCATACTCAAAAAGTAATTATCTATGGTTTGTTGTCAAACTGTGAGGGCATATTCAGTAGGGCACCACAGGGGTCGGTCCTGGGTTTGGGACCGCTCAGTATTTTCACTGATGACTTGGATAATGGAGGGGACAGCAGGCTTATAAAATCTGCAGATAATTCCAAACTGGGAAGGATTGCAAGCACTTTGGAGGACAGGTTTAGAATTAATAACGACCTAGACAAATAGGAGAATTGGTCTGAAATCAACAAGATGAAATTCAGTAATGACAAGTACAAAGTATTGCACTTAGGCAGGAAAAATCAAATGCATATCTACAAAATGGGGAATAAATGGCTAGGCAGTAGTACTATTGAAAAGGATCTGGAGGTTATAATGGATCACAGATTGAATGAGTACGAACAGTATGATGCAGTTGTGAAAAAAGCAAATATTATTCTGAGGTGTATTAACAGAAGTGTTGTTAAGTGAACATAGGAAGTAATTGTCCAACTCTGTTCAGTACTGATAAGGCCTCAGCTGGAGTGCCATGTCCAATTCTGGGCACCACACTTTAGGAAAGATGTGGATAAATTGGACGAAGTCCAGAGGAGAGCAACAAAAATGATAAAAGATTTAGAAACCCTCACCTATGAGGAAAGGCAAAAAAACCCACATATTTAGTCCTGGGAAAAGAAGACCGAGGAAGGACCAGACAACTGTCTTCAGATACATTAAGGGCTTTATAAAGAGGACAGTAATCAATTGTTCTCCATGTTCACTAAAGGTAGGATGAGTAGTAGTGGGTTTAATCTGCAACAAGGGAGATTTTGGTTAGATATTACGAAAAGCTTTCTAACTATAAAGGGTAGTTAACCACTGAATGGTCATTCAAGTGAGGTTGTGGAATCCCTGTCATTGAACGTCTAAGAACATCTAAGAACGTTAGACAAATATCTGCCAGGGGTGGTCTTGGTTTAATTAATCCTGCCTCAGCAAGGGGGTTGGACTTGATCTCTCAAGGCCCCTTCTACCTCTCCTTTTACCATGTCATAGTATTGCCTCTTATAAAATTTAGAGCTCTAGGTGGAAGAGCAGAGCTATAACTAGGACGGAATTGCAGATCATAAGGCATGTGTGAAAAGATACTTAAAACTGATTTTTCTGCTGTAAACACATTCTCAGTATCAATGTATGTGTCACCAAAGTGTAATTCTTGAATGGAACCTGAAATGCTCTTATGAGGAAAAATATGAAATTCAGATACTTCCCAGAAATAAAATGATCTTTTAGGACAACATTCTCAGGTAGTTCCTTTTTGTCCTCTGTTACACAAGTAGCAAGTATTATAATATGTAATATTGACAGAACAGCAGGAAACATTATTATTTTGTGTTTGAAAGAAAAGATTTAAACATAGAAATAAATGATGCCAAAAGCATGAAAAATATAAGTTTCTCACTCTTAAGATTTTTCAATCAAATTATTGGCTACAGGTTTCCTCTGTCACCAATGCCTTTTTTGGATCTTTGTACTAGTAAACACAAGTCATGGTTTCTAACATTTTAAAATCGCATTTACCTAATAGTACTATAATTTATATACTGATTGTAATCCACAAAAAGAGCAAAATTCAAATGTTCACATTAAAATCTTGAGTCATCCAGCAGATCTTTGCCAAAATTATCCAAACTATGGATTCTGCAGTTCTCTAGATTTTGATTTCTCAACTAGTGTTCTTATGAAAATGCTTATTAACACCACTGACCTTTTTCTGACCTTATCAAAGTACTTACTGAAATGGTGAAAGGTGTGATTTCAGTCTTTTGTATTGCTGGGAACAGGAATATTGGGGATTACCATACTATTGTACCAATTTTGACCTAATTTACACCGGAGAAAAATGAGATCAGAATTCAATCCATTATGCATGCAGGAAATAATGTTTTCAGCAAAGATCTTCCCAGGAATCACATGAAATTGCATAAGATATTTGGATATAACCTGACTCTCCACTCTGGTTTCTGAAACACATTGGTTCTCTCAAGAAAATCCAAGTGCCAGGATGGAATATCAGAAGATAATGTTTTCTACCGACATGCAAGTTGTCCCTAAAATCCAGGGGAAGGCATCTTGGTAGGCCCATCATAAACTGTGAAGTGGCATTCCAAGCTAAATGGGCAAGGGAAATGATCCACTTGTTCTTGTGCATACGAATGATAGCAATGACAAACAGACCCTTCTTGTCAGCACAGTAATCTCTGCAGCAGAGATGTGCCACTTCAACTAGTCAGGCTGACTTTGTACGCAAGCTGAGTGAAAAGGTAGAATTTCTTTCTGGATAAAATTTCTAAAATTCTAACATTCTTCATTTTGCCTGTTTCACTTATGCAAAGTCCACCTGTATGAATTCTGAGTATATAAATATTATTGCCAGTTTTGTCCAAGTTCCCTCCGCCCCCGCCCAAAAAATGCTTCTTAAAGAGTATTAAGATTGTTGTCAAGAATCAGAGAGGTAGCCGTGTTAGTCTGGATTTGCAGAAGCGACAAAGAGTCCTGTGGCACCTTAAAGACTAACAAAAGTATTGAAGCATAAGCTTTCGTGGGCTAGTACCCACTTCGTCAGATAAGATTGTTGTATTATTATTATATACTCTCAATATATAGCAGTAGCTAACACTATCCCTTCCGCATAAAAGAGTCACATATACTTGAGAAATATCCTGCACCTTTAAAAAAACCTTCAAATATTCAAGATGTTGAGAAATGGATAAACTTCTTTCATGCACTGATTTACACTGGTCACCTAACCTTAAATTTTGTTCCTTGTTTTTTTTCTGTACCTGGATATATACTATTGGTTATTAGCTTTAGTTTGATTAGCTCATTTTTCCAAGGATTTTAGTCCCAACATACGTCACAGTTCTAAACATTGTTTCAGCATGATGACTTGGAAGAGATGTTTTAAATTTTATATTATTTTTATGAATAAAGATGGAAGGAGTGATCTGTTTGGTAAGGAAAAGGCCTTCTGTGGAACTGAGCATGGGGGGAGCTGGGAGCATGCTTATTGTTTATCCCAAATCTCTACACAAAAGAAGCTGTATTAGTTTTTCTACGTCTGCCCTAGACCATCCTCCCTTGACACTGGTCAACAGCATGCACTTGAGTATAACCCAGGGTTCAAGGCAAGGCTGGGGCCCAGAGGAAGCATGGAGGCACAGGATTTCAGTATGGAAGGAGCCCAAACCTTTTACATAGAGAAGCAACGCCGTTGTTGTAACAAAACAAATTGGGAGACTCCCCCCAGAGAAAATTCGGATATTTCCTCTCCCCAGTTGCCATCAAATGGCTTTTTTTTAATAGGAAGGGCTGATTATTCCTGCCACGCACACAGACCCGACCAGTTTGCCATGGTGGCTTTGCACCATTGTTGGGACAGACCAATGAAAAGTAACGTATTGGATCAAATTCTCTTCCCACATATACCCCATGCAGCCCCAGCGACTTTAAAGGGAACTGCCGTAAATTTGACACCATGATTATTTTTATTTTAAACATGTCGGACCAAATTCTGCAAGAACTCCTGCTCTATGAAGCCCCATTTAAGCGGAGAACAGCTCCTGGCCACAATATAAAGGATGATGTATAACAATCCAAGATATTTATTTGCAAACAGGATTTGAATCAGCATGGAGTCATCCAGATCAGATGCACATTGAAATAGAAAAGCCCTGAACCAAACCTAACAGGGTTTTGTTGTGTTTTTTTAAAAAAATTAAAACAAGAGATCTTGCACATTAAAGATCACCAATAAAATGAGGTAGGACTACATATCGCCTAGGGACTACTGGTTGGAGAACTAATTAGGATTATAAACTGAAAGTATGTAAATTAACCAAAATATAATTATCTGCTACTGGCCTTTGGAAATAGGTTACAGGATACTTGTTAGCAAAATTGCTCAAATGCCTGGAAGCCATATAAAGCAAGCCATAAGCAATTTAAACTCCTCTTCTTTATTTTGTTTTCAATTGTTTTCAACACAGTTCTTGTATTAAAGATTTATTTGGAACATAAACTAATTAGAAAGAAGTCAGGAAACAAAGGTAAAACACCAGAATTGTCACAGCAGATGCTGTAACTCAATGCAGAGGTCCCTGTATTTGATTAAATTCCTCATTGCACCCAAACAAAAAAAGATTCTGCTTGGGGTTCCATCACGGCTGGATTTTAATTCCCTAGCAGGCATTTTTTCTTAGGCTTCCAATCAGAGTTAATCCTAATGAGGGGTGATGTTTCTAGCTGAAGGCAAATTCCCAGGAATACTGTCTTTAGCTTTCATTAGCTAACAATTACAAATGTGTATTCATCTTTTAAAAGGAAACATGCGGAACTAACGGCACTTTAAAGAAACGTGTCTATCAGGATGCAGAATAGCACTGGAGTCAGGTGCTTCCATAAGGAAACTTGTCTCTGACTTGTGATCCTTGTTTTGGCCATTTTCTACTAGATGGGCAGCCCCATGTACAGATGAAGCTGAACAGTCAATAGATCAGTGCATAACTTCGGTGGGTCATGTGTAGAGGACAGATGGTGATTGTGATGCTGGGCTAGGAGTCCCTATGCCAAAGCCCACTGATGCCAATGGAAAGACGCCCATTGACTTCAGGGGGTTTAGGAGCAGGCCTCATGCGACAAAGACAGATATTGTTATGGGAAGCTCTTTGATGTGGCATCAGTAGAGTGTTGATATCTCGCACCTGTAGAGGAGTGAGGCAAGTACAACATTGCAGCAGCTTTTTTATCTTGGTTCTGAGGCAAACTCCATGCTCTCTCCAAGCTGGTCTTTGCCAGGGGTTGAATGATCTCATCATCCAGTGTGGCATTGCTGGAATGCCAGGTAGCCAAATTTGCTGACCAAGCTGGGTGTTTTGTCAATTGTGACAATGGGATCATGGTGGTTTGGTGCTGGCTAGTACCTGGCATCCATCTTTTTTCAGCTTGATTGTGAAACCAAACATTCTAAGGTACAGGCAAAGGGTTCATAAGCAGCTGAATATCCTCTAGAGTGTGTGCAATGAAGGCACCGTCGTCAGCAAACAGGAGCTCTCTTAACAGCTCTTTCATTACCTCAGGTTGGGGTAATCCCTATAGATTGTCTAGACCCCCACCCAATCTAAACCAGATGTCTACACCTCTATTGAGATCCTAAAATGCAAATAAGAGCATGGCTGAAAAGACAATGACAAAGAGGATTGGAGCCACTATGCATCTTTGTTTGGTGCCACAGGAGACGGGAAAGACTTCTGATGAATCACCACACTCCATGGCCCTGGCCATTACGCCATCATGAAATGAACAAATGACAGCAATAATCTTCTCTGGGCAGTCAAAGTTATAAAGGAGTTTCCATAGCCCCTTCACCATGTCGAAGGCCTTAGTCAGAGCAACAAACACCACGTACATGTCCTTGTTCTGCTCGCAAGCCTTCTCTTGTATTTGTCGGGCTACAAAAATCATGTCCCCATGGTGCGATGGCCAGCACAAATGCCACACTGTGACGCTGGATACACCAAGTCCACTAGAAGAGAGACAAGCCTGTTGCATGGATTGTCCTCAAGAATCTTCCCCGCTATTGACAGTGGTAAGATTCTGCAATGGTTGTCACATCTAGATTTGCTTCCATCCTTTTGTATAGGTGGCCTAGGAAAACATCCTCATACTTCTGAGGTATGGTACCCTATTCCCATATAGTCTTGAAAAACTGGTGACTTTCTTGATCAAGGGGCACTTCTACATTTGTACAGTTCAGGTGGCATGCCTCCATGGCCTGGAGGCTTGCCCGTGAACAGCTGTTTGGTGGTCTTAGTAACCTCTCTAAAGGAGGATCCACAGACAGCTGCTCAGGATGCTGCAGGAGTGAGTCACTGACTTCATCAGCTACAGTGGATTGACAGTTGAGGAGATTGTCCAAGTGCTCTGCCCAGCAAGAGAACATCACAGCCAGTTCCCATCTGCTGTGAGGACAGGGGCTATACTACTGGATTTTGGGCCACACAGCACAGAGACCTTCGCAGAAGGCCTTCATATCATGCTTGTCAACTGCACCCTGATATTCTGCAGCCTTCTGCTCTAACCAGTGATTCTTCATGAGCCTTAATCAGAGGCAATGTACAGCCTATAACAGTAGTTCTCAACCATGGGTACATGTAGGGTTGCCAGTTCTAGTTGAATATATTCCTGGAGATTTCATCACGACATAATCTTTAGTTAAAGATTAATCTTTAATTCCTGGAGACTCCCGGCCAATCCTGGAGGGTTGGCAACCTAGGTACCACTGGGGGCATGCAGAGGTTTCCAAGGATTACACCAACTCAACTAGACATTGGCTAGTTTTACATCTGGCTGCCTAAGAAGCACTAGCGAAGTCAGTACAAACTAAAATGTCGTACAGACAATGACTTGTTTATACTTCTTTATATACTATACACTGAAATGTAAGTAGAATATTTATATTTTAATTGATTTATTTTATACTTATATGGTAAAAATGAGAGTAAACAATTTTTCAGTAATAATTTGCCGGGACACACTTGTATTTTTATGTCTGATTTTGTAAGCAAGTAGTTGTTAAATGAGGAGAAACTTGGGGGTACACAGACTCCTGGAAGGAGTACAGTAGTGTGGAAAGGTTGAGAGCCACTGGTCTCTAAATATTGGTGCAGGTTTTCAATCAGTGAGTTAATACTGAATATTATGCAATTCTAACTCAAACATTCTAGTGAAGTCTCATTGGGAGTTATATTGTTTAGAATATTATGTCAGCGTATCAAACATAAGAGCATAATCCCAAATCCCAAACTGAAAGGCAATTACACCAGTTTTCTGTGAAAACTGTCATTTGAATAGTCATTTCTTAGCCTGAGATATGATCAAAGCAAATTAAAAATGAAAATAAACAAAATGTTGGTAATGCCTTGTTTGGGTCACATGCTGAGATGGCATAAATTGGCGTCAGTCCCTTGGAGTCAATAGCCTGATAATAATCTGGGCCAATATCTCTAAATAACTTATTCTACCCCATGGGTGCACTTTAATTTGAAATATAACTAAGTTTCTGCAATGACTTCTCCAGACACCTGTATTTACAAAGAAAAGATCAAACTCAAGTCAGCCTACACAGCTGGGATCCATATCTCCCCTGCAGCAGAGGATGCTGGCCTCAGGCCAAAGATTTCCACATCCCTGTCCCAGCCTCATTTGTTATCCAAATGGATAAAGTGAGTCAATTGAATTTGAAAGGGCCCATACAGAATCACCTGCAAAATCCTTTGGTTCTAATGGACACAATGGTGATTAGGGATCACTTACATTTGCAGGAAATAATTTCACAAGCTCCCACCCAGCCACAAGTGCCAAAGTGCATGCATTTTAATGTGCATTTTAATTTTGAGGTTTAGTTCTTAGGTACCAAAAGAAGGATTTAGTCTACTGTAGACATGGGACTGTCAGCATGCAAAATTTCATTTTCCAATCTAAACCCACTTTTCGGTGACTAGAGAATCCAAACCAAGAAATGTCTCGTTCCTATACCATAGAAAGGCTAAATGGCTTGCTATGAAAAGCTTTTAGGAAGCACAGCAACAAAATGCAACCCAGAAGGCTGACATCCAGCTGGAAACAGAGGTTTGAAATGAAACGCTGATAAATCCTTAACTATGGCAGAGAGACAGGGTGAGACAACCTCTGTTATTGGATTCATGCAACGATCAGTTTGCTCAGAGAGAACATTCTGTCTGTCCTCTTAGGCAAATTTGCTGTGGAAGAATTTTTAAATAATTTGACAATTTGGCCTTTTTTTATTGTAAGCAACTGCAGGACCATTTAGCAGGGAGGCCAATGAACAGAGAGAACGAGTTCCTCTGTAAAAGTGAACTCTTGGTGACCTTCACTCAAAGAAAAAGCTCTCTCATATTGATACGTGGGCCACCCAGGTGTCACAGCAAAGCTTGGATTGGATAGGAAGCTATTGTCCCTTCTAGGAGAGCTATCTTTGATTTTTGAAAATCCATCCTTCGCCTGAACAGGTCTTTGTTAGTTTCAAAGGCCGTAAACAAGGACTCCACAAAAGACAAAACAAACTAAAGTTGTTTCATAAAAGAAAATCAAAAGACAGGGAATCAGAGTTCGTCAAATCTCTGCATAGCTCCAGATAAATGTAAATATCGAACACGGAGCAGGTCCTTGGGTTTCAGATAAGCAGCCCAAAGTAAAAGCAATGAGATGGTAGCCAGCTCAACTCCACAAGAAACAGAAGTCTCGGCTATGGTGTGAGGTTCCAGCATGCATGGATGCTAAATTAACAACAGATAAAGTCATCTCTACTAAACAATTCAAGGAGCGAGCATCTCTGCTGTATCACATTTAAAATCCCTTTCAAAGGAACTCCATAAGCTTCTCCCCACCTAGCTACTCAAAATAGGAACAAGAGCTGTGGTGCTTTCCTGGTAGATTCTACCACCATTCCCTTCCCAACATTTACATCCCAAAATTATACATCAGACTGCCCCTGTTTCAGAGACACTGGTCCTTTTCATATGCAACCTCTAACCTCTCTCTTGCACCAGTGTTTTTCAGTGGATCTACAAAGTTTGCTTTTCTTTCTTACTCTCCCCAAATAGTATGAAAATTCTCTGTACATTTGCATTACGGTAGTCCTCAGAGGCCGCAAGCACTGTAAATCACAAAGATAGCCCCTACCCAAGAGCTCATAATCCAAGGTCAGGACAAGACCCAGTAGGTAGATAAAAGAGACATTAAAGCAAGCCCAGTTTGCACAGTGGGCAATAGCTCCAACTTGTTACCTGCCCAGCCACTTCCTCTAGCACTATGTCTCTGGCACAGATAGAATAAAAAATGGTTCTTTTCTCCAAGTGTTCTGGTCTTGTGTAGTTTTCAGTGAACACATGTTTGAAGCATTGCCCCCTCTAAAACAACTTCTATTGCAAGAATATATGTGATGCAACAAGACGACACAAAGGTCACAAAAAAGGCTTCACAGTATTAGGACAAAGAAATCACATAACAAATCTCTGTGTGTTTGTGGCTCATGCAGGTGAAGAAACACCTGCATCTTTGTCCTGTCTTGGCTCACTGTATAGCTTCTAGGGGTCCTTTGCAGAAGTGTTGAGGGCAGCTCTATGAATCTGACCCTGTTTTTCCTTTTATTCAATGGAAGCAGAGTCGGTTCTCCTGACAGAAGGATGCTTTGCTCAGCAACATGAAAAGGCCACACAAATTCCCCCACAAATGGCAAACAGAACCAAACACAGAAAAATCCTTTCCCCGTGTTTTAGATTAACATAGAATCTGTCAACTTCAAAATTAAGTCCGCAGTCAACACGGCACTTCCAGTTGCCTGCATATGCTGTTGATGAGCATTCCGAAATATTTCCAAATTAAATGGATGAACATCAATGAGTTGAAATAGTACAAGGAGGACTAGGCACAGCTGGTACTCTGTCTCCCAACATGGGCATTTGTGCCATCAAGAGGAGTATAGAAGCCTAAGATGCAGCCATTCTATTAACAGATTCATAAATAACTGTGCCTGCTAAAGGGATGTACATATTCCCAGCAGAGCTTTAGACCTTAAGTCATCAACATCTCACATAAGTTTATAATATAAACCGTTTCATGCCTCAGAAATTGGACTCTGATTTTCCCTCAGCTCACAGACCAGAGTTGCAGCCCTGGATCTGGAAGATTTTCTCGTAAGAGATGAGTTGGTTGCTGTTGGCCCTCTGTTGTATTAGGAACAGAAGACTTCAGCCTTATCGCCTCACACTGAGACCACATACAAAACTGGCAACAAACCCTGCCAAATTAGGTTGTTGTGGTCTGCCACTTTGTTTTAGCTACTCGGACAATCCCTCAAACATTTAGCATCTCTCTCTCTCTGGTCAATTGGTTTTGGCTAGCAGTGATCATAAAACAGCTGTGTGTTCACCGGCTTTAAACAAGCAGGGACAAGGTTTATATAGTAGACTCTCGACTATCCGGGATGATAGGGAAAAAATTAATCCTGGTTAATAAAATCCCAGATAATCACCATCCATAGGAAATATGGGGTTAGTTCACCAGCCACCCTGCACCGGCGGGAAGGGGTGTTGGTTCACTGGCTGCCCGGCACCCTGGTGGGTTGTTGTTGTTTTTGTGTGTGTGTTTGTGGCAGCAACAAAGCCAGAACTGGCCCTGCAAGTTACGCATATTTTTTTTGACATCCTGGGTTAATCCACAACCTGGTTAACCCGATCCTGGATAACTGAGAGTCTACTGTAGGTCACAGTATTTACAAGGATAGACAACATGAGCAAACTGATACAAGAAGCAGCTTTTTTAGGAGAGTGAGTTGGGCCAAATCTTGGAGTACTTTCTCAGACAAAACTCCCACTGACTTCAATAGGTGCTTGCCTGAGAGAAGAAGAGTTAACACTGAATGAAGAGCCCCAGGATTTGGCCCATAAACAGGAAGCAGAGTTTTTATCCCCAAGACTGACACAGAGAGGACTGAAGGCCTTTTTCGTCACACATGAGTATACCAGATAGATTCCCCCAACTACTACTTAAACCTGCCCCTCAAACAGGAATCGTTCAGCTGAAGCGTGTGCATTCACCAGCTGGTAACCCTTCTGAACGGAAGCACCAACTTCCAGGACAGATCTAACACAACTGTAATGAGGGCAGTCTACGTGTTCAGGTTAGGTTTGGAGTCAATCTACTTTCTAACAACGTTATAAAAAGCGTCTAAGCCTGAACTTCAACCCACTCCCAAATTCCACTATCCAGATCCTGGTAGCCCAAAATGAACACTAGTAAAAATTTAACTCCTCTAGAATGCTCTAGAGTAATGCAGCTTTAAAGCAAACCAGTTGTTGTATTCCTTATACCAGAGTTATAACTATTACCCAGTGCTCATAAATACACGTAATTTTCCACATTTACTGGTAAAGCAAATGCATTCTCACATATTGCTTCTGCCGGAAGTTGTGGCATTTCACAAAATAGCTCTGAGGAATGAGCACAAAGCCTTTGAATTGTCTTTGTATCATCATGGAGTAACCTCATATTGTTGTGACACATTTCACCACCTCACAACACATCAAACATTACATTTTGTATACTGACAAGGTAGCTTTGATGTAAAGTCCTGGGGGTAAAGGCAACAGAAAAAATACAGCACTGACATGACAAAAACAGCACACATCAACAACTTTCCAGATGAGGAAAAAGTACTGTGCTTACAAGAAGAAGAAGAGGAGAATCACCTGAAGTAACATTGAGAAAATGAGAGAGATTTTGAGATCGGAATTAGAGTCAGAAAAATCAGGGAAGCAGAATATTTTCAATCAAGACTAGACCAGAAGATGACCATTATTTAATTCTAGAAAGAGACAAATGAATAACAATAAGATTACAAGAAGAGGGATGAAGGAAAGTGGAAAGGTGTAAATGAAGAAATGTAGAAAAGACAAAATAAAAGAATTAGACTCTTACAGCAACAGTGCAGATGACCAAATAAACCACTGAAGTTATGAAAAGAGAAATGGGAGATGTGAAACAAATGCAACCAGAAATTAGACAAATTGGATGATTTTTGTCTGATGAAGAGAACACTGAAAGACCAGCACAGGCAGCATTGCACAAGTTGAGATACAATGTTTATGCTAAAGGAAAGTAGAAAAATTGCTGGCATGAGAGAGGGGTAGATTATTTCACCGGCAAGATTTAACTGCCTTAGTTTACCATTGTCATGACTTTTTCAGTAGTGGTAGAATTTGCCCTAGTCATCATGAGTTATATCACTAATTTCTGAGTTCACTAGTGGTTCTTTATCAATTCAAAGAGCTTAAAGAGAAAACACTCATTTGCAACATAAATTGTACTTGTGCAGCAGAGTCACATCACTCCTTAGGAGAGAAATAAAATTGGACTTCTCCCCCTTTCATCTAAGAGTAGCATGAGATAATATGGAGCAAAATAGGGCCTAAATTGCTTTGACATGGAATTATACTATTTAAAACTGGATTATTTGCAAAAAGCAGGAAAGAAACTCAAAAGTGAATCTGCTCATCTGGAAAGTTGTTGATGTCTGCTGCCTAAATATTTCTGAATGGGGACAGATTAAAAAATGTCATTCTTTAATAAGTTTATATCTTGGACTTCAGTACATGAACAGCAGCAGGAGAGTATGAAATAGCCTGGAGTCTTCAGGCTATTTCACTGAACCCAATGAATTTGGGAACAGAGACTGTGAAGTGAGTGTTCCTATAAATATGGTGGACTGATTGGGACATATTCCTTGTTATAGCCTAGCAACCCTATTTAAATCAATGAAATGGGCCAAATTCTGCTTTCACCGAATGCCAAAGGGGAGGCCTATTGGGGGAAATGAGTGTACAATACGCAATAGAGATTTGCACTATAAAAGGGATGGGATGAGAAAATAGGTTTCCCTTATTCTGTATTTTAATAGACCATGGCATAGCACTAACCCTGCCAAAAGTGAGGCCTCAGCTTTTTACTACCAAGAACCACCAAGACCAAAAACTTTTCAACAGCATGTTTTTTCTTCAGAAAATGCCTATTTGGCAAAACTTATCGGTTTTGATTAAAATTTTATCAGAATTTTTTTTCAGACCCAGGATGGAATGACTGATCAAAACCAGAGAGAGATCCCCACCCTAGAATATCTAATAGCCTGGTGGATAGGATACTCACCTGGCACTGGGGAGAGACAGGTTCCAATTCCTGCTCTACCTGATTTGGACCAGGGACTTGAACCTGAATCCCTGCTGAGTACCCTAACCACCAGATATTGGCTGTTTTGGGGGGGAGAGTATCCCAAGAATTTTCATGAAAAAAAACAGAGAAAGGCCTTGGTTTGGTTCTGCATCAGGAGGTAGGAAAGTCCTTCATATCTGTAAGAAGTGAGAAAGTTCATGACAACACAGTGATGTTTCACTCCATATTCTTTATGAAAATACGCTTATGATATGAATATGACACAACTGCAATGTACTTTATTCAAGATGGGTCTTGTAAGACATCATTAGAAAGGCTATAATCTACTCAATGTGATTATCCAATCTGTATGCCTGTATAATTTCTGCATCTGAAGTTAGGAATATTGACTATGTATCTGTATTTTAACTATGCTGCTTTGGCTAACACCCACTGCTAGCACTTCACATACAACAATGGAAAAGCCAGACAGGGCAGATGGCCCATCAGCGAGGACAATGGACTGTGAAAAGCTTGGCCTTCCTGCTGACACTCCATACTGCCACTGACTCATGGACACTGTAATCCTACAGAGTCAGGTGGTTTTGTCACCTGATAGTAAACATTACATGGGACTTCTTGTAACTTTCCACTGGAGAGGAGGGGGGTCAAGTTTGGGAAACAAAGGATTCCCACCTGATGTAAATCCTATTTAACGGTGTGGAGGAAGGTAAACAGGACTCCTCTTCATGGCCTGTCTGGCCAAGAAGACAGACAGCTAAAGCCACCTGAAGGGAAGGTTGAGGGGAAGGGGAGTCCAGACTGAGACAAAGATCCAGTCTGAAAAGAAATACAGCTGAAACTCTGACCACAGAAACTTTGTAGCCTGCCTAAAATAAAATTTAGGGTAAGAAATTACATTTTGTAACCTGTTTCCTAAGTATATTGAGCTTAGCTGCGTGTTTGGTTCCATTTGCTTAGTAATCTGCTTCCTTCTGTCTGTTATCTTTTATATTCATTTAAACGTCACCTTTTGTAATTAATAAGCTTATCGCTTGTTTATAATATAACCCAGTTTATGTAATTTTTTAATTGGGGGGGAGGCAAGAAGTTGTGCATATCTCCCTTCACATTGAGGGAGGGGGCGAATTTCACAACACGTTTGGGTTTGTTCCCCTTAAAGGAAGAGAGCGCATGAGGGCAGGGGGAGCCCTCTCACACAGAGCTGACGTGTGTGTGCGTGTGCGCATGTGCGTGCACTGCAAGAGGCCAGAGTGTCTTATCCAGCAAAGCAGTAAAAGGGAACCCAGGCTGACTGAGCAGGGAAGGCTCAGTTAAACCCCAGCACATCAGGTGACACCCCAAAGGGCACAAATCCATCACAAACACCCAATACGTCAACACTGTACACAACTTCCTATTTTACTAAATCTCAAATGGGCAATGGACTCAAGCTCTTTGGTTGTTTTCCCTGATTGTCTTTAATTGATGTGCTGTTAATGCTTCATTCTCATTCTTCCTCCTCGCTTGTCAATAGGCCAAATTGTTACAGGCTGTAGCAGGGCACTCTTCCCTACTGCCCTTGCTGTGCTGACAAAGGGCTTGGTTACACTGGCACTTTATAGTGCTATAAAGCCCCCACGAGCGCTATAACCTCCTCCCCGTCCACACTGGCAAGGCACGTAGAGCGCTATAACCGCGGAGTTGTAGCGCTCCAGGTAATCCACCTCCGCATGGGGAATAAGGGCTGTAGCGCAGCTGCTGTAGCGCTACAGCAAGAATGTGGACACCCACTGCGCTACAAGTGATCTCTTGAGATGCCTAGAGCCATTTAAGGCAATTGACGTCTCTTCCCTTTGTTTTGAACTCGGCTGGAGGAATGCAGAAGTACCTCTTTAGAGTTTCTCTCTTAACTCGGCAGATAAGCAATGCAAATGTTTAAGGAGGGAGCCTCTGTGAAAACAAAATCTTCTGTGAATGGAGGCTCGCTGACAGGCTTTCAAAAGAATGGAAAAATCACTGGCTTTCTCCCTCTGCATACACACAGCACGTCCCCCCTCACCCCCCTCGTTTAAAAAGCACGTTGCACCCAGCTGAATGCTGGGATACCTGCCCTAATGTGCTGCTCTTACTGCTGCATTAAGTGCCCCAAATGTGGCCATGCTATACCGCTGGCGCATCTGAGTGTGGACATAAAATAGCGCTATACATATTACTGTATAAGGGGACCGCTATAACCAATAGCGCTATAATCTTGTAAGTGTAACCATGCCCAAAGTCTCTCAGAGACCCTGAGATTCAGTAATCACTGGTGTTTATTTACAGACTGTGCCCCCACCACCTTGTCACCATACACAGCTTGGGTTGTAGTGTCTGCCCCCAGGAGGGAAGAGCTATCGCTCTGCTTCCGCTTCCACTTCCTCCCCCTCTCCCTTTTATATAACACTGGGATTTTTTTAACACCAAGGGCTAATTGGGTGGGCAGTTGTCTCCCATTCACCAAGTAGCTGCAGGTTTTCTCTAGCCAACTCCAATTTATTTCCCTTAATGGGAGTTGGAGTGACAGAGGGCTGAGTCAGCAGTTCTTGCCCAGCACTCTGTCACACAGGCATGGACATCTCCAGGTGAAGATTTGGCCCCCAGGAAGGCCTCTACAGGAGAGCTTCCCCAAACATGTCTGAGTCTAGAGCAATAGAAAGCTTTCCTGGAAAAATGTTCTGTATAAAACTGCTACATAAACTAAATCCAGGAAAGAACTTTGTCGTCACCATCTGGCAGCGAAGTGGACAGCGCAGTCCTCCCATTGTGCTGTTTATGAAGCACACACACAGAAATGGCCAATGGACTTTCCATGCTTAATACCAATCAGAGAGAAAAACAGTTTCCTGCATTTGAAAAGGCAAACATTATTTTAATTTCAGCTGAAAAGGAGAAATGTTATCATGGAGGAAATAAAAAAGGAAGGTTAAAGACAGTCACCAAGGTGAGGCTTGACTGTGAGGGAATGGTGAGAAAATGACCAACAGTTGCTAACGATTTTATCTCAGTCTCAGAGGTTTTTTGCTTTTATGACTCTGTCTCAGTATGCTTGATGCCAAGGTGAGCCTCAAACCGTAACCTTAATTGCTTCCAAAGAGTTATGACAACCTCAGATGTTGTGGATGATGAGCAAGTAACAGTGAAAATGTAATGAAAAGTATATATTTATGTGGATGCTATTAAAGTTAAAGCTATAAACATTGGCAACATTAAGAGTAGCGGTTGCTATTGTCATTGATTAATGCCTTGTTTTGAAGAACAGAAAAAGGATAACACAAGAAAGAAAAAAAGATGTTTTTCTCCTCCGACCTTTGTCTTAAAATGACATTGCCTATTCTAGGTGGGACCAGCAAGTCTGGTACTATTTCACTCAGGGTAATGTGTCTATAAGGGGATGCAGTCAGAGAGATCTTGTCTTGACTAGAGTTTTTTGGTCATGTTGTCTAGCACAGGTTGACTGATTACCAAGTAACATATATTAAGTAAGAAGATTGTGCCTGATACTATTGAACACTTCAGAATGTTTTTCATTTTTCTGGCTCATCTGAGGCTGGTTCTCAGCAGTTCAACTGCCTAGGTCATGTCCTCGCTGTAAAAAACAGGTGAGTTTACACATCAAAATAGCTAAATTTAATGTAAAATCCTAGGGGAGACAAGGCACAGGTAAATTTTACCTCCACATAAAGAGTTTAGGTCAACCCAACACTCCCTAACTATGCTGAGGTAAAAGCTACACTGCCCAGGATTTTACGTCAGGTACTTATTTCAGGTTAGCAATCAACGTCAATACATTTTTTTTGGGCACTGAAGAAAGTCTCAGATTTGTTCCCACAATGGGATTCTAAGAACAGATTACAGCTGCAAAAGTCAGTCAGAAAAGAAAATCCCACCCATTTTCATGTCTACCCCCAACCCAAAGGCAGTGGTTCAGAATCTTTTATGTTTGTATAATTCCCATCCATCTCTCATCACAATACCATGTGCGTACTGTGGGTTTGTGTATTCCTGTCATCTTTGCCTACACAACTGCCTAACTCAAAACAGCAGATTTTTCCAACAGGAGCTGTACATCACTTCTGCTCACTCCAAGGATGAATATGATATGTCATGCTCCTAATAAAGCATTGTGAAATGCTGTCCTGCCTCTCACCCCCGCTCCCCAATCCTTTAGGAGAGGAGTTCTGTTTTTGTCATTTCCGTTCTGATTAAATATTTTGAGAGTTCAAAAAAGCACATGGAACTCCCTTGATTGGAAATGTCACCAAACACTTACAAAAGGAATTTGGAAGATGTGCACAATTCCACTCCAAAGCATTGATCCATCTCCCACCAAACCTTCACACCCCCATCAGATAGCCACGCAACAAAACCATGATCATCTCTTACGTTTTCCAACAAAGACCCAGCCTGACTGTCATCTTGCATTAAAGGACACAAAGAAAGAAAAGAACATAGTAGTCTATATGAGAAAGCACAGACTGTGGGATTTACTCTAGAAAAACAGGCACCATGGACTGTCTCACAGGGAGAGCCACTGTGCAGAATTTGTGGGTACTGTGCTCTTCAAGTACATTCAAATTACAGACAGCACAGCGCACCATCCATATTTCCCTGGCAGACCCTTGATCTTTCTCCCACTGCAAAATAATCAGCTGACTGCTCTATCAATGGGTTCCGTTCCATATTGCCCAGCCTCCAGCCTATCACCTTGCTGTCAGATCTTTCCAGCTTCTGTGGCAAACCCAGCATTTCTTCCAAGTTGCCAAACCATCCCAGGTATCAACCCCATCTGCTGGATTTTTACTGATTTCCTGTGACATTACGTCCCATATTCTTCACAGAAATATTGTTATGATATGAATATGGCATAACTAAGATACGATTTATGCTATATGGGTCATGAGATATCACTGGAAAGCTTATAATTTACTGAATGTGATTATTCTATTTGTATGCATGTATCATTTCTGTATCTGAAGTTAGGAATATGAACTATGTATCAGTTACAAAAGTGCTTGTACCTGGGGAATGCCCACCAAACAGTAGGCAATCAGCCTGGATGGACCATTAGGAAGGACAATAGGACTTTGAAGATGCTAATCTCCTTCCTTCCTGAGAAGTTTCCTGGGATGCTGTTTTAACACTGAAGGGTCAGGTGATCATGTCACCTGGTACTGGGCATCATTTTGGACTTCTAGCGTTTTTTCACTGAAAGGGGGTGAGGCGTCAAACTAGGAAACAAAGGATTCCAGGCATAGGTAAATCCTATTTTAGGCTGGGGAGTGAGTTAATCTTGGTTCTTCTCCATTGCCTCCCTGCCCAAGAAGGAAGACTTCTGAAAACACCTGAAGGAACAAAAGAACACGGTGCACAGTAAACCTGTGGAAATCCTTGCCTGAGGAGGTTGTGAAGGCTAGGACTACGATGGGGTTTAAAAGAGAATTGGATAAATTCATGGAGGTTAAGTCCGTTAATGGATATGAGCCAGGATGAGTAAGGAATGGTGTCCCTAGCCTCTGTTTGTCAGAGGGTGGTGATGGAGCGGGGGAGAGAGATCACTTGATCATTACTTGTTAGGTTCACTCACTCCAGGGCACCTGCCATTGGCCACTCTCGGTAGACGGGATACTGGGCTGGATGGACCTTTGATCTGACCCGGTATGGCCATTCTTATGAACTAAGCTGGGGACGGGTCAGGGGCTGAGCCCAGGCAAGAAAGGTCTAGCCTATTAAACGAATACCTAGAGATTTAAGCTGCAAGCAATTCAGTTTATCTTCAAGAAACTCTGCAACCTGTATAAAACAACACTTAGGGTGAGGATTTGCTAATATTAACCAGTTAATTTATTGTAATAAGCTTAGTTTGTGTATTTTGTTTTATTTGCTCAGTGATCTGCATTGTTCTGTTTGCTACCCCTTATAATCACTTAAAATCTACCTTTTGTAGTTAATAAACTTATTTTTTGTTTATTTTAAAACCCAGTTTTTGCGATTCATAACTGTGGTGGGGGGAGTTGTGCACATCTTTCTCCACGTTGAGGGAGGAAATGAATTTCATGAGCTTACGCTGTATAGATCTGTATACAGCGCAAGACAATATGATGTGGAGCTTACACTACAGAGAGTGTGTGCCCCTGAATGCTGGGCAATGCCAGCTGAGTTTTCTCACATAGAGTTGATTGTAGACTCTGATTCCACAGCTTGGTTGTGTTCATACCTATGTGTGTGCTGCAGGACGGGGTGAGGGAGCCCAGGGTGATGGAACAGGTGGGCTCATTGGGACCCATACATCAGGTGACACCCCGGAAGGGGGGTCCAACCCATCACACTCTGACAAAGGCAAGTGAAAATAAACCACTTTATCAAAAGCATGAAGAGTCCTTTGTCAAAAGCCTACATTTTCCTCAGAACGCAACAAATGCTCTATTCCTAACCAGCAAAAATTATCATTTTACAGGATGTAGAGTAATATGTATATATTGTATTTCGTGTACACTGCTCTCAGTACCAATATGGGAGCGAACGTGTCCAGCCACATTAGCTTGGGGATGCAGGACCCTGCTTTCGGTTACTCCTCTAGGGAAGAATGGAGCAGCGGATGCTTCCTCTCTCTCTCTTTTTAATAACTTGTATTGTTGTTATTATTATTGCTGCTGTTGTTACAGAGCTCTAGGGGGAGATGCGGAAATGGTAAGCTCCCCTGTGTAATGCCTGAAATCAAAGCTAGAATACATCAGCTCAACACTGACTGCCTGTTACTGCCTTAAAGCTAGTTATTAAAAAACAAACAAACAAACAAATCATGGCACCACACCAGATTCATTTTGGAGAAGGAACAAAAGGGAATTTAAGCTAGAGGAGTAGACTGGGAATTAGGACTCCAGGATTCCATTCCCAGCTTCCCACTGATTTGGGAAAATCCAGTTAGAACTCTTTAGATCATAATTATGTTTAGATTCTAAGATCTTTGGGGAAGTGCATCCATAAGCATAAAGTATTCTTGCCCCCTTCTCCTAACAGCAGATTCACCCCTCTGCTAAGTGATAGCAGATGTCCCAGGAGAGGAGAAATCAGTGACAGAGCTTCGGCATGCTCCAAGTGTAACATTTTATTTACACACGAGTCCTGATACAGAGGGGGTCAAACAGCGTGCAGGCAATCCCCGTGTCCAGGGATCTCAACCAAACAAAAAAACAGGGGAAGTAGGTGAGGAAAAGCCTCATTCCCCACCCACCACCCCCCTGCAAAAAGTTAAAAAGTTATGGTTTTCCTCATTCTGTTCTTCCTGTCTCCTGGCCCCTTTATTTCAGTAGATAAAGGGCAGGATTTGTAAAGAAGAAGAAATGGGTGTGGGGGAGGGGAGAATTCAAAATGAAGGGGGCAGAGGGGAGTTATGCTTATTTATTCTATTTCAATGTCAATGTAATAACTCCTACCAGAATCCATTGACCCAGGCCCTTCAGCACCACAGACCAGACATTGACCGCTTTACTTAAAGCACTAAGATTATTAGCTAGCAGCATTAGCAGGCAGCTATTACTCATATTGCGATAGCATCTAGGAGTCCTAGCAATGAACCAGGACCCCACTGTGCTAAGCCCTCTACGAACACAGAACAAAAGGGCAATCCAATCGCTGTCCCTCATGGACCAACCACAGAGGGAGACGCATAACACTAACACTAACTATATCACTGCTGAAGCATGCAGCATTTCTGAGGTTGTGGGGGGTCCTTGCATGGCATACCACCATTCTCCATACTCCTGGCTATTTGATGTTTTCAATAGGAGGGAAGGTGCATGACAGAAAGAGAAAAGTGAAAGCGCTAAGAAAACAAAGAATTAAAGGTGTAAAATGAAGTATTCGCTCTCGCTGTCTCTCAGGCCTGGTCTACAGTACGCGATTATTTTTGAATTAGCTGAGTTAAATCAAAATAAAACTGATTCCGTCCACACGACCAAACCAGTTTTGTCGATTTAAAGGGCTCTTAAATCCGGTTTCTGTACTCCAGCTCGGCAAGTGGAGTAGCACTAAAATCCACATCACAGTTCCGTATTAGAGGTACTGCGGATGCAATTTGATGTTATTGGCCTCCAGGAGCTATCCAGAATGCTCCATTGTGACTGCCCTGGACAACACTTTCAACTCTGATTCATTAGCCAGGTAAGCAGTAAAAGTCCCGGGAACTTTTTAATTTCATTTCCTGTTTGGCCAGCATGGTGAGCTCATCAACATAGGTGACCATGCAGAGCCCACCAGCACAGGCAACCACGCAATCCCGGATTCGCAGACAAGCTCCAGCATGGTCCGAACAGGAGGTATTGGATCTCATTGCATGTTGGGAGACGAATTTGTTATGGTGGAACTACGTTAAAAAAAAAAACGCAAATACATATACTAAAGTCTCAAGGGCCATGACGGAAAGAGGCTAATCCAGGGGCAGAGAGCAGTGTCGTGTGAAAAATCAGGGAGCTCAGGCAAGCATACCAAAAAGCCAGGGAGGCGAACGGGCAGTCTGGGTCACAGCCCCATACATGCTGCTTCTACCGTGAGCTGCATGCAATTATGGGGGGTGAAGCCACCAGTACCCCACCGCTGTCCGTGGACACCTGCAAGGGGGGAATTGCACAGAGGATTAATTTTTGGAGGACAAAGAGGAGGACGATGACGAGGAGGACAGTGCGCAGGCGGCAAGTGGTGAATCCGTTCTCCCCGGCAGTCGGGAACTGTTCTTAACACTGGAGCCAATATCCCTCCCCCGCATTCCAGGGCGGGTTCCTGGACCAGAATGCTGGAGAAGGCACTTCTGGTGACTGTACCTTTTAAGTACGATACAGGGTTTAAGAAGCAAGGGTATTTAATGATTCATTTGCCCTGAAGACTTGTGATGCATTCGCCTCCAGTACAGCTCCTGGAAAAGTCAGTTAACATGTCTGGGGATTGAGCGGCAATCCTCCAAGGACATGTCCATGAAGCTCTCCTGGAGGTACTCTGCAACCCCCATTGTGCACTGGGAGCTAAACCAAGAATTCCAATGGGTGGCGGAGATTACCCACAGTGCACTGCTCTGAGAGTTGATGGTTGCCTCGGTACTGTGAATGCACTCCGTCGACTTAGTGCGGTTAGTGGGGACACACAATATCAAAGGTATACAATCCGTTCAGAAAAATCAACTTCTATGAATTCGATATAATTTCGTACTGTAGACGTACACTCACACGCATATCCCTGCACAAAAATCAAGAATAAAGCCATTTTAAAATAATTTGAAATTCCTGAGCATGTGATACCGTTAAGCTGGCAATAAATGAAGTGAACAAGAAAAGGGTACATAAAAATAATCAAGTGACGCACGAAGGATAATAAGAAACTGAACACAGATCTCTGCAACCCTTAGAAAGAGCTTGCTGCCTTTGAAATACTTATAAAGGACACAGAGCTAATCAGCCATTTAATGGACAATCCTATAAAATGAGGGATGAGAGAAGGCTAGCATCGAGAGAAAAATACAAACTTTCCTTGTAGTTTTGCAAATTTAGGAAAGCAGCAGCTGGATTTTTACTTTATTTCATTTACATAAGAATGAAAATCTTCTTGGAGAGATTACTCTGCTACCACCCATAAAATTCAGAGGAAAAAAACCAGAGAATAAAATGCCTAAAATTGAAGCATCACTAGGGTATATTTAAAATTCTTGGGCTCTTTTGCCCATACATTGAAATTTATTGTGTTATGGGATATTCATTGGAAAAGCCATAATTTAAACATGCAGCTTGCCACAGATATGGGGCCAAAGGAAACTCAAGATCATCTCCGATTATTATCTTTCATTGGACCAATGCCTGTTGGTAGGAGACACAAGCTTTTGCACTTATTCAGAGCTCTTCTTCAGGCCCGGGCAGTATTTTACGCAATGTGGTTATTTGCACTCATCATATATAAGACTGCAAGTTTGTCACGGAGGTCATAGATTCCATGACTTTCTGTGACCTCCGTGACTTTTATAGTGGCCCATATGCCTGACTCAGAGACAGCTCAGGCAGCCCCTGCAACAGGATATGGGCTGCAGCCGGGGCAGTTTTGGTCTACTGTGCCCCCACCACAGGAGCAGAATTTGGGTGTGAGAGCGGGCAGAGGGTTGGAGCACAGGACGGGGTAAGGCAAGTTCTGGGCAACACTTACTTGGGGGGCTCCCTAGAGGCAGCGACATCCCCCCCCAACTCAGCTGCTAGGGAGAGGTGTGGCCAGGCAGCTCTGCAGGCTGCCTCCACCCAGAGTGCTGGCTTTGCAGTTCCCATTGGCTGGGAACAGTGGCCAATGGGAGCTGCAGAGGCGGTACCTGTAGGTGGAGGCAGCACACAGAGTTGCCTGACCACGCCTCCGCCTAGCAGCTGAGCGAGGCAGTGGCCCGAGACTTCTCCAGCAGCTTAATCATACAGCTTCATCATAAATTGTATTATGAATGCAAATAACTACACTGCATAAAATACTGCCCAGACCTGATGAAGATATCTGTGTAAGCGCAAAAGCCTGTCTCTTTCACCAACAGAGGCTGGTCAAACACCCATCTCATCTCTCTAATATCCTTGGACCAACATAGCTACACCAACACTGATACTGGATACACATGCATTCTCATCACAACTACAAATGAGCAAAGATCACTCTGTAATGATTTATAAAGTTAGCTACTGCTCCCTTCCGGGCTGGATGCTAGTCACACTGCCTGAATTATCCTAAAAGTGCATACATTCTATTAAAGTAACAATGACCATAAGATTGATTGGAGGTGTTTTTCTCAATTCCCCATTAATAACCAATCACATGCATCCTGTTTGATTTATAAACTTCTTCCATTAATACTGGCAGTAAGTTACTGCACAAATTGAGCCTCAGTTTTCCCCTACTCAAATCCTGGTGCTCTTCTGTATTCAGCTTTACAGGTATGATTCAGGGTTTGTTCTTAAGGGGTCACATTTTATATGAATCAAATCTTCCAGTTTGTGAAGGTTTAATGATGCATCTTGGGAAAAAATGCTACAGGAACCAACACAGAGGATATTCAGAGGTCTAGATTTACAAAGATTACTAAGATTTTCATGGCTAAGAATCCATCTTGGACTTGCATTGCTCTCTCAAAGCACTCAGGGGAAATATTCAGCTGAATAAAAGGAAGAGGGAGTTAGGCCTTCTCCAATAGTTTCTCCCAAACTTACTCTTCATTTAACTGATAAAGCAGTATCCTGACTCCTGATAGTGTAGCTGGGATAGAAACCTCTCATGTTATCAGCCTATTGGCATTTGTAATTCATTTACACTGTAAATTCCTTAAGGGAAAGAGCCTTGTTTTCATACCATTCAGTAAAGCTCTTTGGCTTTATACTGCAAATAACCGTACTATTACTAATAGCAATTGCTGCAATGATAGTGTGGCATAGAATTGAAACTATCGTCATCTCTGGCACATACTGTGTTTTAAAATGTCCTTCCCTTTTCCTTTTTTGTAGGTTATAATGCCAGTACAAAAACACCAAAATGTATTGCTTTACATTTTCATTCTTGTTCTGAATATTTGCTGTTGTACTTGGCACTGCAGAATATTCAAAATACATTTTAATAATAGTAATTTCTCAGAAGGCAGCTACGGAACATTCACTAATATGTGACATCATTTAAGTGATAGCTAAGGAATTAGCGTGAGATAACTTGAGCATTTTGCATAACAGTTCACTGTCCAGAATAATATGAACATGATCTCTAAGCTTTGAAATGTGCTGTTATGCCTATCAAAGCACTATTGCTCATCTGAAACCCTTCCCCAGCATAACAATTTTGTACAATGCGTTATGAACAATTGGGGATACACTGAGCCGGAGATGCAAATCCAGAGCCCAATGGTGCAATTATTTGTGCACTATTTAGAAAATGGTATTTTCTCCAACCATTTACCGCATGTGCATTTTTCAGTAAAATACCTCTTGCAGTTAGCAAGATGAAGATACTGCTTGTATGTACAGCTTCTTACTATATTTTGGCTGCCCTTACATGTTTCTCAGCATACATGAAAAAAAATGATTGATCAGTCATCAAAATTACTACATCTGGACACGAATCCAGAATTTGGTTTCCTGAGAGGAATATTTTCGATAAATCATGTATATTTTCCACGATGCTTGCATATTTGCTGCTGTTTGCAGCAGGGTGCAGGAAGAACAATCACCATCTCTATACTTTTATCCACATTTATCTAAAAATTCATTTTTATTTTAACACAGCTTGGGAAGGGAGCTGTGACTGGCTAATGAGAATTCTAAAGAGCGGGATTAATCATTGTGAATCACCACCTCAGCTGCATCTCCTGTTCAATATTCTTAACTGTCAGAGCCAAAAATATAGGTTTTCTCCACAATAAACACTTTTTATAATACCAATAAGGCCGCCCCAGGGAGTGTTGTTATCATGAAATAATCATGCCCCTGTGGGACGTGAGTGTTTGGCTGTGCTTTATACCTTATAATGCTGGTGGGGCTATGATTATATCAGAATAACTACACACCCCGTTGTGCCTTTTTGCTTAAAGGTTTTTCTAAAGATTTAGGCACCTCAGCAGAGAACATGAGCATAAGAATTGTAAGGGAATGAGCAGCTGTGACGTTCTTACTTACAGCCATCTGTAGTCATGTATTTTTAATGGATCACTCTGGTTGTTAGTTCACACACACAGAAGTTGTGATAGGTTTGGTGCTTTTAGGTTCTGAGCTTACCAAAGTTGGCAGTCCCTTTAAAAGAGTTAATCTATTAAGTAGTAAGTTAGTAGCTAATGCAGCAGGAACTGACCTAGCATTTGCAACTTTAATTCGACATGTTAAGGGACTGATCCCACCGAATTCAGAGGAAATGTTGGGAAGAGGATCAGGCCCTCAGCAGCGACAAAATGCTTTCTGACCATTTTGTTTCAGAGACAGACAGCTAAATTAAATCCTCCAGAGAACAGACTTGTATGATTCAAGACAGTTTAAATTGTAATCTACTTCATTTGCAATAGAAAGTCCTGATTGGGTAGAAACCTAAAAATACATTAAAGCGAAGTAATCATCTATATAGAGCGATATATATTGTGCAATACCGTCCATTAGCAATTTAAAAAAACTACAGACAATAGTACTGAAGGACTCTTGGGAAAGGTGTCTTACACATATATAAACAATAATTGAATAACAACACGGACTGTTTTAAATAGACATGCATCGAGAAGGCGGAGTTAAGATCTGCATTAGAGTCAGAGTTGGGTTCAAGGCCTGAGGCCAAGTTTAGGCTAGGATTCATATGCAAAGCTGAAACATCATAACTGGTATCCACGAGATTTCAGTCCCAAATGGCAGAAATGAGACCATAGAAGCCAGTAGACAGATTTCCAAATATCAAAATCAAAGGCCCTTTCCTCAGGGCTGCCTTTATTAACACAAAAGATGCAGAAGATGACAACGCAACTCAGAACACTTGGCTCCACCCACCAGGGGACCATCCAGCTTTAAGCAAGCTGGGATAGGAAGGACACTGCTGTCCCCTTCCCCATGAGCAGCTGTCCCTGAAATTGCTTCCTTGTGCTTATATAGCCCCACCCTAGATCACTGATATAATAAGCAAAGAACCTGGCTCCTTCTTGGAATCCCTTATCTGCTGAGGTTAAGAAGCACCTTCAGACCGTGTCACAGACCAGTTGATCCTTGTCAAATTGTCATAAATGCAATGGACACATTTGAATCCTGTAGTCCCAAAGTAAATCAGGGCTAATTCCACTAAATTTTACCTAATCGCTGTGGTGTAAAGCTACTGTAGTTTAAAGAAGAATTGGGTCCTATAACTCTATATATGCATTTACTAAATGTAAACCAGATATTAAATCCATTTTTCTTCTATGAAGGTTGGATTTGTATACAGTATCTCTATCTGGCCAACAGCTGATACAAATATTTTAAGGAACGTTCTGAAAGCATCGTGCACATTTACAAGACAGAAAACAATCAGATCTACTTTAATCAATTCAGCTTTTGTACACATTTTAATTTAATTGGGGAGAAATTGCCATATAATGTCTTCAAACTCCATTTTGATCATGAATGCTATGGAGGGCACAAAATGGGAAACATCAATAGGACACTTTTCTATCAAAATGTATCTTAGCTAATGTAATAATAGCTACAGGTTTATGAACCATTGGATCAAACAGCCAACAGAGAAATTAGATCACTGGGCTCTGGCTGCTGGAATGCAATAGACGTCTCTTCAGTTCAGGTGGCTTCACACAGCCTTCAGTGATTAATGTGCAAAACCTGCCTGTGTAAAGACTGTTTAACAGGAGAGAGCAATACAGCATGCAAACCAAACTAAAACAACCATAAATATTTTAGGCACCTTTATAAAGATTCAAGAATATTTATTTCATATATAAATCCTCTTTGCTGTAATATCGGCAAATATCCTGCATTTCTTTGACTATTGCCTGGCTTATTAATGTGGAACGGAATGGAAATATCATCCCAGAAAGATAAACACTCGCTCACTTTCTCAAAATGTCATATGATATCTTAGTTGGATATGAAACCTCCTGGTGTTTGCTTCCAAAATAAAGCAATGCTCTTAGGTGCTGCTATAGTTATAGAATCAAAATTTGGTTACAGGACTCTACACAGCACAGGACTGGAAGGGGGACAACAACGAATGGGTATGGCTCCTTGATGCTGGGATGTGGTCTGTGCAGGCCCTAGTAAGAGTTAGAGCAGCTGAGGGGCTACTCTAATTTATGCCCCACAGACAGAGATCTTAACAGACTAAATTCCAGTGGGGGAGCAGCAGTGTGGACTAGAGCTTTGCCACAGCCTTCCCTATCCCACTATGCCTTCTCTTTCCTGTTAAATCAGGGGTGGGCAAACTCTGGCCCTCGGGCCACATCCAGCCCACTAGCCAATTTAAGCTGACCTTTGAGCTCCCGCTGGGGAGCAAGGTTTGAGGCTAGCCCCACTACGGCTCTTAAAAATATATATATATGCCTATCTCACAGAACTGGAGAGACCTTGAAAGGTCATCAAGTCCAGTCCCCTGCCTACTCTAGCAGGACCAAGTACTGTCCCCTGACAGACTTTTTTTGCCCCAGATCCCTAAATGGCCCCCACAAGGATTGAACTCATAACCGTGGGTTTAGGAGGCCAATGCTCAAGCCACTGAGCTATCCCTCCCCCTGGGAAACACGACTGGGGGCTGTTCTGTGTATGTGTGCTGTGGCTCTGCGCAGCTCCTGGAAGCAGCGGCATCTCCCTCCTCCAGCTCCTATGCATAGGGGCAGCCAGGGGGCTCTGCAAGCTGCCCCTGCCCCAAGCACTACCCCTGCAGCTCCCATTGGTTGGGAACTGTGGCCAATGGGAGCTGCAGGGGCGGTGCGCAGAGCTGCTTGGCCGTGGCTCTGCATAGGAGCCAGAGGCGAGACATGCTGCTGCTTCCAGAAGTTGCTTGAGGTGAGGGATCTTTCATCAAGGAGGCAAGATGACAGCATCCATAACATTAGATCTATGGAAACTTTCCCCACCCAGCCTGCCAGCAGGCAAAACTCAAACTGAGAGCAGGCAGAGTAGGTGAAGGGCGACTAAACTGCAAGGAGACCTGGGCTGAATTTCAAAGCAGCTCTGGCACACTGATGATAATGGTGAGTTTCACCAAGAGAAAACCATGAGATGAACAGCTCTTCCATGATGGGTGAGGGAATCATCTGTCCTCTGTGGCTTTCTGGGGGTGTGCTGTCAGGCAGCGATGCAGGAGTGATGCTAAACTTAAAACGGATCATCAGTGGGGCATAGTGGCAAGTCAGTGGGGCCTTGCTGCCATTTCATCCTTGATTTCTAACATGGGTAGCCAGGGGATACCATGCACTCCGTCACTCACCAGCACACGGTCATTAAGGGAAAAATACTCACTCTACAACCCACACTCTACAACCACCATGCAAATGTGCGAGAGGACTTGAGCCTCCTTCAATGCTCCTTACTGTATGTATACATCATACAAGGGGTGTATGTGACAAGGGACTGCTTAGGTCGGCGCATATTCTCACCTAGGGTGCCAGGTGCCCGGTTTTCAATCAGAAAGTCTGGTCGAAAAGGGGACCTGACAGGTCTGACCGGACACACAAAGTCTGGTTACTGTGGGCAGGAATGGCGGAGAGGTGCCGGATCACCACTCAACCGGAGCCGCCTCCTACTTGTGTCAGACAGCTGCAGCTCCCAGGCGTTGCTCCGCAGGTGAGTCCCGCCCGACCTGGGCAGGAGAGAGAGGGGAATAGCAGCAAGCAACGGGGCCCAGGGGAAGGGGCAGAAGAGGAGTGAACGGGGGCGAGGCAGGAGGAAGAGGCAGGGCAGGGCCTCGGGGGGGAGGAGAAGAGGCAGGGCTGGGGAGGTTCCGGCCTTCCTACTGGAGAGTCCATTTTTTAATAACCACCAAGTTGACAACCCTATTCCCACCCTTACCCATAATGGTGCCCCAGGGCTTACTTACATGCGGACGAGTTCCCAGCTGTCTCTGCAAGCACAGAGGGGACTGCAGCAGCATTGGAAGATGGAAAGTTTGGTTCAAGAACAGAAGAATAGAGCCCCAGGATTTTTGCCCTTTTTATTGCTGCAAATGCCAGGAAAGTTTAAAATTAACGGCAACCGATGTAAAAGGGGAAAGGAAATAAAAGAAACATTTATTGCCTCAGAAACAGCCCCATGCCCCTGGCATTTCCATATGAGCCCAGCATCCTCTCGGCTTTAGGAAGCATAAAACACACTCTTATTGCAAACACCATGAATTTTTCTGTCCTTTTAAACTTAGCCGTGTAAGGTTTCATACACTATAAAAACAGAGCAAGAGAATGGAGGATTTTTATTCTACATAAAGCAATTACCGCTGCTGTCAGCAGGAGCAAAATTTACTACCACAGGAAAGGGTAAGGAGAAAGGGAGACGCAAAGCCATTCAGAGAGAACGAGGACCAATCTGAACTCTCACTGACCCAAACCCGAACTTCAAACATTGCAGAGGTCCACAACATTTTAGAGCCGGCTACTAATACCCTTATTCCCGTTGTGTAGGGTAGGTGATTCCATAGAAGTCAATATGGCTGCTTGTGGAATAAGCAGAATCTGGCCCTATGTTTGGTTTTCATTTGCCTCTCCATGATCTGGTGCCTGAGCCTGGCTGGCATTAGCCAGAATAGCAATCACTCTCTGTTATTTGCAGGGTTAGAAAGAGTTATAGTAAGAATGATCTCCTGCAAAAGAGGGCGCCACAGACAAACTACACAGAACTAACTCCAGAAAGACGAAGGGCTGAGTTTAGGTTGGCCCTTGCTCTCTCTGAACTGCCTTCTGTCTCCCTTTCTCCTTACTCTTTCCTGTTGGAGTACATTTTGTTCCTGCTGACAGCAGTGGTAACTGCTTTATGTTAACGCTTTAGAACTTTGAACCCCTTGTTCTAGGGTGTCTCGATAGCCCGGAGCAGAGGCTTAGACCCCTACAACATCGCTTGCAAAGAGGGATAGTTTAGTGGGACTATCCTTGTTCTTAACAGTTCCTCACATTCACACGTTTGCAGGGCTAAGGATAAGACTTGGCTTTCCTATATGTGTACATTGCCTATGTGTAAGCATCTAACCAAAATATCAAAATATACAAGAAAAACAACAATGGTGTTGCAGCTGGTCAAGCTTAAAGTTCACCTATTGATTGGAGACAGACTCCTTGAGGTAGATACTCAAGTGGTGTATAAACAGTGGTAGCTGATGCTCGACAGGAGCGATGACAACGTATAGCAGCTGAGACTGTGCCCCAATGAATCCTTCCCAATCAGTGGAGTTTTTCACAGTGAAGAATTTTTAAGCTTGACCTCTGTATCAACTTCATTTTCTTCAAAGTACCAACAGGCCATTAGATCAAAGCTTGCCCAGTTTTTGTAAAAAAAAACCTAGAGTTTTGATATAAAATGCATCGAAACCACATTAACTTTGAGAGCTTGATGCAAGCTGAGGACTAAGTGCACACATCCTTCGAGAAACTCTCGGCTTCTCAGTGGAGAGTCAAAAGCACAGCCAGCGATTTAGTCCATTGACCTATTTTGAATAACACCCCCTTATTTTCATTCACAAGCTATCCTCCGACAAAAGAGCCAGATACTACAGTGACGAGCGCAGTATGGGAATCCATACAGATTAGATAGGATTTCCTTGAGAGATATAAACAGTCTTCCCATCTCAGCTCATTCAGAAGAGACTTCCCTAGAGACTCAAAGAGGCTTCCAACACCAAACACCCCCCATACCTAGATCCCAGTGTTAAAAGCAACCTGGTTCCAGTAAACTGGGGAGAGAATTAGGGGAGTTAAGTTGGAATAATTTTTAAATTGCCCACCCATTGTTATGAGGAATTGTACATAAATATTATTTCCAGTGCTAAGCCCTTGTATTTCATATTCCAGCTTGAAGCAAGTTTTTATTGCTGAGTTGTAAATGCCTGAAATTAACAACTTTTCCTGAAAATGCTGACGGATCATTCATTGTAACGGTGCTAGCAGGCACAAAACACGGCTATAACTCTAATACTCATCTATTTAAACAAGGAGGCAAAGCAAAAATAGAGCTCAGGGAGCTAATACCAACCAGCCAACCTCACAGCAGCCTGGCCTCTTTAGAGCCCTACAAACATCTCAAGAGAGATCAGCTCAGCTGCCAGAAGAGAAGGACAAAGAGCTCTCCAGCTGCCACTGCTCGAAAAATATCTGCTAGAGCTTGGCATTGCCACGTTCTGTCTATCGGACGTGTCTGGGCATAGATGCTGACCCTGGGAGAATGTTAAGGCCAGAATTCAGCTGCATGCCCCCAAGGAACAGAAAATCTTTCAAGAACAATCTGACCTTGATTGTTTTTATTCTTCACGGGCACGGATTACGATACTTTATGATCATTTCCTTTTCTTACTGTGTTTTTGCACCAGGAAGGCAGAATTGGGCACCGCTCAACATGAACAGAAGCACCGACAATCAGCGTGTTGGAAGCTGGAAGGTTTCCATTCTTTTTAGAACTCTTCCATTTCCACACACATACCCATACAGTCCCACAGATCAGAACTGGTTGATTTTTTTTCCCCATTTCAATCCTTTTGTGATTTTTTTTTAAAAAAAAAAAAAAAAATCTTGATGGGGGAAAAAAAAATTTGGACAAAAATTTTCTCAGAAATTTCTTTTTTTAAAAAAAAAATCAGTAAAAAATTAGAAACTGCTAGTCAATGTATTTGCACAGGTTTCTGAGCAGCTGTATCGCAGGCACACGTTACCCATCTCCAGATGTAGCATTTTCCAGCTGCCATTGGGAGCTGCCTATCCCCCAGCACAATTGGAGGTTTTCACACTGAACCCTAGCAAAACAGATCGGGTAATGGGCTTCGTTGTCAACCGCAAACCGAGGAGAGATTTGCTCACTATCCCTCCATCCCACATCCAACAGGATCCTGCTGCCTCCTGACCTTCACCATCTCTGAGACAGGGCTCTTATGGCTTGCATCCCAACCCAACCCAAGAGATGGGGAATGGGCCCACCTCCCCTCTCCTGCAGCCACGAAGAGTTTCATGAGGAGGGTGGGTTGCTTGATGACTCCTCCTGAATGAAATCCTGACATGCCCTCCCCTCCACCCTCCGTTCCAGTGATATCACTGGCAAAGCTCCCATCAACATTAATAGGGCCAGGATTTTCTGCTTTGTTTCCAAGTTAGCAACAGCAACATCATTCGCATCCTGGGCCTTGTGCCACACTTGGTGCAGCAGCAGTCAAAAAAGCAAACAGGATGTTAGGAATCATTTAAAAAGGGATAGAGAATAAGACGGAGAATATCTTATTGCCTTATATAAATCCATGGTACGTCCCCATCCTGAATACTGTGTACAGATGTGGTCTCCTCATCTCAAAAAAAAGATATATTGGCATTAGAAAAGTTTCAGAGAAGGGCAACTAAAATGATTAGGGGTTTTGAACAGGTCCCATATGAGGAGAGATTAAAGAGGCTAGGATTTTGGAAAAGAGGAGACTAAGGGGGATATGATAGAGGTATATAAAGTTATGAGTGGTGCGGAGAAAGTGAATAAGGAAAAGTTATTTACTTGTTCCCAGAATATAAGAACTAGGGGCCACCAAATGAAATTAATGGGCAGCAAGTTTAAAACAAATAAAAGGAAGTTCTTCACACAATGCACAGTCAATCTGTGGAACTCCTTGCCTGATGAGGTTGTGAAAGATAGGGATATAACAGGGTTTAAAAAAGAAGTAGATAAATTCAGGGAGGTTATGTCCATTAATGGCTATTAGCCAGGATGGGTAAGGAATGGTGTCCCTAGCCTCTGTTTGTCAGAGGATTGAGATGGATGGCAGGAGAGAGATCACTTGATCATTACTTGTTAGGTTCACTCCCTCTGGGGCCTCTAGCATTGGCTAGTGTTGGCAAACAGGACACTGGGCTAGATGGACGTTTGGTCTGACCCCGTATGGTCACTCTTATGTTGGTATGAGATTCTTTGTCCTTCTACCAGGACACTCTGCTTTCCATTCTGCAGTTACTTTGCCTGATGCCCACACTTAGAAGAACTGATGATGCAGGCTAATGTTCTCTGATTTCAAGGCATCTTTGAACAGTTTGGGTAGAATATCATCAAGTCCAGCAGCATGACAATTCCATAACTGTTGGATGGCCTTTTCTACTTCCTCAACTGACAGAGGATCTGTGTGTGCCCCTGGGTCTGCTGCAGTGCAGTTTGCCAGGTCACATAGCTCTGGACAGTTGTCAGCAGGTACGTGGCTCAGCACACTTTCACACTGAGTTTTCCATCTGTCCACGCCCTCCATTCATTGATGAGCAGAGAGAGCTAACTGGTTGTGGGATGGGGAGGTTAGAAACAGCTTATAGCGGCCAGCCAGGCAGGTGATGGCTTTGTAGGAAGGATGCAGATGGTTGTCTTCTGATTCATTGGCCAGGGAACTGATGCATCACAGTCACGTTTTACCATGTCCTGGAAAATGCCTTTCAGTGGTTTATGTTCTTGGACATATGCCTGCCTGTGGGCTTCTGCCTTTTTGCTTACATACAGTATTAAGGGTCTCTTCAGAAAGAGAAGGTTTCTTGCGCAACCACCTGAAGCTGAAAGTTCCAGTGGCATCACATAAGACAACATTACGTACATCACCCTAGGTGATCTCCACATCATCCAAGAAGGTTCTGAGGTTACGTCAATGATCTTCAGTGGCCTGTGTATATTCCACAGCTTCAACAGGATCCTTTGAAAGATACTAGATATTATGCTGTTGGTGGGCATCTGGCTTGTGAGGAGCTGGAAGATGATATGAGAGCTGAGCAATGACTAGCTTATGGTTTGAGTTTGCTGTTGCTTCTGTATAAAAAAAAATTACATTATAGAGATATACCTATCTCACAGAACTAGAAAGACCTTGAAAGGTCATCAAGTCCAGTCCCCTTCCTACACTAGCAGGACCAAGTACTATCCGTTGACAGATTTTTTGCCCCAGATCCCTAAATGGCCCCCTCAAGGATTGAACTCACAATCCTGGGGTTAGCAGGCCAATGTTCAAACCACTGAGCTGTCCCTCCCTACCATGGTAACTTGTGACCCACTGAGACTTCACCATAGAATGATTTCTGATGAGGATGTGGTCAGTTTATTTTCTACCACATCCATTGTTTGAAATCCAGGTTCAGCGATGATTAGTACAGTTCCTAAGCCAGGAGCCCATAACAGACAAGCCCTCAGTGGGACAGAATGTCAGAAGTCGAACAGGGTTGTCATTTGGAAAACTCAAACCAAAGGGATCTCTTAGAGTTTCATACCCAGTTTGTTTGCATCCAGTCATAGCATTGAAAGCTCCAAGTCCCAGCAGTGTAACATGTGATGGAGTTGACCAGATTTTTGCCGCTATCTGGTGGTAAAATGTGTCCTTTTCCGCAGGTGCTAGACCTTCTGTAAGAGGATAGGCCACAACAACAAATTTTAAGTGTCCACCACAATGTTGGAGGCAAGAATAGAATAAATATGGAGGAATGGGGTTAAAGTCTGTGCTAGAGCTTGTCTAACAACAAGTGCCACACCTGGAGTTTGGTGTAGGCCACTGGAGTAGAGAGAGATTGCTCCTTCCAGGGTAACTTGATCACTCTGTGGAAGATGAGCCTCTGTGATATCAGTAATTATGATCATGATGGCAGATGAGTTCTCTGACAAGAGCTGTCTCATGCCAAGTGCCATTCAGCATTAAGATGCTCCATGATCCATGCCTCTAAGGTCTGGTTTGGACTTGCAGGAAGTTGGGCCCATTGGGGCTGTGCCTTCCCTAAGCAAGGTTTGGATCACACCCCCTCCTCTGCGTACAGAATACGTCTCTCCTCCTGGAATCAGTAACAGCAGGGGCTTTAATCCTGCTGTAGTTGTCTCAGTCTGTCCTGGCTGATGGCACCTTCATTTCACTCTGCCTTGTTGTGACTGAGGAAACACAGAGGAGAAATATTTTGGTGGACACCATCCCCCTTTCCCAAAGACTCTTCTGCCAGATACCGTTGGTTCCTAAGGGCGCAGGTGAGCATTATGAAGATGTAACTCTTCTTTTGCCCTATGCCATCCATGCCTCTACAGTTGTAGCTCATATACTTTCACCATCACTGGGAAAGTTGGCCCTCATCCACTGGGTTTGTCACTAGCCTTTGTTCATTGTCCTGAGCGGGGGCCCTTCTCAGGTACTATTGACCAGTGCCAGTTGGATCTAAGGCTCACGTGGGCATTGACAACTACAACACAAAGTAGAGCAGCTTAGGCCACTATGCCCTGCTACCTTGAGCTGAGGAAACTGTATAACGGTTTCTATACTGCTCTCATTGCTGTAGTATCCGACTACTGTGACAGAGGATAGTTTGTTCATAAAAAGTAAAGGAGCGTTTCTCAAAATGAGTCAATGGACTAAACCCCTAGCCTTGCTCTTTACTCTCCAGTGAGAAGTTCAGTTGATGGGCTGATGCTCCTAATGCAATTGCTTTCTTTGAAAGTTTCTCAAAGACTCTGTGTACTTAAGGTCCTTAGTTCGCATTAAGCTCACAAAGCTAATGCTGTTTTGATGCATTTTATGTCAAAGCTCTAAGTAGACAGAGAAGCTCTTTATATTCTGCATGGGTCATGCCAGAAGCTTAAAGTCCTGCTCAATCCTCCTTGATTTCTATAGATTAACCACATCTCCAAACAGTTGGCTATATTGCACTGTATGTACTGCAATACCGAGTCTGCACAGCGTAGTTCATTAGGGATAGCCGTTCAGCCTTAAACTCTCAATTCCCTGGTTTTCTGAGAATTTCAGTTTGTCCTTTTTTGCAGCTTAACTAGCAAAGTCCGGGGTAAAATACTTAAACCGGGTATATTAATTAACCAAAATAAATAGATTTTTAACCATATACTTCAAGATTTTATTTTTAGGGCTTTTTTGATTTTTCCCACTTCTGAAAGCAAAAAAAAAACCTCTCTCAAACTGCAGTGCAATATATAATCTATCCTTCGCTTAAATCCTCCCCATTCCTGGCAGGTACACCACCTGCTTTGATTTCACACATGCAGCCCAGGCTCAGCAGGAAATAGTCTGTTGCAGTCAGGATTTCAATACAATCACAAGAAGAAAAGCTACAACTCCGTTTTACAGTGAAGAATTCTAAATAAATATATTGGCAGTTAGGTTTGTGGGCATTACAATCAGAGGTGAAAGTGGGACGGTACGGGGGACTGGTAAGAACCCGTACCGGCTCGTATGCAGCCCCACATTAAAGAGCTGCCATGGCAGTGCTTTAACATACCTGCCCCTTTTGCCTCCCCTGTGGTAGGGTCTGCACCAGCAGAGCTGCCAACAGGGGAGGCAAAAGGGGCAGAGATGTTAAAGAACTGCTGCAGCAGCACTTTAAGGATGGTCCTTTGCCGGGGCAGCACTTTTAACATTGGGACCCTACCAGCAGGGCCACCGATGGGAGGCAAGAGGGAGGCTCAGCAATGTTAAAACGCTGCCGCAGCAAAGGGCCCTGCAGTACTTTAACGTCCTTGCCCCTTTTGGCTCTCCCTCGCCACCAACGGCGGAGGAGGGGAGCAAAGGGAACAGCTGCCAGGGGCCGGCAACTTAAAGGGCCTGGGGCTCCGGCCTCTGCTATCACGGCAGCAGCCGCCAGAGCCCCGAGCCCTTTAAATCACCACTGGAACCACGGGTGGCGCAAGCCAGGCAGCGTGGAAGGAGTGGCTGGGGGATGCTGACCCCCAGCCCTGCCCCTTCCGGGGGCCAGAGCCAGCCCCGGCCCTGTCCTGGTAAGTATCTGTAGTTACTTTTATCCCTAATTAAGATCATATTTTGTGTGCGTGCACCTGGGCACTTGAATACACAGGCTGGGGTACAGGGGCCTTGCCTTGCAGTATGGGTACTGTACGTTGAAATGAGGGGGAACAGATTCAGATACTCTTTGGAACATTTCTGCATGACATTAAAGAACCCCAGTCAACCAACCAGACTAAGCCCAGCATTGAACTTTAATTTGTCTATTCCACCTTCAGAGTAAAATGATACAGCTTGGATGAATTTGTCATCTCTGCTATTCAGTCTCTCTCTCAGCCCAGCCTAGAAATCTAGGCAGCGTCTCAAAAGAGGAAGAATACCAGCGCTGTTCCATTAAGCCCTTCTCTGCCCTCTCGCAGCACTCACTAGCTTGCCGTTAACTGTACACAACACTGCCTCAGTGTCCGATGCTTTGATAACATCCTGATGAAAAACAATGTAATCACAAAAATGACAAAAGTAATCCACGAGGATCTGGAAAGCCATTACTTACATAGGAGAGGCTTGGCAAATATTGACCTTCCCTTGTACTCTTTACTAACCCAATAACTGATAACCAGGCCCTGTAGTTATTAACAAAGACAGTCCTATGAGCCTGATACGGTCAAATGATTTAGCACCTGCAGGTAAAACTTTTATACTGAGACTTAGTTTACTACTCACTAGTGGCCCTTTTTTTTAATCAGTCAGAACAGGCAAGATTAGATCTTGCATGTAAATTTTATGTTTTGTCATCTAGTAGATTTATGATTTTAGTTGTACCTCGTGCATTCAATGAGGTAAAGCCATGGAACAGTCAGACAAGTCATTGTACAGTGCATGGTTCTGTAAATCATTACATAGTATTATACCCAGAAAAGCAGTAGAAACATCAGGGCATATCAACCAAAATATAGCTCAGGCTTGTTAAACTTTAAAATGGAAGAAAGAAAAGATGAATAACAGGATAGTTTATCCATTTGGAGCCTTACTAATAGTGAGTTCCTCTGTCATAAAAACAGATCTTTTATTGTTAACAAAAAAACAGTTATGTCTCACAAATTCGAGTCAGCCTTTCTGGGATGGGAGGGAGAGCATTTTGCACAATCCACAGGTTACAGTCCTTTTAGAATCACTTTCCATTGCTTGACATTTTACATTTGTCCTGGGGTTGAGATTTTCAAACTAGCACAGGGGATTTAAACACAAATATCCAAGGAGCAGAAACGTGGCTCAGTGCATCCCCAGTCCACTTTCTTCTCAACGTGATTCCCACGTACACCTGGGGATCTAGACTATGGGTATGTCTATACTACCCGCTGGATCGATGAGTAGTTTTCGATGGATCAGTGACTGATTTATCGTGTCTTGTCTAGACGCAATAAATCAATCCCCAAACGCGCTCCGTGTGGACTCCGGAACTCCATCTCGGCAAGAGGAGGAAGTGGAGTCAACGGGTGAGTGGCAGCGATCGACTTGCCCTGTGAGGATGGACAGGTGAGTCAACCTAAGATACTTCAACTTCAACTATGCTATTCACGTAGCTGAAGTTATGTATCTTAGGCTGACTCCCACCCCCAACACCCAGTGTAGCCCAGCCTTATGTAACCTAAGGGCCTGAGCCAAAGCCCATTAAAGTCAATAGGGGCTAGGTCAGACTAAAGCCTGAACCTAAGAGGCACTGAGAACCTGCAATCTCCATGGGTTCCAGTGAACACCGATGATGCTCAGAGGAGCAGGCAACAACTCAGTACTATAAAATAGCTGTGCAAGACATTACTCTAAACACAGCACCCCTAATCACTGTATCCAGTGTTCTATCATTCTTAATCCTTTTACAACTACGCAAGTGTCCATGTATCCAACAGCACCAGGTTTCGTTTGCAACAAGTGCTCAACAGTTGCTTGAACACAGCGACTATTGGGAGGGAGAAAAGAATGAGCCCATTTATAAAGTGGCTTTAAGAGGTGATAGCAGTGCTAGATTTGGGGGTTGATATCTGATCAGAAAAACTCATTTTAAGGCATCTCTGGTCTTCTAGACATTCTCTAACCTAATTGTCAAAGGACTTTTCAATCGGCAGTGCAAATTCTCAAGCCAAATGAGATTACCTCTTAAAGCACATGTGGGGAGAGATCAATTAGATTAGAGAGAATGATTTAACTCAATGCCTCCTTTAAGGCACAGCTATAATAAAGCAGAATTTTGTTTTCAATGTAGTTGTTGTAGTGCATCCACCACCTTCCCATCTGCCTCTCCCCAGATATAACCTTCAGATGGAGATTAAAAATATTGATGCTAGGAAAGCAGAGGCCACCTAGGTTGATATTTCCTTTCTTTTCGGTTTCTTTTTCCTCTACACCCAAATCAGAAAAGATTAAAAATAGGCTTGGAAATAAGTTTTTTTTTTCTTTTCCATTTTGTGCTGAGATCTTAAAACATTTCACTCTTTTAAATTGCTGGGAAACAAGGAGAAACATCAGCTATCCTGCAAAGTTTGGGGTTATATTTGAGGAAGAAATACAAATGTAAGAAGAGAACAGAAAACAGTGCTTTCCACATTGAGCTTTTAAAAAATCTTTTTACTGCAGATCTGCAAAGCAAACACACTTAATAAAATGCATATTATGTAGGGGCCTGATTCTGCAGTTGTTATTCAGGTTGCTATACAGGTTGCAGGTTTAGGTTTATCATACAGTGCTGGTTGGAATATTCTTGGCCAATTCTCTGAATCATAGGAGTGGAAGGGACCTCGAGAAGTCATCTAGTTCAGTCTCCTGCACTCATAGCAGGACTAAATATTATCTGGACCAGAGGTGGGCAAAACTATGGCCCACAGGGCCGTCCTACCTGGCCCTTGAGCTTCCGGCTGGGGAGGCTAGTCCCCGGCCCCTCCACTGCTGTACCCTTCTGAAATAAAAAATAGTCTCCAATACATTCTGTACTGACCTAGTCACTGGTGTGAGCCTATGGAAATCAATGGGGTTGCATGAGGTGTGAGCTGGTGCAGAATTTGGCCCAGTGTAAACATGAAATAGACTGTCTCATCAGGGTCAATTTCATACCACCAAATATGCAGCTGTTGGGATGCCCTTGAGAAGCAATCCTCCTAGTTCTATTATCACTCCCCTCCCTACCCCTGCCCAGGATGGGCGGAAGAGCCAGCATGACATTTAATGTTATTATTTGCAGCAGTATCACCATAGCATCTAGGAACCCCAGTCATTGACCACCTCCCATTGTGTGAGAAGCTGTACAAACAGAACAAAAAGACAGTCCCTGTCCCAAAACCTTTACCATCTAAGTTTAAGATAAGAGACAACAGATGGACACACAGACAGATGGGGAAGAAAACAATGAGACGATACTGGTTAGCACAACAGGCAGTGGTCTCCGCACACCAGCAGCCCAACCTTTGTCATGTTTTTTGTAGGCCTCATAGCAACGAAGAATTGGTAGGGTGGATAATGAGGTGGTTTGGTGGACATTTACAGGGAGCTTCTCCCAAGCATGAAGGGCACTATGGGAGACAGTACAAAGGGGCTTGTTGGAAAATGGATTACAAGGGCAACAGAAGCTGGCATTGCAGGCCAATCAGAGTCAACACTTCAGTTGCAAATGAGAGATGATTGGTAGCGTGGGAGTAGATCATGAAGGGTATTGAAAGCAAGAGCTCTAGTGCGGAGGACAAGCTGTTGGATGCTGACGGTGTATGGGGGGGATAATTTGAATCCCCCTCCAAACGCGCACACACACCAGTGAACATGATGCTCTTTGCAATATTAGAGCTACACAGACATAAGCTCACTCCAAATTCCCCCATCCTCTCAGTTGACAGGAAACCATCATATACTATTCATGGCGTGTATCCCTGGGTCAGGCACTTAAAAGGAACTGACTACTGCAAATGATGATACATGCACAGATACGGTGAATAGAACACTAAAGCACCAGGCTATATTAACCTTCATTTCCATTCCAGCTATAATCGCTATTTGAATCCATAATAAACTTCGGAAAGCTTCCTAGAGCTGAATCACATCTCCCCTCAGATTACATCTCATTTTTAATGAGAAAATATAATTAAGTCTTTATTGTTTGAGGTTTTTGTTGGGGGTTTTAGTTTTGTAAGAACCAGAGTAATATCCTGACTGTGGGGATCAAATCATCCAGTGCACCAGTTTTAAAATAAAGAGCTGGACTAGCTGCATTCTAAACGTGATTAGTCACTAATGCCCCAATCTTTTAACTGAAATCATGGACAGGCAGTTGTGTCCAGGCAGAACCCCACTGACTACCACTCAATCAGCTGCAGAATTGGAAGCTAAAGTTTCAGCACACTTATTTTAAAGCATGATTGTGAAGCTCTCAAAAAAAATGTAGCATTTACAGGCATGTGAAATTACCTTAAGATGTTACAGAAATATTTGTATCTAAGCATGCCACTCTGTGTTTGCTGTGATCTCTGAAGCCCAGAATTTAGACAAACTAACTGGCAGCTTTTCCACAGAAGGATCAATGAAAAGATTAAAGCATGACTTTTTTTTTTTCTTTTTGCATTACAGTGCCAACATTTTTCCTTATAAGGGATGACACATGTGACAACTGACAGTTTTAATGGGATGGACAGGTGTCTGATTACATATAATATCATCATTATTTACTAAGCCACATCTGAGCTTCCTACAGATTAGGAGGTAAAGAAAACAAATCAGATACAAAGCAGATTGTAATTCAGCAAGACGGAGCTTTGTTTAAAGATAAATCTTGATTCTACATTTCATCAAAATAACCTAGATTGCAATCAGAAAGGCAATCTAGCATGCAATACATCCTATTAATCATGCACCAAATAAGCTTTGGAAATGTTCTGTTGAAATCATTATTTGGGGGTGAAATTTAAAAAAAGAGATTTGATCAAAATAAAGTACATAAGTGTGTATCTTAAAATGAGTTATTTAACACATTTTGGGGTAAGTATATGGTCTCTGTGACCTAGATTTTTCATGCATAAAAAGCTCAAGATATAACTTCTTTAAAAAAACCAAGCAGATGTAACACAGAGATTTTGCATCTAATGGCTGAATGTAAGAGCGCTGGAGGTAACTAATACAATATGAAGGAAACAACCTCCTTTCCAATGAAACCATGAGAAATTTAAGTTAAAAAATTCTAAGAGAATCCCCCTTATATTTGAGATTTTGTAGAAATTACAGCATTGGAAACCTTGTTCTTAGCACACATTTTTAAAATTGTTCCTGGAGCTGGGCATTATCTGTAAGCCTGGAGTTCGTGGCTTACTACAGTGCTCTCTGTTTAACTTGATTTTCAAAGAGTGATGCTGTCATGATGGGAAGATTCTTCTTTTAGTACCATAAATGCTCCAAATCCTGCAGAGAGAACTGCATAGGCAGACCCCTGTGCTGTGTGTGCAGCTTCTGTGACTTTCATTAGGCTCCAGGCAGGCGCTGGGTACTTACACATGGCTCCTTTTGCAGGATTGGGAGCTAAATGCCATCCAGTAACCCATCCCACACACACCTGGGAAAGGCTATGCCATGTGTTCAGTTCTTGACCAAATTCAAAACTAGTTTTGTGAAGCAGCTGTCCCCTTTAAGAACGGTGTATCTATGAGATTTTAGGATACAAAGTACCAAGGAGAGTCAAATTTAGCCACAATAATCTATCCTTCTTTCTTCTCACACAAACTGCCATCAGCAGCCCACTTTGCATTTACTGTGACTCGTTAATAATTCAATTTCAAAAGGTTAATGATTAATTACTACCTCTAATCCACTTAATAAAAAAAAAAACATTTGGAGCCTCCCAACTGTGCACAGAACCAATTTTGGGAACCTTGTATTTCTCTTGCGTGGGATTTTTCAGAAGTGCCTGCATTACGCACATGAAACTAATTGAAAAGCAGTGGGACTTGGGCTCCCAACTCACTTAAATGCCTTTCGAAATCCCACCCATTGCTGCCACTCTCATCTGTCCTCTAGCCCCCTCTGTTGTGCTCTACACTCACCTTTCACATCTCATCTTTACCTAGATCCCAGCCCTGCAGAGAGAGAACTGGGTGGTTCCTTGTGCACAATTGGGGACTTAGATTATAAATTCTTTGAGGAAAACAAGGTCTGTCTTCTATTTTTTGTCCATACAGCACCCACCAAATGTGAGCTCCTACCCTGACTGGGACTCCTGTAAGTCAATAAAAATAAATACCATACTATACAAAATATATTTCACCATCAGCAATTTGTAGCAAAGTACCGGGGGTACAAGTAACTTTCAACTTGGAGAGAATCCAGAGTTCTAGGCTAAATTTTATTCTAACTAGTTTTTTAAACCACTTTATTATTTTTAAAGTGAATGTAGTGATTGAAGTTAGCCATGAAAGGTGGCATCCCCTATGTGTCCACAGAAGGGTTACAATATAGGAAGTGCCCAGGGAAGCGCCCACATGCTTCAGCATGAGAAGTTAGCTTAGTTTATTTTCATTGTGCCTTGGTCTATCGGCTTAGATTTCCAGCCAGGGAGCCAGTTGCTATACTGCTGTCTATAATGCAGGCTTTGTCTATTAGGAACTGAACTGAAGTTACCAACTCACTTCATAAGCAGCATGGAACACCCTTATGGGATTCTGGGCGTGACCCACCAGGACCAGATCTAAAGTGAAAGGAAAAGCTCTACATTCCTTTGCCAATTTCCAGAGACACCCCAGTCCTCCTTTCATAAATAGCTGCTACATTATTTACTTTAAAATGGTGGGACTACCCCTTCACATGTTCCAGATATTAGGAAACCAAAGAGGTAATCTATACGAGGGAAAGGTACAATATTGAACTAGATTCCCTGAAGCAGAAATCTCCAGCGGGGAGGTAATATTTTAGAAGGCTGGAATTGATTTCCAACCCAAACGCCTCAGCATCCTACATTCATGAGAGCAGATATTTGATGAAAAAAGCCAACACAAAAAGTAATATGAAATATCAAAGGCTATAAATTACACAGCAGGCTAACAATGGATAATTTATACACAACGGTTAATGAAAAACTGTATGAAAGTAGGTCTTTTTTCAGTCTCTTTCCAATATACAATATATAATTTTTTTCTTTATGGTTATCAGGTAAAATTTTATGGTTTGATCCTGCAGACCTTAGTCATGTGAACAGCTCTTATTCACTCAAGTAATCCCAAGCTTGTTGAGATCTCAGGCTACCTAACAAGATAGTACATTTCTTGCAAGTGAGTTTTAACTGCTCATAGCAGCAATCCTGAGGCACATGGCAGAGAGTTAGGAAAAACGGGAATGGTTTGTTTTTGTCTTTTCAAGCAATTGCCCATTTCTGATAACTTTTCCTTCTGCTCATATTCTGTGCTTCTTCTGGGGTTTGTACCTTTCTCCCCTAAACATCCTCCGCCAAAAGTACCTGATGAATAGCCAAAGAGCACAGTTTGAAGAATTCAAGGGAAATTGAGCCCTTATCTGAAAATGTCCATCATCTGAGCAGGACGGATCTTTTTATGCTATACAGAGCCAGCCACAGAAAAACATCTCTACAAGATTATTCTATATTCTCTTCACATATTAACAGCCTAATTCTGTTCACAGTTTTTCCAGTGTCAATCTGGATAAATTCCAGTCATTTCAATTTAATCTCCCTTATTCAGAATTTACACCAATGTAACAGAGATCAGAATTTGGCCTGTTTTCACTGGTTTGATTTGTCAAAGCAGTCAAAATGCTTTTCTTTTAAAAAAGTCTAAATATGGCTACATTAATAATAGGATATTTCAGTGTCATTTCAATTAGGGTGACCAAACAGCAAAGGCGAAAAATCAGGAAAGGGGTGAGAGGTAATAGGAGCCTATGTAAGAAAGAGATCCAAAAATGAGGATTGTCCCAATAAAATCGGGACATCTAGTCACCCTAATTTCAGTTAATATCAAGAACTAATAAACCCTCTTGAAAACAAGTACCAAGACATGGACTCTGCCTTGCCCAGAAAGAGTCAAGCTTACCTCAAAAAGTGACATAAGAACAATGCCAAGTTCTGTCAGATTAAAATATGAGACAAATTAACCCTCATTAAGGAAACGCACCTGCAACATAGCCTACCAACTGTGAAAAAGCAACTGTCCACAAGTCTGTCTCCATATTGTCTTCACCGCTCATTAAACAAGCCCACTAGATTTTGCTAAGCAGTCACTGGCTGTTACATGTTCAGCAAGAGACATCTCTTTGTAATCACAATGACTTTTAAAAGTTGTTTGGAGAAAAAAATATGGGTTTCCCCAATTAAAAACTTCAGGGAGAAAAATAATACTAAGAAGAAAAATGTAAACATCATTGTAAGGGAATCTGTTTTGCAACACAAATACACCTTTGGGGAAATATTCTGGGGGGTTTTTAAGTTGTAAAAAAGTGGATTTTGGGATTTCTCATGCCTCTTGCCCCATTAAAGCAACATTACAAAACATGATTGATAGCAGCTGTAACCTGCCATTTAGGAGTTTGTTCGTTTTTTAAACGTTTTTACAAAATCTAATCCTAAAAAAAGAATTTTTGTGTTTCTTTGTAAAATTACATTGGATTGAAAACTGATTTTGATGGGATTTAAACATCCCTCTGCAGAGTTTACAATCCGTATATTGCAGACACTCTAGTTTTTGAGAGCTAAAAAGTGCAGCTGAATAGATGTAAACAAAAGTGAAAGTGACCTGTCTATTGTCTTTACCCAAACTGGGTAAAAGACAAAAAGTAAATAGCTTTAATGTTGAAAAGTGAATTAGATCATTTAAATGTTTACAGCTTTAATAATCCAGTGGTATTAATCACCTAGGATACTAATAAAGGAAATGTGTTTTTAAAAATTTAATACGATTTATAATCTGACTTTGTCCTTTTACACTCTCAGAGACACACATTTTGCATTCATTCTACATGAAATTGGGAATCAGGCCCAAAATATGTACAGTAGCACCTCCAATTTACAAAAGCCAGAATTATGAACTGATTAGTTAACCACACACCTCATTAGGAACCAGAAGTATGCAATCAGGCAAGAGCAGAGACCAAAAAAAAAGGCAAACAGCATAGTGCTGTGTTAAACAAACTACTACAAAAATAAAGAGAAATTTAAAAAGAGATTTGACAAGATGAGGAAACTTTCTGTACAAGTTGCATTTAAATTACAATGGTTAAAACAGCATTTTTCTTCTGCATAGTAAAGTTTCAAAGCTGTACTAAGTCAATGTTCAGCTGTAAATTTGAAAGAACCGTAATGTTTTGTTCAGCGTTACAAAAATTTCGGAGTCCATTCCTGAGGTGTTTTAACTCTGAGGTTCTACTGTAGATGTTTCCCACCCCGGAAGAAAATAAGTGGAGTTTCCCCTACTTAAAAAGAAATAAGTTTACAAGAAACAGCTGACTTAGAAGTGGACAGGTCATTTAAATACTCATCTAGTAACTGAAAACACCTGGGGTGGGTATTTGGTACAATCAGAAGATAACACAAAGAGCAGTCTATTGTTTTCCGCAGCATTGCCATAGAATAAAGGCTACTTCACAAAGGAGCCTTTAAGTCAAGATCCAAACCTCCAGTCCTAGGGTCATATGCTTGACTTTAAGCATGTAAGTAGTTCCGTTGACTCCAGAGGGAGCATGGTCAGGCTGATATTTTTCAGCCAGCCTACACATTCTTTGCTTCTGCATTACAGAAAAACAAAGCAACGTGTACAAAGATAATCAGCTGCTCCTCAATGCCAGCCCAGCCACTGATTTGCTTTGCTCCTGAATTTTTCAACCCAGTTATTTTTGTGCACTTCGCACCAAAATCATTGAAGATCAAATTAGAGTGAAAATGTTTAGGTCGTAACAGAGAGTCCTGTGGCACCTTAAAGACTAACTGAAGTATTAGAGCATAAGCTTTCGTGGGCTAATACTCACTTCGTCGGATGCATGCAGTGGAACGTTTAGGTCATTTGCAATAGGATTTGTAGATCAAGTCACTGGGCTAGTAAGCCTGTGCATTTAAACTGCATTTTTACACAAAAACGTAATTATTTGAGTGCTCAAATGGTTATGTGCACTAAAATTATATGCAGAAAATTAGAGGCTGGTTCTGAAATTCAGGGCTATATTCAGAAGCCCCATGGAATCATAAGAGTAGACTAAAAGAGCAGCAAGTAGATGTAAAAAGGTCCTTAACTGTGGTGTACCCATTTCTCTCCACCTCAATCACCCACCTCAAGTCAGGTAACTGGCAGGTGTCAATGTTCTACAGATGGACAGCTATACCTATCTGGCTCAGAGGTGTTCCATGCTGTCTCTGCCATCTATCCAGCCAGTAAGATTTTTTTTTTTTTGAAAGAGAGAGAGAAAGAAAAAAATTGTGAGCAGTGGGTAGATGATGTTCTACGGTCAGTTTCGTACGAAGGGAGTTGTCCAATGACTCTAATTCTTTACAACGGACCCATTGCTAGAGCTAGACCCAGAGCCATAACACTTATTGTGTCCCCAAATCTGAGTCACACACCTTAGGTTTCCATTGTCTCTTCCACGTCTAGGCTTTAGGTTGCTGGGCTGAAACAGAGGTGGAAGTAGCTATGTAACTTTTACATTCTTGTTTTCTCTATATCACAGAACGTGGCTGTAATCTTCAAATAAAAATGACCCTGGGTCATAAAGTTCAGATCTGGACATGGACGTTCCCAGAATTTGGGGTATGATTAGATCCAGGATTTGAGACTGGGTTTCTCTATCATCTACATATAGGAAAGAAAAATACATACCGTTTGCAGGTAAAACCTCCATCTAGGTTGAACATTTCACAGCCTCAAGCCCAACCCACCTTAGCACTCCCAAGACTTTGATTTCACACAAATTATCTCCCTCCCCACGACCCACCATGAGATGACACTGCCAAGCTTACTGCCAATGCAATGCTGTAATTGCAGAATTTATCCTCAGCAATATCACCTGTGATGCAGAAGGGAAACTCACAGGAAAGACAAGTCACTGCAACTCCTTTAAGAGCCACTCTAAACTGACTCAGGAAGCAGTTTGCTGTGTTGAATAAGAGGAACAAATGTTTGCCATGACTAGTTAGGGGTGCTGTGCTGTGCTGCAGTGATCCAATCCTGTGAAGAGCGAAGCACCCACAGATACCCTGGGCTTTAGCAGGCATTGAGGTTATCACCATCTTTACAGGATGAGGCTTTAAAAGAGTAGTACTGTGCTACCCATCAGCTTGAACAGAACCACCAGGACAACTGAACAGCACACCTGCTGGCTTTCTCTCTACCACCTGCAGCAGTTAAAAGCAGAGATGAACTAAACTGTTTGGCATAAGACCCCTTTGAAACAGGTTTTTTTTGTTGTTGTTTGTTTTGCCCTTTTTGAAATGCCCCGAAGATGCTGGATTTTGTAACCTTTGCACACTGAAGTTTCCAAAAAGAGTCCACACTAAAGTGCCGAAATACTACTGGAAAAACTGCTCTTGTATGTCTACTCAGGCCTGACAAGTTCATAAGAAAGCCTTTTCTCAGGAGATTTCCTTCCAATTTTGCCAACTTTAGAGACAAGAAGGGCCCAAAATGACAAAGTTGAAATCTGGACACAGATAAGTCCTGGGCTTTTTGCGTCCAGGGCTGCAGTTAGAAAAACAATAGAATCCATCCATTAAGCCTGTATCTGGATCCAAAACCAAATATCAAATGGTTGGCGCATATTAATGAAGGGGTTTTGGTCTGACCCATTATTTATTCAGAGCCATATCATATCCAGATTGGAGATATCCACATCGGGCATTTTGGTTCAGGTCCATCTGTAGACTTGTCCAATGATATCAGTATTTCACAACAGGGCCATTGCTAGAGAAATAGCCACACTTTTAATGTTCTTCCCCAGTCTGAGCACTTCTGCAGTCGGGGTCAAACAATTCAAACAGATATCCAAAAAACAGATGTTCACCCAAAAACAACTTTGAACCATTTGCAAATCACCAACCCTCAAGTCTAAAGATCAGCAAGGCTCCCAGAGGAAAACCTTCCTCTTTTGTTTTGTTTATTTACCCATCCTACAAAAAGTATCCAGCTACACTATCTACTGTAATGAATTTATGCATAGCAAACAATTATTTCTGGGAGAAGGGGCACAGGGAGGTAGACAGGAGGTGAACGTAACAGCCATGCTGTAGTTCAGTAAAATATTCCAAACGCTCTGGATCCTTTTACCTATGGATCAAATTAGCTGCTGCTAAGAAGGGAGGTTTACCATCTATGCAGCATGAAAGCACGAGACAGACTCCAGGCACATTGCACACCCCATTTCTGACAACATAACAAGTCCCCACACACTTAGCTACTAACAGGGGAGCTAATGTCTCACAAACCTCAACTGGTTTTGCTGGTGTATTTGTTCTTTTTAAACTCGGTGTAATTAAACTCCAGGATTTAATATTCATGTATCATTGTGGTGTGATCATTGCTCGTTGATTTTCAACTTATTCAACAAACACTGCTCCCTCAAAGTTCATCAGTCATTTAAATGGCTATATTATATATTATTCAGGACAGATAAAGGAAAATCTTCATGCAATTCCCTGTCAAGAAGTGATATGTATTCTCTAGCCTTTAAATATATTATCCACATGTATCTTATGTATTACAATCACAAAGAAAATGTATCAGAATTGTAAAATATGACTATGATATCTCTCCACTGGAGCCAAATGTTTATTGCTTTCCATTTAGATACATATTTTCTTTTTAAAAGTGTTATATATTTAAAACCATACAAAAATATCATTAATAGATCGCTTCCAGCATAACACAGACCAGAGAATTTCATATAGTAATTTCTGTTTCAAGCCTGTAACTTCTGGCTTTGTTCAAGTATATATACTTTTAGGAAGACATCCAGTCTTGATTTAAAGATTTTAAGGGTATGTCTACGCTTCAAGATAAGCCATGAGTGAGTAGAACTCAAGTTAGCAGATCTTGGGTTTGTTAATATAGGGCTTGAGCAGCTACACTCATTCCAGGACAGGAATTGTTGAACCCTGAGTCCCAACCTGGGGCTCCAGCATCGACACTGTAGTATGTGAGCCTGAATCCAGCCACCCATATCCCAGACATCTTAGCGCACTCCCAAAATGTGGCCATTGTTCATGGTGCAGTGTGGGAAAACTTGACTGTCCATCAAACGTGACTGTCCAGAGAACAAGGAAAGCTGGCCAGGGGGATTGTAGGATATTTATGGTGGATTTCAGAGCATGAATCCAGTGGGTCTGTGTCTATCTGCAAAGCAGTAGGGCTTGAACCCAGTTGGACTCAGACCCTCCACCCCTGTGATGTCCTGGGATGCTGGGTCTGAGTCCGGGGTTAGTGTGATGTGTGTAGGTGGAAATGGGAGTTCAGACTTAAGCCTGAGTTCAAACCTTGGGCTTAGTCTGCAGTGTAAACATCCTCCAAGTGATGACCACATTACCTGATAAGTTGTTCCAAAGTGTGATTACCTTTAGCGGAAAAACAGAAAAAAGTTTGGTCCATCTGTTCAGTGTATTTCAGAAATAAACCAGTATAGGCTGAGAAGTCACCATATGCTTCCCAATGGAAATATGTCCTTTTATTATGAGACAAACATGGATTTTTGATACAGCTATTAAAAAGCAGCATTTTTCCATGCTTGTTTGCAATTTAATATTGTGCATTGTCCTGGACAGCCTATCAAAGGCCTGCAAACATAATCTAATGTACTTTGCAAAATCACTGTGGAACAAACTCCCACAGGCAGTAAGGACCATAATAAACCTCACTACCTTCTGATCCAACTGCAAAGTGCGCTTCTTAACCTACCTTCTCTGATATATAAACAAAGAGAAGAGTGTAAATTTAAAAGAAACCCTACTATAACAAAACACTATTCTGCACACACAATTCTCTCCCAAGGAAAGGATGAAAGAAGGAATGAATTACACAGGACAAATGCTAATCAGGTGGCTTAATCCCAGAAGCAGCTCAGATACTAGGGCGATGGGGTATCTGTATCTATATGTATCTTATACCAGTATACGAACATAGAGAGCATAGAGAGATGACTGCTGGATTTTGGGAAGTGTAGATTTGTCCATCTGATGGTAGCTGCAGCATGCATGAAAGTCTCTCCAATGACCTGTATTCACATTAAGCATGTATACTGCTGCAGAAAAAAACGGGGAGGGCACATCTGTCATTACTCTTTATGGTGGATGGGTATCCTCCTAATTGGGAAGTATATTAACTGATGTGGTTCAACAAAACAAGCCACTTGAAAAAAAAATCTCCCATGTCACATGAGCTACCTTCAGCCTATGAGGAAGACAAATAATTCAGCCCATGCAAACTAAAGGATGGCTTGTTGTTTGAAGTGTAGAACCTGGATCCTTCTGAGCTTCCTGCAGCTTATCCCTCTCTGCCCTTTCAAAAGTCTGCTTAACATCAAAACAGAGACTCGGGCCTTGTTAGGAGGTCAGCTGCCCCATTTTAGCTCGACACAAAGGAAGAAGCTTCTAAGTTCCTTCAATCTTGACACCCAGTTTACAGCACCAGTCACCACTGTTAGTCCACCCTGGACAGGGAAAAAACAGAAGTACTTGTGGCACCTTAGAGACCAACAAATTTATTTCACCAATGTGATCAATGTGATATATGTCATCATGTGCCAGCAATGCCCCTCTGCCATGTACATTGGCCAGACCAGACAGTCTCTATGCAAAAGAATAAATGGACACAAATCCTTAATCAAGAATTATAGCATTCAAAAACCAGTAGAACACTTCAACCTCCCTGGACACTTAACAACAGATTTGAAGGTGACAATTTTAAAACAGAAAAACTTCAAAAACAGACCCCAACGAGAAGCTGCTGAAGTGGAATTAATTTGCAAATTGGATACAATCAACTTAGGGTTAAACAGAGACTAGGAATGACTAGGTCATTCCACAAATTGAATCCATTTCCCCATGTTTAGTATGCTAACACCTTCTTGTCAATTGTCTGATAATAGGCCATCTTGATTATCACTACAAAAGGTTTTTTTTTCTCCTGCTAGTAATAGCTCATCTACATTAAATAGCCTCTTAGAATTGATATGGCAACTTCCACCTTTTCATGTGTGTATATATTCCTGCCTACTAGGTGTTCCATTCTATGCATCCAATGAAGTGGGCTATGGCCTACAAAAACTTATGCTGAAATAAATTTGTTAGTCTCTAAGGTGCCACAAGTATTCCTGTTCTTTTTATGGATACAGACTAATATGGCTGCTACTCTGAAACCTGATCAAGGAGTATCTCTTGCCACAATATATTATACCTGCTTCTAGAATTACATTAGCACTGCACCACTGATGTTGCAGGTAATTTTCAATGTTTATATCTGTCTCTTCAAAGGAGCCTCTGCACTGTGTTATTAGGATAGAAAATACATCGTCGAATATTTAACAGGGAGGGTAATTAACAACTAGAAAACTTACCTAGGGACGTGGGGGATGTTCCATCACTTGCAATCTTCAAACCAAGACTAGATGTTTTTCTAAAAGATAGACTGCCACTCAAACAGAAATTATGTGAAAGTCTTCACTGTGTTACTGAGGAGATCAAAATAAATCATCACAATGCTCCCTTCTGGTCTTATAACAGGGCTGGGCAAACTACAGACTGTGGGCCCGTCCTGCCCGGTCCCTGAGCTCACCGGGGAGGCTCCCCCCGGCCCCTCCTCTGCTGTCCCTCTGCAGCCACATCACCGCACAGGCAGTGCTCTGGGGGGCTGGGCTGCATGGCATCGTGTCTGTCTCTGGCCGCTTCTCTGAGCAGTGTGGTAAGGGGCTGGGGCCAGAGCCGGGGGGTTGGATAAGGGGGCAGGGAATCCCGGGGGGCAGTCAGAAGACAAGGGATCAGGGGAAGTTGGATGGTGTGGGGTTTCTGGGGTGGCGGTCGGGGACAGGGGGTTGGATGGGGCATGGGGATTCCTGGGGGGTCTCTCAGGGAGTGGAGGTGTGGATAGCGGTCTGGGCAGTCAGGGGGACAAGGAGCAGGGGGGGCGGGCGGGGGAAGGTTGGATAGGAGGTGGGGTCCCGGAGTGGGATAGTTGGGGCAGAAGGGTGTCTCTGAAGAGAGCAGTCAGGGGACAAGGAGCAGGGGGGCTTAGATAGGGTGTGGGGTCTTGTGGGGGGGTTAGAGGCAGAGGGTCTCTGGAGGGGGTAGTCAGCAGATAAGGAGCAGGGGGGTTGGATATGTCAGGGGGTTAGATAGGAGATGAGGCCAGGCTGTTTGGGGAGGCATAGCCTTCCCTACCTGGCCCTCCGTACAATTTTGAACCCTGATGTGGCCCTCGGGCCAAAAAAACGTTTGCTCACCCCTGTCTTATATCTATCGACATTGTATGCTGTCAATATATCCCAGGAATCAGAGAATCTGAAGATTATCCAAGTGATCTGGGGTCAGATTACTGCAGTTAAATCTTGATTTCTCTTTTTAACTTTCCCATGTCAATCAATGTGACATTAATAGTGGAGACCACACACACAAGACCAGCTGTCTTGGCCAAAGCTAACATGCCATAGAGGCTGCCAAAGAGCAAAGGGATGAAGGAGAGAGAGTTAAGACAGAAGACAATGATGCTGAAAATATAAGCAGGCTAATACTCACAGATCCCCATTATCCACAATGAGTGATATAAAAGTTTTAGAGCAGTTCTGCAATAATCAGTTCAACAGCAAACAAATAATATTTTAAGTCAGCACAAGAGCAAACCCCAGCTAGTGGAGGATGAGTACTGGGGAATCATGTCTGAATGAGCATTGGTTGTTCAAATAAGTTTGATTTCCATCCAAGATCCTAAGCAGAACTGTACAGGCAGTAAAACACCAACTGCAGCTAAATACCTGCTGACGGACATAATTAGACACATCTCACTGAGGTCCGCTCTCCTCATGTTGCCTTTACAAATGCCGTGCTGCTATCTCATCTTAATAACTCTATTCTCTCTATTTGGTTGTACCTTTGGCGGGGCTCCTAGCAAAAAGTGGGAAATAACTTGGAAAATTTTGTTAACAAAACATAAAAACAGAGAGTTTGCCTCACTCTCACGACTGCCATGGCGACCTCTCTGCATGAGTGCAGAATCTTGATTGTTTCCATTCTGCTACTAGAAAATCCTGACAGATTTACAAATGTCTTCTTTGCCTTTGTGGGAACCTGAGTGTCTGATTTACCCTTTAGCCTTGTTTAGTTTGGGAATAAGTCAGTTTCTTTCTAACGATTTTCATCTTCCTAGAGTCCTGTACAACTCTTTGGACCACTCAGTGAAATACTGCATTTCTGAAAAGTATTTGGGCATCTCTGGATTGATGCTAGCAGTGTGACCGTGTAAAGAAATTCATGCTTCACTGCATGCCCAGCCAGAATCAATATAATGGAAAAACTCATTCATACGCCATTTGAATCGTTCTCTCCCTTGTTGAGGTTACAAAGCCATGGTTGACTTCATTCACTGCTCTGCATCCTGAGTAATGTCAGGAATGGGAGGGGCTGCCGGTGCTAGTCCTGGAAAGATTCTACCAGGCTCATCATTGCTCCCCATCTCCTGCCAGATGTCTTAGGCGGCTGGGACAATGGCTCAGCCCTGACCACTCATGAGCTGAGACCATTGATCCATGCACCTTCAAACCTCTTGGGAGTTTTAAAAAAACCCTAGATCCGATGTCGCAGTGCAAAGTAGGCTGACCAGACAGCAAGTGTAAAAAATTGGGATGGGGGTGGGAGGTAATAGGAGCTTATATAAGAAAAAGCCCCCAAAATCGGGACTGTCCCTATAAAATCAGGACATCTGGTCACCCTAGTGCAAAGTCAACTCAAGTCCTAAGAGGGTGCAGCCACTTTGGGGTTAGAAACACTGTAGGGAATATTGCATGCAAACAAAACCTGTTTGCAGTGACCTCATAAGTCACAAAAAACTCTTAATATTGGATTTATGTTTTTAAGCACATTCTTTGGAACTTAAACGACTTGACAAAGTTCTTCTTAAAAAGACGCAATGCTTGTCTTTATTGCCCGACTCAACTGTGCACAGTATTAAGAATCTGCTAAATTATTTACACAAGATAACGGATAAGCACTTGGAGAGCCTGATATAACTGTTCTGTGTTCTGACCTTTTATGCCAAATTTAGAGAGGGGGTAGAAAGTACTTTCTTCACCCTCTCGCTCATGTAGTACCATGTTGAGTCCCCCTAAACTCACACTCTTACCTCCATCATGAACATCACTTTTGAATTTGGCCCACTAAATCCAATGTCCAACTCTAAGGGAGCGTACATTGATTTAACTTTTGTGGAACCTGATCCACTACCCACTGAAGTCAATGGAAATTTATCAGGATAGAATGTCAAAGAAAAGCAGAGCAAGCCTGTTAGATGTAAACTGAAGCAAACAAAGTCCTGCCTAAACCATTGTCCATGTCCTCAAATTTCCTTATGCTTACTGAACTCCATACGGAGATCAAGAGGAGTTTAAAACTGAACATATGGAATTCTTAATTACACCTTCTTACACATCACCTCTGTATTTGAACCACTGGCTCCACAAGGGGAAAAATTTATATTCTTTTTCCAGACGGCACAGTTGTAGCTGGCATTGCAAGGTATTTATGTGCCAGATATGCTAAATATTTGGGTGCAGGTCCAAACATTCCCATAGTTCTGATCTGCGCTCATCTCTAGCAGATGCGGAATGGAAGAGGGTGCTGTAATCATGTCACTCAGAGAACTCTGGAAATCACCATTAGGTATGAGTGTCTAGAGGAGATTATGCATGAAATGTTCGACAGAATGGTTAAGAGTGAAAAGGACTGAAGGGAAAAGGAAAGAGAAGTGAATTATTTGCTTAAAAATACATCATCTACTATGAATTTTGACAAGATAAAAAATAGTAATTGGGATGGATCTGGGTGTGAAAAGTCAGATTTCAAAACACATGGAGCACTTGAAAGTGGTTCAAATTCAAGCAACTGCAGTGCAGCTTGGATAGGACGTTCACGCTAACCATGGTTGGTTTCCTGTTTTGGGTAAATCATGGCTTAGACGGTTCTGCTGTGTGTGAATTTTGCTGAACTTGCTCAGCTGTGTTTGAATGCATGTGGGGTGTGTTGTGAGGTTTCAGTCAGGGATTGAGGAAAGATTAACCAAGGTGTTCACCTGGAAGGAGTGAAATGTGGCGTTTGAGTAAGTGATGTGAAGTGTTTGCTACACCACTCCCCAAAGAATTCAGGAGTATAGCAAGTGATAGAGATCAATAATTATTCAAAGCATATGGTGAGTTTACAAGCTAATATTGATTTTTATTTTTTTTTTAGGGACAGTTGTAAAATCTACAAAACATTTGTGGTGAGAGTTTGGGACAGATGTGGGAGCGTGGAAAGAGTGTTAGCAATACTGAGGTCAGAATAACTGTGGAAACAGCAGTAAACATGAAATGTGGTATTAGGGCAAGTGATTGAAGCAAGGAATTTAGATACATTCTTGAGACGCCTAGATTCCTTTATTGAGAATGAGGTAAAAGTGGGAAGGCTCAGGGCATTTTACAAAGGCAGGGAAGGGAAAATGGATTAACAGCAACAAAAAAGGACAGCGTTAGCATGCTGGGCATGAGGTGGTCTCATTTCAGTTCTCTGTGGATGAAATACCCACATCTTGAAAAAGAGCACGCCAGATGTAAGGCATCTTTGCTGTGACTGCCGCTACAAATGCCAAGGTTCCAGGGATTTGAGCAAATTACAGGTTTGCCATTAGGCGGGGTCATTCTAGACCTGGCATTTTGCAGGGTGGTGGTGCAGTGAAACTTACACAGTTGCTACCCAGGGTGTAGCTTTTGTGTAGATGAAGACAAGAGTGATTCATGATCTGGCTGTCCTCTTGAACGATGACACAGCAAGGAGGGCTGTGTGGAAACTTTAACTAAAACCCTGAACCCACCCAAAAGCAGGAGTCATGTAGCACTGTGGCAGCAGGGAAAGGGGAATACATCTCTTGCTCTAAGACACAGGTTTGAGGAACAGTGTTCATATGTGATAGTCCATGCCCAAAAAATGAAGATAGGAGTCTTCAGTAGATAATGAGTAGCCAGTCTCTCTAAGAGGGTGCTAGGGATTGGACATTTATTTGACAAATAAAATTTGCAGAATTTTAAAATATTGTGCATAGAATTTTTTTATTTTTATTTTATTTTATTGGTGCAGAATGTCCTCAGAGGTGGAAAAAGGAAAGTTTATCAAGACATTAGATGACTGTGATGGCAAAAACTGCTTAATCTAAGTTAAAGGGAGGTACAATATTTTGGGCCTCTCTCAATGAACAAAGTTAATCCTGGTTAGTGACATACCTTCTTGGTACATGAATGTTCTCTCTTCATAGGAGCTAAGGTACTGGGTTCGCTGTGCTTCCTGGAAAGTAGTTACATGCATTAGATGTTTCAAGCCCATCTAAACTCTATATTTATCTGAAACTCTACAGACTTATAGAAGAAGTCTGATCTCATTGACAGACAGCAGGCTGAACACTGCAAACTCTTTGAGCAGTGGCATAATCAGAACTGTCAGCCTAAGGAATACCCAGAAGGGAATGTACATTATTCCACAGCTTCCAAATGGTTAAAATAATTTAAATGGCTACTCTGTGGCACACTTTGCATTATTATGACTCCCATTGGAGGCAGTGTATTATTTGCTCTGGTAATTCACAATGCAAATGGCGGTGATTATGTGATTAAATAAGTGAGAACATCAAGCACGCAGTTCAGTTCACTCATGCTTACAGAAGCCAGCCATATTAATTTTTTTCATATAATGTAATGTTCCTACAAATGGGATCCTCTTCAGCCAATTTTTAAAACAACCTGTTTTTATTGATTTATTTTTCAACTCCACATACACATGTTAGAGGCATAAGGAGTTGAGAGGAGATTTTCAGGACAGCGATTGTGTCATACTTTATGATTGTAAAGTCCATACAAATTTGCAGCACTATATGAGCAACTTTAATAACAGAATGCCCCAGAATACGTGAGCTAGGAATATGTATGTATCAACAAATACTTAAAGGCAAAGATCATTGTACGTGTCTTAGTTTTGGTACATCATGTAAATGCTGATTGAATAAGACCCTGGTAATTAACTTGCTCTTAGTGGAAATCATTGAGCTTCCATTTGAACTTTGACTCTGCTCCCCAAAGTTGGCACTTAAAGTACTTAAGCCTGTTCTTAAGTTTCTCTCTATTTGGCAAAGCACTTAAATATTAAGCAAACTTTGAGCAGCAACTTATTCTCACTGGAGTGCTCAGCATGTCTTTTACATGCTTTGCTAAGCCAGGGCCTTAATGAACAGTTAAAATCTGGCACCACTTTAATTTCAAATGATTATTTCCCACCCCCCATCCTTGCTCTTAAACTTCATTTTCAGCATCTTTTCCACTTTTGTCACCAACATACAGCACTTTCTCCTTAGCATTTGTAAGAATAATATCTAGGAGTCAATACAATGTTCTTCACTGAGGGTCTTTCCACTGGCTTTGACTTCAATGGGCATTGCAATATGCCTAGCAATGAGCCTGAGTTGCAGGATTCTTGAACACTCCAAAGTTTTCCAGGTTTAGAGTGGTCAATTACTGAAAAAAAAGGGACTATTTGGAAATTTGGATGTAGAGCCAGTTTCTTATTTTGAAACACACCGCTCTAAAGCAAGGGATTGTTGATTTGAGTCAATCATTAGGTAAGGGTGATCCAATTAGGGAATGTAGTGACTAATATTGCAACTGGGGCATTAAAATACATGTGTAAAATGAACTGTATTATATGGGGGATTAGATGATTTGAAGTCCTCTCACTCCTTACCGCCCCGGTTCTATTACATTAACCAGTACAGTAAATTATGTAAACGAACATGATCTCATGCAAAACAGAGGAGCTTTTTTGGAAATTTTTAACAGTATTGGATCATCCAAAGCAATAAGTTTTTGTAGCATAGTCTTGGAAAGTGTTGCAGCACCAGTTACTAGGAATCTATTCTGTTCTATTGGACCAAAATTCTACTTTTGAAATCACATCTATACACATATACCACATTACCTCATGGAACTGACATCTGGGGAGAAGGTGCAGATCATCCTGCTATATAAGCGCTTTTAGCTCCTGCCAGCAGGTCATTAGGGAACTGCTTGGAGGCTGTCTGCCCATCTGCCTAGCTTAAGATTGGGTAAAGGGAGAGGCATAATCGGTGGTTTAAATTGGGAGGGTGGAGGTGGAAATGGTCCAAAAGATGAATGAAAGGTATCCTGTCAGAATAGCTGCATTTATATTTATTTATTTTCAGCATCAACAATTTGGAGAGTGGTCCCTTGAACTAGTCTTTTTTGGTGGCAGCGAAGAAACTGCCCATGGCTTGGATGTCTGGAGACCCTCCACTTAAAAGAAAAAAGTCAGTCAGTTGGATGAAACTCCAAGTCAGAAATCTACAGAGAAAGACTCACTTTGCTGAAGACTCGCACAGGGAGGACTGAAAGTGGTAATATAAAATACTCTGGTATATACGGCTGAAACAAAAGTCAATACTTGTGAGCAGCAAAAAACCTTTACAAGCGTGGTTTTTATAAACGATTGACAGAAAAACTGCTATTGAGGCAAACATTATCGAGCCTTTACAACACAGAAGTAATATTTTCTGTCTTCTGGGTAATGTTAAAAAAAAAATATACCTTTTTTTTTTGGACTCTAGCTTTACAGGTTCATTGTGAGCCCCGACTGGTGCCACATTGCACATACACACAGCACAATCAAGTGAATGGAAATGTTCCCAACCTGATTTGATTTGAAAAATATATGGGAGTTACAGGAAATACCTTACAAAAAAACAGCTGACATCTTTAAGAAGGCAATAAATAAATAAAATAAATAAATAAAACTGAGCAGGAATATGCATGTAGGCCCAGGGAAGTCAACAGGAGTTTTGCCATTGATTTCAATAGAACCAAGATTTTGCCTTTCATTTGTTTTTACACAGTGCTTTTAAGTACTTCTCCAGACAAACCAGAGATAAAATCTAGCTGCTGCCTGTATAAAGGCTCAATCACTGATCAGGAAGAAGTTCCACAACAGCTACCAGTAACATGGGGAGGAGGTAGAGATTATTGAGCTTGGTGCTGCATTTAGAAAACATGTTTGTTTGATCATATGTACATTTCTTCCCTGAAACAAAACAACACCACAAAAGAAAGTCACAGGGAAGGTATCCTGTGACAAGCCAGTCCATTTCAACTGCAGACAACCACCAACACAGACATCATCAATCTCAGCACAATGTTTATGTTGATAACCAAGAAGGCCTTACTATGCATCGAGCTCACTATCCGGAAAAAATCCCTATTTGAACATTCAAGTGATGATGGTACAGACTGAACAGATTGGTAACCAAAGAACAAGGAATCAGACCCAATATGAAGGTCCCATGTTGAAGCAGCAGCTGAAGAGTTATGGTTCTGAAAAAAAGTCTGCACATAGTATTGTTAACCTCTTGAATTGCTATGCAATTATTTATTTGTATTTTAGACGTCCCCAGAAACGCCAATTTACATTTTAGCCCCATGGTGCCACACATTGGACACACCCATGGTGAGAGACAGTCTCTGTCCCAAAAAGCTTACAATCTAAATAGACAAAATAGACAAATGGTGAGAGGGGAAAGTGAGGCAGACAGGTGAAGGGACTTGCACAAGGGAGGGCAATGAGAAAGCTGGGACAACACAGGTCTTTTGACTAACTTCTACATTTATTAGTATTCAATGGTTGGTGCTTTCACCAAAGTTCTCAAGAGTGCCAGATGTCAATTGATAACATCTCCCACACTTGTTCCTAGAACACCACCACCCCATCTTGTCATGTCCAGATGTATTGCCAAAGCTTCAGACATATTTAGTAAGGACCAAAGAGCTGCTGACTGTGCTCCATAGAATGAGCACAGGGGAAGAATTTTATCTTGGATAAATATGTTTCACCCGATTTTTTTCTTATCCAAAAGTCAGCTCTTTCAGAACTATAATTGTGCAACTAGGTAAAAAACAAAAAAAACCACTTGATTTTCCCAATGCTTATTTTCATCTGAAATTGCCAAATTTCATCCATATCTGAATTTGATATTCAGATTCATGCCAACATTTTGTATCCTTTCACTTATCCCCAGTTTCTAGTAAAACTTTGCTAGGAAATATCATAAGATGGCCAACTCCTTTTGCATTTACACACATTACATTTACCATATGGGATGTGTTATATTCCAACAGGGAGATGATATGCCCATTGACTCTGTTTCTGTTTCGTAGCACATAAGGAAAGTATGAGTAATGTCATGAGTCCCAAAGGAAAAGACTCAATGACAGTATAAACACACCCTGTGCTTTATAACGGAGAAGGATATTCTTTGGTTTGTCAGCCTCTCTCTGCAGTGGCTGAACAATGACAGTACATATAACCACATCTACTTTGAGACGTCTCTATAAACTTGCTTCCATTTTGTTACCATCTGCATATGTTTTCATGATTAAATGAAATTTGTCCTGAAGAAATTCATCATAGGGTAGTTAAGGAACTAGATGATGTTATCTCAAACCATTAGCAATTATCTATGAGAACTCCTGGAGGACTGGTGAGGTCCCAGAAGATCAGAGAAGAGCAAAAAAAATACTGTTCTTTAAAAAGATGAACAAAGAGGACCCAGGAAATTACAGACCAGTCACCCTAACTTCAATACCTGGAAAGGCACTGGAACAAATTTTTAAACAATTAATTTGTAAACATCTAGAGGATGCTTCTATAAGGACGGATCTTTCTCAAATTGTGGGCACCAGAATTGGACACAGTATGCAAACAGTGGTCACACCAGTCCCAAATACAGAGGTAAAATAACCTTAATTCTAACCCAAAAGTACCTTATTTATGCATCTCAGAAGCTCTTTTGGCCACAGTGTTGCATGTTCAGCTGATTATCCCCCTGAACCCCCAAATCATTGTTAGAATCATTGCTTCCCAGGATGTAGTGCCCCATCCTGTAAGTATGGCCAACCTTCTTTGTTCCCATTCATTTACATTTAGCTGTATTAAAACACACATTGTTTGCTTGCCCCCAGTTTACCAAGCAATCCAGACTGTTCTTAATCAATGACCTGCCCTCTTCATTATTTACCAAATACGTTAAGGGTTGTTATAAAAGTGACAATGATGAATTGCTCTCAATGTCCTCTGAAGGTAGGACAAGAAGTAACAGGCTTCATCTGTAGCAAGGAAGATTTAGGTTAAATATTAGGAAAAAAAATTCAGTTATAAGGGTAGATAAGGTCTGGAATTGTCTTACAAGGGAGGTTGTGGAATCCCTATCAGTGGAGGTTTTTAAGAAGAGATCAGACAAACACCGATCAGGAACGGTCTAGGTTTACTTGGTCCTGCTCAGTGCAGGACCTGGACTTGATTCCATCACTACATTTCTATGAGATGTTGCCATGTGTCTTCCCTGTTACTTTCTATTATCAAAAGAATCCTCACTCTCCTCCTAACGGATTTTACAGATTGGCTGTTGGCCCTCTACTGTGAGGTTGTTACAGTTTTATTACTCATCCTGAGGTCTAGTTGACACACACACACTACACATGATCATTACACCTGACAGATTCTAGATGCACCTCACATGGTGCCACAGGATCGTCTGAAAAAAAAAAATCTATATTAATTATTGCAGACCTTGCTCCTGGCCATTGGCATTCTCTCTGTTATAGCTCATCCTCGAATGCCTGGTTTTCAGTTGTTTCTCATTTATTTGGGGGAAATCCAAGCTCTCACAACTCTGACTTTTCCATTTCACTAGACCTGACAGCCTTTTTTTTTTTTTGTAAGATCTGATGAAAGAACAGTCAGAGGAAGAGAGGAGTATGTGGGGGGGGGATGTATTTTAGAGGGGGAAGTGTCCAAGACCCAGATTTTTCAAAAATTCTGGGCCAGCTTTTTAGAGTAAGTTCAGCTTTCCCTTTAGGCACCAAAATAAGTGCCCATATTTTCAAAATATGCAGTGCCAAAGTTTCATATTGGGAAATGCTGGGTGCGGAGCACTTTTGAAAACATGATCCCAATGATAGATGCTGAGCACTTGAAAACCTTGACCCATGTTCCTTCATTCCAGAGAGCTGCCGTTTTCTTTAATAGATTTCAGGATGGGAGAAACTGGTGCGGACTTGCTTCTCACAAAACCTATCAGGCTTCTTTCTTTAAAAGTTTTGGAACTGGTAAAATTTTGGAACATTTTCCCTTCATTTATTTTTCCAAAGGAAGCTTAATAAACACACGCCAATGTCTAACTGCTTGTCAACATAATGCCATGTTGCAGACTAGGGAGGTGTGAATTGTAGAGCCCTATAAAGTGTTGAGCTCTAACTGCCCAGCATAGACACAAACTAAAAGATACTTGGTTCTCATTGATGTAGTCCCATTTCAAACAGGACTACATTAAGAAAAGTAGGTATCTTTCAGTTTGTGCCAGCAGGATCAACACAGGGAAGTCAGAGCTCTCTACAATACACAGCCCTGAAGTCCGGACTGTGGAGTCATATACACAAGCACTAATGAAGTTATTTGTTTGAAAATAATTCTTACCCTGTTTCGTGATGTCTACTGCAGAATAAATGAAAAAAACAACAACATGCAATAGCCTAGAATTCATGTTTTGCAGGAGCCAAAGAACACAAACTTCAAATGAGTTGAATTCTCTTTCAGGCCCTGATCCTTCAAAGATACTTAAATTAACATTCTGTGAATAGCACTACTGAAATCAATGGGAAAAGCTCACAGTGCATAAGTTAAACATGTACTGTACAAGTGTCTTTGTATGATTAGGGCCTCACTCTAGACTTTTGTAATTTTCAAGTAGGTTCTACATTTAGAAACAACATTTTGGCGTGAGCTGTAAATCTGGCAAAATGGGTTTGACCATCCCTTATTATTTCAGAAGGCTCACAGCATAGTCAGTGAAGCAGCAGTGGCAGATGGAACAAACGGGGACAGGACAGTAGAAGCTGAACTGCCAGCCTCCGCAGGGAATTTTAGCTGCAGACAGGCACTTGTGCAGCGGTAGATTATGAGTATTATTTGCACCACTGCATGAATCTTCCTCCTGGTAACAGATCTTTGTAGGACTGATACTTGGCATCATACTCCAAAGCCCAGGGTATTTTTTCGCCAAGAGCCATAAATCTCTGGCAGGGGAGGGAAAATATTAAATAATTTATCTCCACTGGGACTTTAAGATTGGCCAGCAGCAAACTCTGCAAAGCAGGTGTTAAAAATCAGTTAGTAAAACTGCGGTGGTCAAAGGTGGGTTTCCCTTGGTAAAAGCCCAAGCAACGATATTCTGTGGTACTCAGCAGCAGATACTCTAATAAGCCAAGGAGAAATTTGCTGTATGTTTTAATGAGTTCAACAGGGGTAACTGCAATAAATAAGTGTCACTGTATTTCCACTTCTACAGTATCCACTCTTACTGCAGAACTCCATTTGCTGCCCATGAATCTGATTTAACTATTTCATTACATACCCTTGAAGCACACACAACAGACCAAGCTTTTTTTGTCAACTCCTTCCCTGCAGTCTTCTCTGACATACCATCCCTATGTTATGCCTGTTTAACAAGAGCCACTTTAACACTCTGAGTGGATGGCAACGCCAAATGCCATAAAGATGGCTTGAGCAGACAGCATTTAGCATGCTTGCTATAAGTTCTCTGACACACACCATGCCATAGAATCTCAGAGCTGGAAGGGACCTCTGGAGATCAACTAGTCCAACCCCCTGCTCAAAGCAGAAACAATCCCCCTATTAAATCATCCAACCCATTTTTGCCACCAAGCCCTAAAATGGCCCCCTCAAGGACTGAACTCAGAATCCTGAGTTTAGCAGACCAATGCTCAAACCACCGAGCTATCCCTCTCCACCAACAGATTGAGGAAAGCTAAGGGCCACATATATAGTGGAATGCATATCCTTAATATTCTTCAAACTCTGTGCTTGCATATGTAACCTATGCAGCTGGAAGAGAAAGATCGTCCTCTGTTCAACCAAATATAAATGCCACCTAGCTGGTCTGGTGGCCAAGGGATAATCTATTACGGCTCATTTGAAGAAAAAAGGCATCACTACATAACATCAGCGTGAAGACAGGATGGATCCCCGCAGCAACCAAAATGGGAGATCTCTGCATGAAAATTTTAAAAAATCCCTTCCACCTTCTGAGTCTCCTCTCCATGAATGAACACAGCAACTCAAGGTCAGTTGCACCTAACTCCGAGACCGCAGCCTCATTAGTAACATCTTATACTGTCAATGAAACTGAAGCTGAGGAAGGAGTTACCATCAAGGATATTTCTTATGCCTGTTACCAGGTCATCACAAACTATATTAATCAAGGCTAATCCCAAACATCACAAACAGCATTAGGAGATAATGTCATACTAAACTGTTACTGATATTATCAATACAGCCTGGATCTTTATTTCCAATCCTAAATAAGAACATAACAAAAATAGCTTTAATGCTTGATTCATTGACTTTGTCACACCATTTTGCTCATTAACGTTAATGTTTCTGATCTAACTGTAACAAAGCACTTAGGAGCAGCCAGAGTAGAGCAGACCTTCAGTCAATCTAGTCCAGTATCCTGTCTCCGCTACCGGATGCTTCAATGAAAGATGAAGTAGGTGGGTAGTGGATAACAAGCCCTCTAGGAAAGTTTCCTCCTCATCTGTTAGAACTAGGGTTTGTCTTATGCCTTGAAGCAGGTGAGTTGATATCCCTTCCCACATTTATTAGTTAATATTTACTCTTGTAACTCCTGATTATACTGTCTGTATAACTGTCCGGAGCATTTTTAAAAAATCCTGCTAAACTCTTGTTTAATTAGTAGAAAATCTCTTTGCTGTCAAGTGTACAGGGGCTAAGTTTTGTGACTGCTATTACAACAGAGCTAAGAGTTATTCCCAATTTTGCTGTGTTTGAAAATATTATTTCTAGGTTTGAATCTTTATGAAGTTAGACACAGCAGGGCAAATTGTAAGCTCCTTCCTCAGACAGAAGTCTTGACAGAGAGGATTTCACCTGGAGTGAATGGATAAATGAATGTTAAGGTGCAGTACCTGTCATTTATTAATAAAGTGGGACACATCACACAATTTTTTTCTTAACTTAATGCATTATACATTTGATCAGAGCATTTATCAGTTTCTATTCACCTATACTTCAATGATATAAATATTAATCACAACATATTTATGGATCCCTGTAAACTAAAATTCATTTTGAAGGTCTGATACAATTTAATTTTATTCTTAACAAAATCCTCAGCAACAAACAATCTAAAATCCTATAGTGGTTCTATAGCAGCAGAAGAGACAAGTGGTTAAGAAAAACTTAACAAAATTAATCCCAGGTGGGGGAACCCATCTACAAAGTTTTAAATTTCAACCAAACCAGTATTTAATTCACTTCTTTTGTTTGGGGGAGAAAAGGGCAGGGCGGAGTGAGAGGGGAATGAATCTACTCAGATCTGTAATTTAAGGAAGCTGCAAAAACATCCCTAACAAGCAGAAATAATGCCCAACACAGACACAAAACACAAGTTTGTAAATAACATTAAATAGCTATTTTTTTGGAATAACATATTTTGGAAACCGTCATTTCAGATTTCTAATATTAATCATTTATATCTGTGACAGGATAACCTGCAATTCCCCTACCCTAGACAATCCAAAGGAGTACAAGTGTGGGAGGGTTTCCCTCCTTATTTCTTTTTTACTAAGAGTAAGAAGGAAGGTGACCACTCCATCCTGGTTTATGACATTGCTTTCCCTACTCTATTTATTGGGTTTTGCTTGTTTAACCCTTACCTGCTCCACTCTGCACCAGGCACACTGTTTGGCTTGTGTAGAAAAAGCAACATGGAGGACAAGCCCTTTATAGAAGAAGCCCCTCCCTCAAACAAACTTATGCTGATTGAACCAATGGGGAAGGCCTAGAGATCTGTGGGTATGTTTATACTTAGAGCCAGGGATGCCATTCCTAGCCCTGGTAGATACACTCTTGCTAGCGCTCACCAAGTCAGCGCACTTGAAGTAAAAGAGTAGCTATGGCAACATGGGCACTGAGGGCAGTGGTACAGGCTAATTGTCCTGAGAACAAATCCTCTGAACCCCTTGGGTACATACTTAGGACAGCTTGTCTGACCTGTTGCTGCTGCCTCTGCTACACTGCTACCCTGATGTGAGCAAGTGTAATTGTATCTACTTGAGCTGCAAATCACACCCTTCGTTGCAGGTGCTGATGAGGCTTAATGAACAACCTTAGGCTAGAAGTCACTCAGCATGGATTAGCAGAGAAGGTTTTATTTGTGGGCTGCTCAAAACTATTTTTGAACAACAATTTGTTGTATGGACTCTGCAGTCTATCTTATTGTTCAGTCCATTGATTGTTTGTATTTACTCTCCACCCTTAGATGTCACAGGTAGTATTTCCCTCTCTGTATAACTAGTTACTTATATGGTCCCTACTATCATGGTATCCAAGTACTTCACAGTCTTAGGTATCTAGCCTCATAACATCCCTGTACGGCAGGGCAGTGTTAATACCCCTGTTTTACATAGAGGGAACTGAGGCATAGACAGGCTAAATGATTTACCCCAGGTCACATAGGAAGTCTAGGAAGAGCCAGCTAGTGCCTAAACCACTGCACTTTTCTTCCTACAGGTTTCCTGCCCTGCCATGCACCAGCTGAGTTCTTTCAGTGGCCAGTGTGGTGCTACTCTGTGTGGTACCAGCTCAGGGTTTGTTGACTTCAGCTCATTCTCCTGCCTCGTTTGGCTGTAACAAGGCACAGTTGCAAACTTTATTAAACGTGGCCTTAAAAAAACGTCAGCATCAATGTGAGATTTAAACACAATTGCACTTTTATAACAATATTGATGTTAGCCAACGTCTTGGCTATTATTAACTCGATAGGGTTCCTTTTAACAGTCTGGCATTATTTAGATTGTAAGCTCTTTGGAGAAGGGACCATCTTTTTGCTCAGAGTTTGTACAGCACCTAGCACATGGAGTGATGCTCTGTGACTGGAAATTCTAAGTGCTACTGCAATATGAATAACCCATTCACACTAGCACAGAAAGCTAGTGGACACACATGATCATCCTTAATATCAGTCAATCAAGATCTACTGTGCATGCAAACACTTTCACGCATATACATGACTTCAGGTTCATGACCTCAGTGGAACTTCTCCCAGGCCTAAGCATAGTCACTTGCAGGATCAAATTTTTAATGACAGATGTTGTTATCTTTAAGGAGAAACCTTAATAGAATTTGGATCTATTTTTGTGTGTATATGTACAAAAAAAAGTCAGATCTGCTAGGTATTGTGCAGTAACCACTTAGGGAAAGCTAATTTATTTATTAAAAAATCACCACCATCTCTTTTCAGAAACCCATATCTATCGATTTGTTGAGGATAGTCTCAGTGAAAATTCCTGTGGCAGCTTCGGTTTCACTGCGTCGCACAGTGTCAGTCACACCTTGTTATGTTCCAGCAGGAACCATTTGCAATGTGACGGACATAACCAGAGCGTGTGGCACGCATCCATGTGTGAAAATGTAAAAGGACACTTTTGTACACTTTTTCACAAGCAGATGTATGTTTCTGATATATCGTAAGTGTAATCTTCACTACTGGCCCTTCAATGATGATATTCATGGTAGATGCAGATGCATTACTTAAGCACCAATCCTTGCAAACATTTGCAGACATGCTTAGCTTATGATCAGGAGCAGTCCCATTGATTCTATACTAAAATTATCCTGTTTTTCTGGATCTGGGCCTTAGATTTAAGCTGCTGAGGCAAGGACTGTCTCTTTGGGTATGTAAATACTACCCGCCAGATTAAGGGGTAGTGTTTGATATATTGGGGATAGATTTATCGTGTTTCATCTAGATGCGATAAATTGATCCTCGAATGTGCTCCCATCGATTCCAGAACTCCAGCTCTGCAAGAGAAGTAAGTGGAGTCAACAGGGGAGCCGCTGCGGTCGACTCGCCGCAGTGAGGACGGCCAGGTAAGTCGAACTAAGATCCTTCGACTTCAGCTATGCAAATAGCGTAGCTGAAATTGCATATCTTAGTTTGAACCACCCCCCTAGGGTAGCCTAGACATTTGATTCAATGAACAAGGGAACAGTGTCTATCCCAGTGAGGTCTTTTTCTTTGATTGAGGCTTTGCCTTGTTTTGACTCTAATCAAGACAAAACCTGGCCAGTTTTTGTTGAGTTGCATAGGTTTTTTTGGTGCATTTAAAAACCAAAAATGAGACACGAGTCACTTTCAGGTTTAAACTAGGGTAAATGGTGGAGTGTCTATAACTTGAAGTCTTAAATCGTGATTTGATGACTTCAGTGACTCAGCCACAGGCTAGGGGTCTATTACAGGAATAGGTGGGTGAGGTTCTGTGACCTGCAGGAAGTCAGACTAGATGATCATGATGGTCCCTTCTGACCTTAAAGTCTATGAGTCTATGAAAGTCCAGGTGCAAGCTCATATAGACTGAAACTGGAAAAAAAGGTTTCTGAAAACCCCCAATGAACTGAACCTAGAGAGTTTCACAAAGCCCAATTAATCACATTGGAATAGAAAATGAAGAGCGGCAAGTACTGCATGGCTGGATATGTTCCTATGAAAATGCCCTGTAAGCACCAGGGACATCTCAAATGAGAAGGATATTGCATATCCTGCTCTGAAACAGCTGCTGTTTCTCATGCGATTGTTCACCTGGGAATTCATGTCCCTGCACAAAGCCCAAGTAAATAGATGTTGCATGAGTGAGCCATGTGGGCAAGTCCTGGAGCACTCGCAACAACAGATGGTAGTTAGTAAGCTCAGTCCAGTACAGACACTCCCATGCAGGGGGCATAAGAACATAACATAAGAATAGTCGTACTGGGTCAGACGAAAGGTCCATCCAGCCCAGTGGCCAATGCCAGGTGCCCCAGAGTGAGTGAACCTAACAGGTAGTGATCATTGCCCATGGATGTTCTGACTATGCCATAACAGCTTCCCCAGCCTGCCCACCTTCCCCCACTCCCAGATGTGCTGCCACAGAGTAGAGTGTATCTACAATACACAAGAGGCTGAGTCCCCACACAGGAGCTGCCCAGTCCTGGCTCCTATACACAGCAGAACAAGGGTGGTTTGCTCAATTTTGGCCATGCTTGGGAGGCAAAGAAGCAGGATTTCATCCTCCCTGAATAAGAACCTGGTCCTGCAAGATCATCCTCAACACCAGCCAAAGACAGTAGGAGTTGACAGGGCTCAGGATCTTACAGGGTCGGTGCCAAAAGGAGGCAAAACCAATAGATCTTAGTGCTTTTGTTCTATACTTGGTTTGAAGAAAAAATGAAATCTAATCACTGTATGGTTGTGATTGTATATTTCCGTTGTTTGTTAATTTAAACACTACAATACAGTCAGAGATCGCCTCCTGTAAACTATAAAATAAAACAGCTGCCACAAATTAGCACAAGCTGCTTCACTGTGGCTTGCTTCGGTGTCAGACTTGTGGATCATTTCTAGGCTGAGTTATTATAGTCTTTTCTCACATACTTCTGTTGTGATGTGGTTGCCCTTCCTGTGACACAGGTAACATCTCTGCTGTTTTACTGGGTCGATAAGCCAAATACACACGTTCACTGCCTATCTGACAACAGCTGCACAATGGGATGGAGTTTTTCTCTTTCTATCTCTCTCTCACACACAGAACTTAAATACAATTAACTTCTCTTTTGATGAATCCTTCCTCCCTGTGCTCATAACACTCCCCCAGGAAATGAGAACCAATAAGTCCTAAATCTGAGTAGAAGGGCAAGCTATGGAAGTGACCAAATATTGTACGATGCTATATTGCAGGCCTATGGGAAAGGAGTTAATTAAAGACCACAACAGTCTTTTGGGGAAATGTCTAATATATTAGCTATTCCAGCTGAACAATGCAACATTAAACAAACCCTCACTGTTTGGAAATTGTGAACATAGTCACCATTTGGGGAAAAGTGTATGTGTGTTTTGGCCACAAATATAATATCTGATAAGAGACATAAGGAACCAATTTTTGACAAAAGAAAGAAATTCAGTTTAACAATAGACAGGTCAGATTAGACCACACATTCTTGGCAGCAACGGAGGTGGTGTCCTACTCTGGGTTTGCCTTAGCACACTGTGGTGCTGCCATAATTTAAATAATAATTAATATGCAGTTCTCATTGACTTATGTAAGCACTAGGGACACATTTGATGAAAAACTCAAGATTTTGAACAATCCCAATATTGTGGGTCTTTGACATCTGAACTTGAATCCACATCTTGATTTCATCAAGGGCTCGCTCGCTCTCTCTCTCTCTGTCCCCCTCTCTCTCACTATCTCACTCTCTATTTTAAATCTTTCTTCCAAAAAGGAGGTACTATATTATTAACAACAGTATTCTGCATAATACAAATTAGGGTAATCAAGCAATAAACATTCCAACAGAAGGAAACTCACAAGCATACTTGCAACTTCTCCCTGTGCTGGAAACTGTAAATCAAATTTTGTTGCATTATTGCTCCTTAGGATACATGTTCAAAGGAATCTTAACCCACCCCCTAAGATGACAGTAGCAAACAAAATATGCATGAGTTTAATTTTACTCATGAGTTGTTTCATTGGCATAAAAATCAAGTTTAAGCTCATACACCATACTTTTTTATGGTGCTTTAAAAGAAAAATACCATCACACATCTGCAACTGGGCCACCCACAATCTGAACTAAACGTCATTTGTTTACCACATTTTCTTGGTATATTAAAAAAGGCACAGCCTGTATGCTAAAAATAAACATATGTATATTCACTCTCCACAATGCCTTGGAGTATAAATCCCTGTCTGAACACAGCTAGTGTGCCTATGATTTAATCAGAGTTATTATTTACTTTTTGTAATTTCAACAACACTCAAATGCTTGTTTCTTAACAATAATCTCGCTCGAAAGAAGTAATAAGCACAAAATGATGTTTCATTCAGACCACCACAGAAATTTTATTAGCAGTTCCATCAGACTTAACTAGCTTCTTTAGTAATATAAAAATAAAATAAAATCTATATCAGAGGTTTGTCAGCCTTTGATGGATGTTTTCACTCTCAGATTGTGTTATTATTACTCTTATATAGCAATACTGGCAACAGGGACTTATAGTTTATTAGACCCTATGCTACATCTGCCACAGTGCCCTGGGGCCAGAATATAGTAGTCCAAGCCAAATACTATTCCGTGCAATTACACTCTGCTATTAACTGTATACACTTAGAGCAGGTTAAGTTTTACCAGAGCCTGCATGTCTGTGGTTGAATTCAAATGGGCCAAACTGAAGACCCCAGTTAGACCTCTGTCTAACCCTATTGATTTGATTCACCTGCACAGGTGAAACTGGAAGAACATTCAACTCAGTGTATTTCATTTAATTTCTCTGTTTTGGACTGAAATATCACTGACAAGCTATATAACTTATTTACAAAGAGAGTTGTAGGTTTTCAAGTGAAAGGCAGCAAATTTAAAACCGGTAAGAGGAAGTGTGTTTATTCATAGTGCACAATTAGCTAGTGGAACTTGTTGTGCAAAATATTGTTGAGGCCAAGAGCTTGGCAACATTCAAAAAAGGATTGGACAGGTGTATGGACAATGAAAATATCCACAGTTGCATTAGATAGGAATTTTTTTTAAAAGAGACAGTCGGGAGAGAACCCCTGGGTCTTCACCAGGCCACACTTTTGAGGGGCTTCTCTTGTCTCTTGCTGAATCCTTCTTCTGCTTGTGATATACAAGAGTTTCTCCAAACAACCAAAGCAAAAGGGTGTTTGGTCTTGGAGGCAATCTCACAGCCACATCTTTATGGGTCAGCTCATGTGTGGGCTTTAGTTTCCTTAATCAGGACTAGCATGTGTCTTTGGGCTCCCTCTTTTTAATAACCCTGCTCTGTACGTAGCTACTACGGTCTCACTAAGGTCATGGTCCACAACTCTCTTCCTCTTTGCTGATCTATGCCCATAGCCAGTTATCTCCGAGACATCGTGGCCTTCCCCTCAGTACTACCCCTTTCCGGGGGTAACAGGGGCAGGGTTGCCCTTTTAAGCATCCTCCCTCCTTGCAAGTTTCCTAGTTAGCGCTGGCTGAGCCCAAAAGAGCTCCTTAGCTTCCTCTCTACAAGGTGAGGACTTGCCTGTTCCCAGACGGCTATAAACACTCATGCTTCAGGGCATAAACTGACCTCAAACTGAACAGGTAAGGAAGAAACTTCCCACTATGGGCAGAGGCTGCCATCATTATCCACCTTATGGCTGCCTGCTTCCCGTTGATGTACTAACTCCAAAGCATCAATCCCAGCCAATGTCTGCAGCAGTCACCAGACTAGATCAACCAGCCTGGCAATTCCTATGTCCCACGCTTCCTTAAAACCTGGCCCCAAGTACAAAAGTTTAACAATGTAAATGTGAAATATTCAGAAGAGTGTCAAACACACAGCTGGTAAAAATCATGTTGGAAATTAGAGGGGCTGGCTTGTGGACAGACAGATCGCTGAGAGGAGCAAAAATGGAACAAAACAAGAGGGAGGTTGGATATTCTGGCTACCCACTCACATGCAGAACAGATGCGTTGCTCTAACATATCCCCAGGAGAGAGCTAGTGGGGAGGGAGCTCATTTTGCCACTCGCATTGTTGATCGAATTGCTGAAAAAAAAATTTTTTTTAGAAAAAAAAATTCCCCCTTCTCAAAGAGCTCAAGTATTCCCAGCTGGCCCAGGAACCAAAGAATTAGGTGTGAGACTCAGAGCCTGGTCTCCCAGCTATCACTGCAGAGCACAGCACTAGAAAAGTGTTCTTAAGATTACTTAAAGGAATGGAGGTGGGGCCTGGAATATCCACAGCTACACAGAACCGTCAGCCAGTGATCCTAGGAAGCGGGGACGGAGCAGAAGCAAGACTTATTCCAGCTGTAAGGCAGTAGTTGTATTTGCAAAGTTGCTTTGCTCTTGCTTCACACCTAAAGGCAAGATCACCTGCATGAAGGCTTGGGCTGTCCTGGGAGGGGAGGAGAGAGAAGTAGTCAATTTGGCTTTGTGTAAGAGAGCAAGTTAAACTTTCTCTGGCTGCCATGAAGGGATCACGCATTAGCCAAAGAGATGAAATAGTAGACTTCAGCAACAGACACCATTTTCTCTCAGGGTTATTTCTGAATCCTCTTCCACACCGCACATTGCTCCGACCGAGGCACAGCCAAAGAATTAATAGAGGCAATGCATGAAGCAAATATTTGGCAGTATCAAAGTGTAGCATCAAGTTATGCTAAAAGATCGACTGAGGTACTTTCAAATATTAAGCTTGAAAACAATCTGGGATACATAGAAGTTAGGATTAACTGATGAACGGTGACTGATCAACCAATGTGATAAAAAGGAATTAAGAGGCCATCAAGCTGCCCTGACGTTATGATTTCCATAGTGTAGCAATTTGGAAACAAGGTCACATTTCTAATCGTGGAAAAGATGTGTGATTACTCAGTCTGCTGACATTAATAAAGCATGTTTTTTGAACTACAATGTGGCATTCCTTGAAAATAAACCCCATGGACACCTTTTATTTTATCTGTTTATATGGAATAATATTTTTACAGTAAGTTAGCAAAATAAATTGACCTAACCAGAAAGAATAAACCATACGCATAGAAAATATTTAAAAAATTAAGTTGCACAGAAAATCATACTTTGTACAATACAAAGGACATTGGCATATTGTTGTGGCTTACAATAAGAAATAGAATAATTAAATAATTCAGATCAAACCAAGAGACAGACAAAGATGACCTGAAAAATGCAAAGAGACTGAAAGCATAAATCATGATTACAACCCATATAATCTTTGACCTCAGCGTCAGCTACAAAGTTCAAAGGTGATGTTGCATTATGTATTTATTGCTTGGCTAAGCCATTATTCATTGGGCTTTATTCTAAGAGTTAGATCTGATGGCAACACTGGTGGAGCAACATTGTATGCGAGAAATGTATCATGAAATCTTCCGTCTACAGCGTGGTATGGCTAATTTGTCTTATGTCTGCCTTCCTGATTTATAGCAGCTTCCTGCAAATGAAGATTTACAAGGCAATGGAAAACGGAGAAGAGCCAGCAAAGTGCAAGCCTACACACTGAGTGTCAAGGAGAGTCCTCTGTATTCTTGATCTCCCTCAAAAAGACCTGTTCATTGATTTTAATATCTGCAAGCAACAGAGATAACATGTTTGGGTTTTTTTGACAAAGCACCTATGCACTCCAGCCTTAATCCTGTGCTATGTATAATGTGCATCAGCAGCAGGCCAAAAGTGATGAGTAGGACAAGGAATGCAGAGGAACATGACACTGCACTGCTGGGAACACAGCACCATTGTCTCCACGTTATTTCTACCTAATAGGAGGAGTAAGACAATATTAGAACATGTAGCTGAGTGATTCATTTGCAGGCTAAGATCACACTGATGCCTTCAGACATGATCATTCTCCTCCAGTGTCCTGTTTCTTTTTGACCCTCTGCTTTTAGAGTAGGACAGGGGATCACACATGGGGCTTGAGACTTATTGCTTCTCACTGCAGGACACTATGGCCCATGCTTAACCTTAGTCACATCTACGCAGTTTGCTCACACTTGCATTCCCTATGGCACACAACACAAGGACTTGCAGTATCAAGGCCACAAGGAACTTGGCTGGATGGTCCACATGAAGTAAATTGGTATGCTCGGTTCAGAAAACCAAACCCATGGGCACTTACCGTCACCCTTGGTGGTGGATTTCAGCAGGTAATGAATGAAGGGCCTCAGAGGATGAAATACCCTCTGAGATAGAAGTGGGCCCTTCAGATCAGGGCAGTTTGCACTGCAATACTAGCGCTGCACTTGTTTTATGGCTGAAGGATAGGACCGCTGCCTCCAAGGTGGTCAGCTGCCTTTGGGTAAAATTGTAGAGGACAGTCTAAAATCTATGCAGCACTTAAATTCCATGTAAGCCCTCAAAAGAGAGCTTAAATGGCGTCTCGTAGAATTTGTGCTGGCACACAGCACAAAGAGACCCTTCTCCTTTTGCGACCACTTCTCTAAAAAAGAAAGAAAAATTAACCCTGCTCTTTGCGTTTATCTGTTGTCTAGTGCAATCTGCTCAGAATAATTACAAAAAGCCTTGGCTTTTGTTTTTCTTTAACAATCAAGGCACAGCAATAATAAAGCAAAAGGTTTTTGTACATGTTCTAAGGAAATTCTACCAGACACCGTTTTCTAGACGTACGACTTCCAGCTCTGTTTAGACAGAAATAACCATTAAATCCTAAAACAAAGCCAATAATAGATGCTAAAAGATATTAGATCCATAGCTCCTATGTATCCTACTTTAAAAATGAATCAATTTCTGTCATTTTTTTAATAAAAAACCCACTATTGGTTTTGATTAAGACATTGCCATTGGGAAGAGCCGCATGTAGTTACTAATTTTTTTTCTAATTTATCCCTTATTGACTCTGGAATGGCAAATAGTCTCCCTTCAGCCTGATTACTTCTGGTCCCCAGCATAAAAATAATAAAGTAAACCCTATATTTTATTATAACCACACTTTTCTTTTCCCTTTCCCTGTAATATTAAAAGGTAAGCCATAATATACGTGTAGAGATCTTTAAACATTATTCAAGTGAAGGCTCAGCATGGAAAAAGTTTGTGCTGTATAATTTATTCTATAAATTTCACTTCTTTTCCTTCCCATTAAGTGTCCACAAGCAGGTGGCATTTTTCTTTAAATGTCTTCGTTATTCAAAAAAGTAGGGTTTCCAGGAAGTAGTCGTTTTGGTGACTTCACTCTCTTCTTTTTAATTCGGTCATGGGGTGAACAATTTGTCACCTTTCTGTCTAAGGCCTTGGTTACACTGGCACATTATAGCGCTATAAAGCCTCCAGGAGCGCTATAACTTACTACCCGTCCAGACTGGTGAGGCATGTAGAGCGCTATAAACCCACAGTTATAGCGCTGCTGGTAATCCTCCCTTCCCAGAGGATTAACAGCTATTGCGTATTCCGTGTTCCATCTTATCTCAAGTGTGAATGAGTATTAACACAGATGGCGCAACAAGTGATCTCTGGGGATGCCCCAAGCCATTTAAGGCAATTGACGTCTCTTCCCTTTGTTTTAAACTCCGGCAGGAGGAATGCAGAAGTATGTTTTCAGAGTCTCTCTCTTAACTCGAAAGATAAGCAGTGCAAATGTTTAGGGAGGGAGCCTGTCCAAAATACAAAGCCTGCCTAATCTTCTCTGTCAAAGAACACTTACTGACAGGCTCTCAGAAGGACGAACTCTCTCCGTGCGCATGCACACAACACGTTCCCCCTCACCCTCCTTGTTTGAAAAGCACGTTGCACCCAGCTGAATGCTGGGATAGCTGCCCATAATGCACCAGTCCTGTGCCGCTGCAAGTGCCAGAAATGTGGCCACACTACACCGCTGGCAGGTATCAGTGTGGCCACGCTATAGCGCTATCCCTATAGCTGTATATGAAGACAGCTATAACCAATACTGCTATAAACCTGTAAGTGTAACCATGCCCTCAGACAACTAGGAAAACTCAAGTTAACTCTTGCACCACTAAGCGCTTTGACATGAGTTCTGTTTATTTCATACTACACTCCTCTTGACTGGTCTCTCCTCTGGCCAAAAACAATGTCTTCAATACATGCAAAGTTCTGCTCATCTCCACAGTGAGGCTAACTTACTCAGACATTAGCTCCTAGCAAAGTTTCAAATGTAATCACATTGAAAGCTCTCAGCCTGCTGACTTTTAGCTCTCTTCAAGACCTGTTGATATTTTGTTCTTTACCACAAATACTGGTGGTAAGTCAGTATGTTATACCTACACAAATCTTCACATGAGAAGCTTTGGTGGGGGGATTTTTTTGTCTGGGGTATTACTGCTTTCAAGCTATTCACCAAGACTTTCAAAAACAGGGTCCTAAAGTTAGGCTCCTAATCCATAAGGTACCCAAATATGTGGCCTGAATCACAAAACCTCTGAGCACTCAGAAGCTCTTATAGACTCCAAGGCAGAGATGAAAGTAAGGTGGTACGGGCCGGTACTCTGTACCGGTAAAAAGCCTGTCCAGCCTGTACTGCCTCACTTTAAAGCGCTGCTGCGGCAGCACTTTAAAGGACCGGGCTTAAAGCGCTGTCATAGCAGCGCTTTAACGTTGCTGCTCTTTTTGCGCCCCCCGCCCCCATCTGCAGCCCTGCCAGGTCCCTACTGGCAGAGCTGCCAACGGGGAGCGCAAAAGGGGCAGGGACGCTAAAGTGCTGCTCCTGCTGCGCTTTAAGCCCGGTCCTTTAAAGCGACAAAGGACCCCGCGTAAAGCACTGCCAGGGCAGCGCTTTAACCTCCCTGCCCCTTCTGCGCCCCCCTCTCCCCGCTACCAGGGCTGGGTAGCTTCTCCTTTTGCCCCCGGCAGTGGGGGGCAGGAGGCCCAGAAGGGGCAGGGAGGTTAAAGCGCTGCCCCGGCGCTTTAAAGGACCGGGCTTAAAGCGCAGCGGGAGCAGCACTTTAGCGTCCCTGCCCCTTTTGCGCTCCCCGTTGGCAGCTCTGCCAGTAGGGACCTGGCAGGGCTACAGATGGGGTGGGCTCAAAAAGAGCAGCAACGTTAAAGAGCTGCTGTGACAGCGCTTTAAGGTCCCTGTTCCTTTTGCTCCCCACAGCTGCTGATGGGGGAGAGGGGCAAAAGGAACAGCTAACCAGCCACGGGGAGGAGGGGGGAACTGCTGGTTCCCTAGCCCCGCCCCCTTCCATCCGAGGCCACGCCCCTTCTGGGGGAAGCTGTACCCTCCCCCCGTACCGGTAAATCAAAAATTTTACTTTCACCCCTGCTCCAAGAGGAGCTACAGTGGCTGCTCAGCCCTTTTGAAATTCAGGCTGCTTATTTAAGTGCCCCAACATAGAATTAAGAGCCTAAGATTAGCTGCTAACTGTAAGAGTCTTGATCCCCTGTCTATCCTGAACGTTATTCAGGTGTCTTGAGTTTTTAGACTTTCTGTCTAGACTGGTGCTGTTTTTTTGTTGTTTTTTTTAAATGGAGCTAGTGGGTGACCAGATGTCCTGATTTTATAGGCACAGTCCCGATTTTGGGGGCTTTTTTGTAGATAGGCATCTATTACTCTCTCCTCCATCCCAATATTTTATCTGGTCACCCTAGGACCTAGGTTTTCTGACAGTTCCAGTATCTGAGTTCTCCACCAGTTGAAAGTCATTTTAACAGCATCCCATGTTTTGGCACACATTCTGAAACACAGAAAGCTTTTAAGCCCCCATCACCAGAATACCCAAGCTCCCCTACCCTTCTCTTTCCTTATCCACTCAGAATACACCACCTTTTCCTAGAGAGTGTGTTGGAGAGGTACAAGTCTTTTGTTATTGTTCTCCTTGTGACACCTGTGCCTGAAAGTGTCCAGAGAAGAAAGGGTAAAATGAATGCCCCATTATGACTAGTCATAAAGGCAAGAACTGTCAACCAAGTGTCAGCAGCAAGAAGAAAACGTTCAGGCAGTATCAGTCTCCCTAAGCATCAATTGCTCAAAGTCATAAAAAGAAGAAAATTCACAGCGGTAACGGTCCTTTTTTATATTGATTCACAAAATCCCTGGGGTGCTGTTTACACTTTCTGCCAGACAAGTGTCCACTGAACAAGAGGGGGTGAACATCTAGAGTTTACAATAAGATGCTACTTAGTGAGGAAACACACAAGACAGCTAGTAAAGGGCATATAGTGGGTTAAGTGTGTTTCTGAAAGGCTGAGAGTGAGGAGTTGCAGGAAAGAGATGCTTAGAAAGAACGCTGTTGCCATTTTTTTTTTTTTGAGTCAGCTTCTATCTATCCAAATTACTGCTCTGCCTCCCAATCCCACAGCAGTGCATGGAGAAGATAGGAAGGACACACAGACTTCCCTCTGTAATGCAAAATAGTTAGGGTAGGTAGTTATTTGTCTAGTTATTATTAATACTTTGCCTTTCTATAGCATTGTCCATCAAAGGCTCTCAGAGAATTTTATAAACGCTGATTAAGCCTCACCCATTTTACACAAACAGATTTAGGGCTTAGTCTCCATTACAGGGAGATCGACACTACCGCAATCGATGCAGCAGGGGTCTAGTGAAGACCCACTAAATCGACGGCAGAGCATTCTCCGGTCGATCCACATACCCCACCTCTCCGAGAAGAATAAGGTAAGTTGACTGGAGAGCATCTCCCGTTAATGCAGCGCAATGAGACACTGGAGTAAGTCGACTTAAGCTATGTCAACTCCAGCTACATTATTCATGTAGCTGGAGTAGTGTAACTTAGGTGGACTTACTCATAGTAAAGACAAGCCCTTAGCAAAGTTAAGTGATATTTCCAATGTTACCATGTCAGAGCTAGGAATAGAGCCCAGGTTTAACACAGAGTTCTTCTGTTGGAGTGTTAGTCTCTCCCTACCTTGACTGGGGAATGATTTGGCTCTCAGTTCTTCAAAGACTTATGCATGCACAGTGAAGCTACTATTCAAGTTTCCCAAAGAGGATTATTCATGATTCCCTGTAAAATCAATAGCAATATTCATGTGTGTAATGTTAAGAATGGGCTAAAGCCTTTGTGGGATTGGAACCTTGGTTTACGGGGTAGAGGTTCCCTACCAAGGGAGATGGTTTCTTTCTATTTATGAACCTAGCCAAACAGAATGATCAACATTCCTTGTTTTCTCCAAATCACAAGAGGCAAGGCTGTTTAACACATGAAAGCACAGAGACTGCTTCAGCGATAAAGCCATGAAACAAGGGACTGATTTTATTACCCAAAGCCAGGGGAATTATGTCATAACCAAGAGAACTGGCTCCCAGACATGACTATAACTCTGCAAAACATATGCAAATATTCAACTCTCTCCTGTACTATTAGAAAATTAAGTACCGGAAACCTTAAAACCATGGGAAGAAATTAAACAGTTCTCACAGAATGAAAAATTATTGTACTTTGTGGGTGAATGGGTGTTTTGTTGCTGTTGTTCTCAGCACACCCAGACAATACAGAAAACAATCGCTGTAAAAATCAGTTATGCTATATGGTTCCTGGTGTAACCCAACTTCCCTTCAGGGCAGTTATTTGCAGTATTTACATTTTTTACTAAATTATCAAATGAAAAATCCAATTGTTCCTAATGACATTCACTCTGTGTGTCTCCCATTCTCATATATGAGAAAGGGTTTATTATCCATTTGTAGTAATTAAGGCACTGATGTTATATGGATCCATAAAAACAACTTCATTAAGCCAACAAAGAGATTTTTATCAAAATTACAGCTGCAGAATATTTATTTAAAAATAAAAGCTGAATTAAAATGTGTAGCAAAAAGATGGTCTGAAGAGCAATATAGCATCAGAACCAGCAGTGTTCTTAGAACTGGCCAAAAATACAACCATATATACGTGAAATAGTTATATTGCTGGCTGCGAGGAAATGAAGTAATTAACCAGCTAAAAATGTCAATAAGATAGTATCATCAGTTTGATGACACTGCCCATTAGTATTTGAGCTTCACTGTCATAAAATGTTTAAGTAGCTGCTTTATAGAAGTACCAGGAAAGCTATTATGGTCAAAATCAGGAAAGAAAAAGTCTTTCAACAACTTTGCACGATGTGTTACCGATACATTGAATGTGTTATTAGATCTACGACTGGAAGATGGTGTTCCAGATTAGCGCTTTTATAAGAGAGAGACCCATTCAACAACCATTTTATATCATGCATGGAAGGTTAGAAATTGCATGTCTCCATCCAGTCAAGTAATTTGTTAGAAAATCCATCAGAGGAAAGAAAGGATTTTTGCTTTCTCTGCCAGATCAACCCTCTTAGAGCTGTGCAGAAGTAAAGGTTTCATTATGGGGCTTCTTTACCCATAAGAACATGCTCAACTGACACCAAAATATGCATCACACAGAGTTGAATGAATATTTGGTTCTTCAGTTTGGTGGCCGAACAAAAAAAACCACATGAAGAGAAGGGAGTTTCAAGTGGAGAACCAATGTTGAAGGCCAATTTAGTTAAGGTGGATATGGTCCATTCCCAATAACTGATGAGGAGGTGTCAATACATCTTGACAAAATTGGCCTTCAACATTGGTTCTCCACTTGCAAGGTAACTCACTTCTCTTCATATGCCAATATATGTTTATGCCTGTTTCTGTAATTTTCACTCCATGCATCTGAAGAAGTGGGGTTTTTTACCCATGAAAGCTTATATCCAAATAAATCTGTTAGTCTTTAAGGTGCCACCGGACTCCTCATTTTTGTGGATACAGAGTAACATGGCTACCCCTCTGATACTTGACATCATTTTGAAAGAGAATCAAAACATTTTGAAACTTTCAGTATTAAATGAACCATGATGACTTTTTCAACAACAAACAGAAAATTTCCATTGTGGAACTATTTGACAAATTCACAATGTTTTGCCTTTTGCACCAAATAAAACATGTGACTGAAAAAATTCACCCAGCTCTACTCTCCCAGCCATGGGAGCTTGGTGTACCCAGCTCTGACCAGGGATAAAAATGGATGTGCTGGCCACTATGTCCACAGTCTCCTATGAAATCGACCTACAACAGAGGAGCCCAAGTTATCATCCTTTTCAAAGCTAGGACTAAGTAGAGGGATTTTCTGTCCGCCGCTTCCACAGTCCCCATTGGCTTGGAGCTGCGAATCGCAGCCAGTGGGAGACGTAGCAGGTAACATAGCAGGTAAACAAACCGGCCCTGAAAAAGAGGTGGACCAGAGGTGAGAACCACTGGTCAAGTCTCACTGACTTCAGTTGAGCGCCTCTTGTGCTTAAAAGAATAGTACCATAAAACGACATGCACCTACTTAATTAATTTACTAAAGTAAGCCCTTAAATCCACAGAGATAGTTCTGCACCACCCACAACAGATAAGTCAGCATTCTGAGTAAACTGTAACTAAATACTGGTGTTCCCAAAACAGCTCTTCCCTCAAATTTCTGGTTTGCAGGAAATCTCAAAATATCTCAACTTTCTGCAAATTGGAAATCCTGAGTTTGGGCCAGCTCTACTCACTTGAGCCCCTGAAAAAGACTATGATAAGTCTCAATTTTTATGAAAAAGAAAAGTAGTTAAGAAGGAAGAACTACACAATAAGAAAGCTAACAGAAGATGCATTAAAATGTAACAAGTTGTCCTATTTCTTCCCCCTCCTGTCTCATTACTTCCCTTGCCACCACCCACTTTTCATATGGAAGAAATCTGGATTCTGTACTCTCTCCCACCAAAATTAACTAAGCACCCCTGTGTCAACCTAGAAAACTGTAGACCTGCACTCAGGGTTTGTCTACACTATAGCAGCAGAGCTATAGCGCTGCATCTGTGACATTGCAACATCATAATGTATATGCTTCCTACATCAGCTGAAGGGGGTTTTCCTGCAATGTAGTGCCACCTTTCTGAGAGGTGGTTTCTAGGTCAATAGAAGAATTCTGTGTTGACAGGGGGAACTGGTTGCACAGGGCAAAAAAATTTTCACAACCCTGAGCAATGTAGCTAGGTCAATCTAATTTTTAAGTGTAGACCATGCCTCAGATCCTCGTAGCAGTACTTTGCACTCAGAATAAAAATCACACCAGCCTGTTTTCACATTTGATTTTGGTAGTGATAATTACCGAGTCATTCACATGGAAAAGCAGTCCCATAAATATAATCTTGAATGGATCCTATTTGAAGCAGCTTGTAAATTCTAATGATGGTGGTATAAACATTCCAGATGTAAGGGCCTGATCCGGCTTTCTTTGAAGCCAACGGATTCAGTGTGAATTGGACTGAGCCTTTAAGAAAAATCATATGTTTATTGGGACTGTTTTATACTATGCTCCCAAAAATCTTAGTTAAAATGTTGTACAAAATCGGTTTAACGGTTTAATTTCATGATGCATATTATATTATACAAATTGGATTACTAATTAGCTACTTAATTTATATGAAGTTTTATTGCTATAAAACAAATTATTTGCATATATATTAACAACAGCACGCATTTGAAATAGGATTGCAGGAAGTGTTATGCATTAACTCCCTATAATAAAGTTTGATTTTATATCTTATGTCAACAGGGAGAGCTGCAGGGACTGTTTCTGACTCCAGGCTTTTACAGTGCCTAACATAATGGGTCCCTGATCCTGGTTGGGACCTATAGGAAGATATAAAATATAGATATAAATAAGAAACTTTCCTGATTTTATTATTTAGGCTTTTTTGTTACATAACATTGTTTCACACCATGAGTCCTTAAAATCGACTAGAGACACATTTGCTTAATTACCCTGCATTTCTACTACCAAAATTACCATTTCCACCTGGATTTTCTGGTTGTTTTTTATTAGTTTAAATTTAATTAAAACTTCTCCTTTAAATTAGAAAAAAATAGCACCCTGGGAGACCAAACATATAAGGGTGACATTTTCAAAAGCCTTCAATATTTGACCCAGCTCTGCTCCACTAGAAGTCAACTATCGAATGTTGACCTGTCTTCAAAGGACAATGTCATTTAGAGCTTTCAAGTTTTTCCATAATGACTCACAAGCGGTGGAAGTTCAACAAGTCTAGTAACCAAAAAATAAAAACAGATTTAAATTCAAACAAGCAGTTTAAAAAATAAAGTTTCTATGGTTCAGTATAACAGAAAAAGGGGAAAATATTCAAAATCCCCATAACAGAGGGTCCTAAGTAGAAATGGGTGAGTAACTGAAAAAAAAAATAGTTTGGGTTGAACAGACCATTTCATTTTGTTTGAGAGTTGGGCTTTTTAATTTTAAAAACAAAATTGATGTAAATTTCTAAACAAAAAGATGTTTTGAATAAAAAAAATCAAAATATTTTGTTTTGAAAATGTCAAAATGAAGCATTTCCATTTTGGAGCAAATTTTTTAGAGTGGCTTTTCCCCAATCAAAAGAATTTGGTGAATTTGGCACATATTTGTGAAATGTTCTGATCAAGATGAATCTGCATTTGGCAAAAAAAGTTTCATCGGAAAATTTTCAACAAGGCTGCTCCAGGGTTATTTGGGTGGTTTCGAAAATATTGCATAAACAGGCCTAATTCTGCTCTGATTGAAGTAAATGGTAAGACTCTGACTAATTTCAGTGGGAAAGAGAGCAGGCCAAATGTTATTAACTTGTTTTAGAATATATTGTTCCCTTGAAATGCTCTGATTACATCCTTCACTGGGAATTAGAGACTAGCAAAACCCAACCATGGTTTTGCTCTGAGTCCTTCTTATTGGAACCCACAAAATTTGGGGGTCTGGTGAAATGATGCATGTTCTGATCCAGGTCTAGAAACTGGCAAAACCAGGGATGTTTTTTTTTAACTCAGCTTCATATTTTGGAAAACCATAATTTGGGAAAGGAGTGCAGGTCAAATGGTTATATAGTGTGGGTCAAACTATAATGGAAAGGAGTGCATGGCTTTCATGTTTCCCATTAGGAATGCTCTTTGGGGCTATATCATGATGTAACTAACAACTGTTGCCTTGCCCCCTGACCAGGCCAGGAGGGAGACTGTGACTCGGCATTTCCTATCTGCCTGGGGTAGGGGGAGTAATGGATCAACCCTGATTGGTACCCAGCGTGCTGTGCACAGCTTGATATGCCAGTACAGTTACACTGCTGGAAACACTGAGGTGTCAGCCTTGACTCCACCCACTTGCACTCACCTGCAGGGAAGGGTGGAAAGAGAACATAGTGATTCTGTGGGGCCTGCTTCCGCTCCATGTGATGCATGTAGCTGGCACCAGGGACTAAGGGGTCGCCCCACACATCCTTATGCTACCATGCAGGCCAGGTTATGATTTGACCCTTTGTACATATCTGCTTAAAAGTTGCTATTTAGTTGAGATCCTGGCAGGCAAGCAAATTTCTAATTCAGCTCAAAAACTAAAGGTGAGCTGGCTGGAAGTCCACCAGTGCCTGCTCCCTAGGACTGCAGGAAATCAATCACGTGCGGTATACTAGCACAATCCTAACAGAAGATTCCTGCTCAGGGCTCCAAGACAAAACAGTAGAAAACCCTAAGTCCCCACCAATATGTCCTGCAAAGGGAAATTTATTTCCTAACCCCAGTTCTAACAATCAGTTCAACCCTGAGCACGTGGACAATCACCAGGTTAATTATATCAAAGATGCACATCTCCCCCCGCACACGTAAATATTAATGTTACTTCTATATGGAACAAAAGAAGAGTAACCCTACCAATAGGGCCCTGATACAGCAGTGCACTTAAGCACAGTCCCATTAGTCCCGATCTGCAATGAGACATGTGCAGAAGAACTGGTGAGCCCGCACAGAACTCCACTGAGGCCTAACACAAGGGTCGCCTGTGTTCCTCTCCATGCATGACTGGGTACAACGGGCAGGCTTAAAGTTAAGTGTCTGCTTAAGCGATTTGCTGGATTGGGGGCTGGATGAGTCAGTACAGCAAGTGAGAACACTTACATCTGTTCTGATTGCATGTCACTCAGCAATCAAACAACTGGAACCACAGCCCAAGCTATGGTCCATTCCCAATCTCTCATACTAGCCCTGATCCCTCATTAGCTATAATAAAAGATTAATTCCTAATGAATATGGGTTTATTCTATTATTTGTCTTTTATAAACAAGTTTCCTTATAAGGATACGTCTATATTACCCATGGGTAGTGTTCGATGTATCGGGGATTGATTTATCGCATCTCCTCTAGACACGACAAATCGATCCCCAAACGCGCTCCCCATCAACTCTGGAACTCCAGCTCTGCAAGAGGAGTAAGGGGAGTCAACGCGGGAGCTGCCACGGTCGATTTGCCACCATGAGGATGGCCAGGTAAGTTGGACTAAGATACTTCGACTTCAGCTATGCAAATAGCGAAGCTGAAGTTGCGTATCTTAGTCTGAACCACCCCTGCAGTGTAGCTAGGGTGACCAGACGTCCTGATATGTAGCTGTTTGTCCTGTGTCCCAATAATTTGGCTCGGGGCTGCTCCCAGGAAAGGGTGGACACTAGGACCCTGCAGCCCCTAGGCACAGGAGTGGCCGGAGGGCCTGTGTATTCCTGCTGCACCTACCACAAGCACTGGCTCCCACTGTGGCCATGGATCCCCCTCTGCAGCTTTCAACCAATGGCAGCTGGAGCCAGTGCTTCTGGCAGGCGCAGCACGCGGAGTCCAGACTCCCCCTCCCCGCCGCAGCTGCTGACCCTAGGATCCAGGCCGGAACTGCCAGGTAAGCAGTGTGGGCTGCAGGCGGGAGCCAGGGCATGGGTGGGAGCCGGGGTCCTGGGTCCCCAGCCCACGGTGGTTCTGCGCCCGGAGCCGGGGAGAAAGCCCGGTGCCCCTGAGCCATGGCGAGGCTGTGCCCGGCCCCGGAGCTGTGTGGCGGGAGACCCCGTGCCCCTGACCTGCGGCGGGGCTATGCCCAGCCCAGAAGGGGGCGGTCCTGTGCCCTGCAGCCAAGGGAGGGGGGCAGGACCTGGGGCAGGGTGGAGGTGGAGTCTGGGAGGAGCGGGGGTGGACTGTGGACGGGGCCCCAGTGTGTCCCGATATTTTAGTCCTGTGATCTGGTCACCCTAAGTGTAGCCCAGGCCTAAGACAAAAATGTAATTCCAGAAAGGATTTTTTTATTTATTAGAAAAGTAATATTCAGTTCATCCTAAAGCAATTAATTAGAATCATTCCATTTCCCCCCTCAGAGCTCATCACTGTCGCTGCAGCTGAACAAAGCTCACGGTACAAAATGGAATACATGCAACCACCAATATTCTATTAATCAAACCTATGTTAAACCACTTCAAAGCAAATATAATGAATATTTCACCTTCATTGCTGTGAGTTTTATCAGGAACACTTAGAGGTTCGTGCTGAGAAATAGCAACACGGTGCTTTTTATTAGAGACTGGGAGGCTTTAGCTGGTAACAGCCTTAGCATCTATTCTAGCCCTCAGCAAGCAGTTAGTTATTGCTATCTTCTATAAATCACTTCCGATTTATACATTGACCAAGAGCCTATTTTTCAAAAATTACTTCTAATATATTTCTACTTTTTTTTATTCACACAAAGGCCTTTTTCCTTAATAAGTACTAGTATTTATTTACACAGTAACTATGGGCCCAATCCTGCAACAATTACTTACGCACACAATTCCTCTGACGTCAATGGGACTGCTCAAGTGAGTAAGGATTACTCATGTGAGTAAAGCTTTCCCCATGAGGCTCTATATGTCAAGTTCTCCATGTGTCTGTTGCTGAAAACAAAGATCTGGGTTTTTCAAGGCCATGATCCACAGCACATTGCAATCATTGGAAAGCCTCCCAATCGCTTCACCAGTTTTTGGATTAGGCCTCTAGGGCCATAATCTGCTCTAGCCTACACTGGTGTAAATCCACTGACATTAATGGAATTACTCTAGATTTACACAGGTGTGAAGCAGCACAGACTTTTGCCCTTAATGTTGTTTTATACTTAATGTCTAATTGGCACTTAATCTAATAGGATTAAAGGCTAGAAGGTGTGGGAGGCTGATCTTTATATTTTTTTGTTTAATCTCACATCACTCACTTTGCTATATCGATGCCCCGGCCCCTGCATTGAACTGCATCTTTATGAAAAGCAAAGCAAACACTCTTACTCTTAAACCAGAGATGAAAATCACACCTGCTTTGCCTGAAATGCTCAGCATGGTATTCCCAGTAACAGTACTTAGGAACATAACTGCTCAAATTATTTGCTATAATGGTGCCATTCTATCGTTCCCAGCAGAATTGGAATTGCTGAACGTGGCAGTCTTTGCAAGTAAGGAAATGCTAGTATGGTGCTTATGTGAAAATTCACTATATTTCTGCTACCAAGGGAATAGTTTCCTCCTGTGATAATCCAAAATGTAAAACACATTGAGTGTTAAGACTCCTGAATATAAAATAAAATTGATGTGAATAAAATGATTATTTATATAAAAAATGCACAGTCAGAACAGCTGCTACATATGTAAGACCATAAAATTTAACTGTTTCACTGCTCTGCAGGAACAGCATCCCAAGCTATGGTTCATTCCCAATCTCTCATATTAGCCGTGATCCCTCATTATCTATAATAAAAGATTAATTCTTAATAAATACGGGGTTTTATTCTATTATTTGTCTTTTGTAAACCAGTTTACTTATAAACTCACATTTTATTTTTTCTAATACATGGAATTAAAAGATCAGCTTTGAGTAGGGCAATACTGTTTTCTCTCTTCTCTGGCTTTCAGAAAGGAGTGTTAGCCTGAGCAACAACTGACTATGTCTACACTACAAATTACTTCAGTATAACCTATGTCGCTCAGTGGTGTGAATAATCCACACCTATGAGTGATGAAAGTTATACCGAACTAAGCTTTGGTGTGGACAGCACTATGTTGGCAGAAGAACTTCTCATACCAACATAGCTACCGCCTTTTGTGGAGGCAGGAGTTATTAAGCTGACAGGAGAGCTCTCTCGCATCGGCGTAGAGCATCTTCACCAGTGTAAAGTAGACATAGCCTAAGGATATGTCTACACTATGAAATCAGGTCGATTTTATAGAGGTCAATTTTTCGGAACAGATTTCATACAGACGATTATGTGCGTCCCCACTAAGTGCAGTAAGTCGGCGGAGGGCGTCCACAGTACCGTGGCTAGCATCAGCTTTCGGAGCGGTACACTGTGGATAGTTCCCGCAGTCTCCCCTGCCCATTGGAATTCTAGGTTGAGCTCCCAATGCCTGATGGGGTAAACACATTGTTGCAGGTGGTTTTGGGTACATGTCATCAGTCGTCCCACCCTCCATGAAAGCAAGAGCAGACAATCGTTTCGCCACTTTTTCCCTGGGTTACCCACACAGATGCCATAGCACTGCAAGCACGGAGCCCACTCAGCTCACCATGTCTGCTGCTGTTGCAGACAAGTCTATCGTGGGGGTTGCTGTGATCCAAGTAGCCAATGCAATCATTGACATTCTGTTATCAAGGGTAGTGACTCTGGGAAATGTGCAGGCCTTTTTAGGTTTTAGATGTATCCTATTCCCGTCCTTTGTCACTGATGAAGAAGTCTTGCGACCATACATTCCACATGTAGCAGCTCCAGGGCTCTTGCTCTTTTGCCTTGGCCAAGGTACCTTGCCCCTACCAGGACCTCCAAGCATTCAACAAAGAAGCACCTGCTGCTGTGTGGCAATGCCAGCTGCTGTAGCTCCTAGGTGCCTTCACATCAATGGTGTATGGCTCCACCGCTTCCAGTGCAACTCTGCTCTTCTGCAAGCTGGAAGCCTCTGCCTCAAGCTGCTCTCACAGCTGGCAACACTGCACAGTCACACCTATCCTAGCCTACCCCTTGCTCTCATGGCTCATGAAGCCTGGACAGTAGTAAGGAGCAGTTCAACTATAGGCTAAGCAAGTGAAGGATGGTGGTAGAATGCGCACTTGGATGTTTAAAAGCTCGCTGGTGCTGTTGGTCAGACCTCAGCGCAACCAACATTCCCATTGTTATTGCTGCTTGCTGTGTGCTCCATAATATTTGTGAGAGTAAGGGGAAGACGTTTATGGTGAGGTGGGAGGTTGCGGCAAATCATCTGGCATCTGATTTTGAGCAGCCAAACACCATTTAGAAGAGCACAGTAAGGTGCACTGCGCAACCAGATTCATGATGGGCCAGGCTACAGCATAACAGTTGCGTGTGTTTCTCCTCCATGCAAACCCATCCCCTTTGTTGATTTTAATTCCCTGTAAGCCAACCACCCTCCCCCCTTTGAAATAAAGTAACTGTTGTTTTGAAACCACACGATCTTTCATTATTAATTTTAAAAATTGAGATAACAGACAAGGTAGCTGCAGGTGGTTTTGGGTACGTCTTCAGTCACCGCTCCCTCCTTCTCGCCCTCCCTCCATGAAATCAATGGCAGACAATCATTTCTCACCCTTTTTCCTAGATTGCCCATGCGTACACCATCGCACTGCAAGCAGAAGCCCGCTCAGATCACCACTGCAGTTGTGAGCATTGTAAACATCTCGCATTTTCCCTTGGAGATTTTGGCATATATATTGGCATTACATCTTGTGGAATGGAGTCCTGATAGCACGGACTCATCTCCCGCTACAGCGATCAGATCCAGTACCTCCCGTTCGGTCCATGTGGGAGCTCTTTTGCAATTCTGGGACTGTGCTGATGAGCTCGCCACGCTGGCCAAACATGAAATGAAATTCAAAAGCTCCTGGGGCTTTTCCTGTGTACTTGACTAGTGCGTCTGAGTTGAAAGTGCTGTCCAGAGCGGTCACAATGGAGCACTCTGGGATAGCTCCCGGAGGCCAATGCTGTCAAACTGCATCCACACTACCCCAAATTCGACCCAGCAATGTCGATTTCAGCGCTAATTCCCTCATCGGGGAGGAGTAGAGAAATCGATTTTAAGAGCCCTTTAAGTCAACAAAAATGGCTTCGTCGTGTGGACAGGTGCAGGGTTAAATCTACCTAACGCTGCTAAATTTGACCTAAACTTGTAGTGTAGACCAGGGCTCAGTGATTGAATGTGCAGTGAGTTAAAACAAAAAACCAATGAGGCAGGAAAGAGAAAGATGGTCTAGCGGATAAGGCACTGGGTTTGGAATCAGGAGAATGGGGATCTAATTTTAACTCTGCCACTGCTGTGTTGTGTGACAGTGAATGAATTGGTGCCTCTTTCTCCTTTCACCACTTGTCTGTTTAAAGTTTACTCTTTGAGGCAGATAGCCTCCTACTACATCTATCTACAGTGCCAAGCATGATATTGTTTGGAGTTTCTAGATGCTGCTGTAGTACAAATTACCAACTGGTAGGTATCACTGTAATGGATAGAGGGAGAGTCTCACATTAGCTTTAAACAATGGCTCCTGTTTCTTATTATTGTCAAGACAAGCAATGTCAGTTTTCAAGGTGAGGTGGGAGAGGGAATAGGATTAGTTAATCTAGGAGGAGAAGGAAGATTTATAATAGCGTTTGTGGTCAATGTGTAAATTAGATCTACCATTAGAAAATGTCACACTGGCCATTTTGAGGGGCTCAAGGTCAGGATGGTTGTTGCTTGGGCAGAGAGAAGAGCAGACAGTTGCTTCTTTTGGTAAATTTCTCCCTTGAACCCTGATTCAGCAGACCCCTTCAGCACATGCTCAAGTACTTTGAGTCAGAGCCCTCATCTCTGGCCCCCCCTTTTGGCATCTCCCTTATGGGAACTGTTATAAACTAATCCTCTCACGGGCATCACACACATAATGGAAGTAACATAGGACTGTAGTGCAGGGAGACTCACCTCACTGGAGTACAGCGTGGACTGGTAGTGGAGCTGAAAAAGCAGGCTTGTATGGCTTTTTCACTTAATTTATAAACAATCCAGTCTGGCAGGGCACAGGCAGTTGAAAAACAGCACCACTACCTTGACTGCTAAATGAGGATTAATGCATTAAATAGCCATGTCATAAACAGTCCCCTTAAACAACAACACACACGCCTTCAAGCCTTTTTGATGGGATATTCAATATTAGTGTTATTGAAATGCTAACATTGTCCTACCGCTGGTAAATTGGGTCCTTTTGACCGTCATAAAAGGACCTTTAGATAGAAGATTGCAACAGCATGTTATTTGTGTTATTATGGTGAACAAGTTCCTCTGATGGAACCGACTCCAAGAATTTTCCTAACAGGCTGTTGGAACTGGGGTGATGGACTACAGTATTTGAATTTTTCATAAGTCAAGAAAAACCAAATTCATGTATGAAGGGAAACATTGCCTGTTAATTCTCGCTGTGCTGCTCTCGCTAATAAGACAAATAAGGGCTCCCTCTGTCTTTCAGGTTTAATTCTTTCCCATTGGTTGCTTTTGTGTCTCCTGCCTTGTTTTTCTGCGCGTTCATGCTTATGCATTGTTATGCTAGAACAGTATCAAGTCATCTTGAACGTAAATTAAGTGACAGAGGCTGTAGTTCCTGCAGTCAAACTTTATACTAGTAGGTAGGATGACTGGAGATCCCAATTTTATAGGGGCAGTCCTGATATTTGTGGCTCTGTCTTGCATAGGAACCTATTGCCCCTCACTCCCTGTCATGATATTTCATACTTGCTCTCTGGTCACCCTACTAGCAGGGGAAGTAGCACTTCTTCAGATGACGGAATGGGCTTCCTTTCCCGTCAGGTGAGGTTTGGAGCATCTTAACAAGGTGGCATGAGGAAACTCATACTGCCACTTCCCATCCTATAGCAGCTCTGAGGAGAAACAGAGAACTCTGGTCTCCAGAGCTGTCACTACCACAACTTTCATTAGCACTACATTCGCTGAGAGGAGAGAGAGAGAAAATATGAGAGAACCGAGGACCCAGAATGTACGGCAACTCTACCATGTCCTCCCTGTCTCTCTTTACCCCACGTTAATCCCTTGGCATAGCTCAACATTTACTGCTGAATTTTCTTGCGAAGCTGTTCACATTTTACAACAGGAGGGCCCTTAAGCAGTCCAGGCCCAGGTCTCCCATTCACCCAGGCCTCACTCCCTGGGACGGTACAAAGCAGCCAGAACTTGAGAAGTTTCCCCATGTGCCTGATAAAATCCTTCCCTCTCTCCTTTAGGAAAAGGCCTTTTCTCATTCCACGCCTGTGTAAATAAAGAGCCAGATCATTCCCTGCTTGGGCAAAACCCAAGGGAGAGGAAATCTTTGAGGATCCACTTACAGCATTCCTCTTCAGTTGCTCCTGGGAGGGGAGGGGAATGTTTGTCTGTTTTTCTCTCTCTGCATTAGTAAAGACTGCAAAGCCGGACCCCAAACCTGGCAGAGACCCACCACCCTCTGCAGCAGAGGCCCGTGATGTTGAAATGGCAGCTGAGTAACTCTTCCATGCATACTTGGCGGAGGAGAGATTCCATGCCTGAAGGTACTGCCCCCCACCCAGGACCAGATTTAGAAATATTGGACCAATATTAGGTTCATGCATCACACCACATCTAATCCTTGCTGCCTGCTTCATAAAAAGCAAGGAGAGAAAGAAAGACTGTTTGAGGATGTGCTGCTAATGACATCTCTCCCCAAACCAACAGTGGCCTGGAAAAGTGACTTGCATCCCCCAAAGCAAGATTAAAAGTCTTTATTTATTGATCAAATAGTTAATCATCAAAGACTACATTTTACAATCCAAAAGTGTGATTTATTAAGGATATAAAGAGACTATAAAAAGAAATACCCAGCCTAATGCAGCGATCTAGCTTTTAACATTGGTAAGTCAACACACACACTCCTTTAAATCCCTGTTTTGTTTAATTTCATGACATTAACCCTTTCCAAGTGGCAGAAGCACTGGAGTATTTTCCCCCACACTCTCTATACCTGGCCAGACACAATGCTCGTTTTATGCTATCATTTTAATTGAACATTAAAAAATAATAGTTCACTGAGTGAAAGATTTAGTATACCACGTAAAACATAAAATGACAATAAAGTCACATGCACAAATTAAGAGAAACGCCCTAAAATCTGATCTGTATGAATGTCATCATTTTCCTGATGTCAATTTTTCATTTTCCCCTCCTTTAAAATGCAATAAATTACCATTATTGGTAAATATTTATATTCAGTTCAGCAACACAGAGACTGATAGTGAACATTAGCTCTCCCCCGCCCAAAAATATTCCCATTTCCCTGAGACATCACCACATATGACTTTCTGAAGGTTTATAAATTGTGTCTGCAGGAGCTAATTTAGGGAATACCTTTATTCTGACCTCCAGGGCTTTTAGCTAGGAAAACTAAAACAAATTAGGACTTGGATATTCACATACATACTGGATAAAATCAATAGTTTTAATTTTCACATTTAAACCCACAATTTTCATCTGACAGGCTCAGCACGTTTTAATGGACACAAACAATTTACTTTTACTGTTTTAATTGTTTTTAGTCAATCACTTTTATTGCTTCTCGGCATCTGACTAAACAAATTAATAGAGCTATGTTCATAAATGATTACTTTGTAAAATGGCTTGATACACATATTTGACAGTTCCACCTTCAATTACTGTCAACATTAGTAATATTTATATCAATAGGTATGTTTATTCAGGTTTAATAATTAAAACAGGAACAGTACTGATCAGAAAAAAACCATGCCTTTCATTCAGTTACATATGATCTCTGCCAACAGAACAATGCATCCAGTCTGAGCAGAGAGCTACCAGAAAGTTTACTCTAGAGTTGACTGACAACTCTTCCCCAGACCATGTTCCTATCTCATCTAGATCATGGTATTGTTGCTAGACAGGAAGAGGGGCTCAGTGGTTCAGATGCTAGCCTGGGACTTTGGAGAGTGGGATTCAATTCCTTGCTTTGCCATAGATTTCCTCTGTGGCAAGTAACTTTGCTTTTCTGCGCCTCACTTCCCCCTCTGTAAAATGGGGATAGTGGCATTTCCCTACCTCAGAAGGATGATGAGGATAAATATAATAAACCTTGTGGGGTGCTCACATACCAGTGATGGTGGTTGTATCAGTATCTATGGATAGGTCTACACTGCAAAATGAAGATGTGATTATAGCACAGGTAGGTGTAGACTCATTGTCCGCTTACACTTAAGTAATATCAGAGAGAACTGTTGGTTTTAAATCCAGGGTAACCAGACACAGCAATAAACACAAACGCTGTAATACATTACATTCTGCATGGAAGACTCGATTTATATTTTGGACCATTTGACACTTTTGTAGAATTAAACCCTCATTGGCTAAGTAACTCATAACTCTTGTAAAACTCCATGTTTTAAAAAAATATAGTATTCAGTTTATTAGATTTCTGGGAAAGGAACTTCCTTTTTTAACTACAGGTTTGCAAAGTACCTACTACAAAGGGGACTAATGCTTGATTAGGTGCAACAGCAGTAATAATAAAATATATTTAATTTGTCCTGTCCCTAGTCTATGTCCCCACCCCCACAACAGCAAAACTACAAATAGCACACACGATATTTCATAGCACACCTAAAAAGGTGTTACATAAATGGGAATATATTGCACAGAATTCATCTATTTAATTTTCAGTCTGAAATTCATGCAAAGTTTGACACATTTGAGTGAGTCTTTCCATATTCCTCAAAAATACTTAAACAAGTTCCTCATTTTGTATTTTAAGAATTACTCCCTACTAAACACACACTTGATCCCCGAGTCATTTGCAGTCTTTTTTTCAGTGAAAAAAACTGCAGGTCTTCCAAGTCTGACCTTTTGGTTGCGAGGCTGCACTCAGCTTGTATTGAAATATGAAGCTAATGGCAGCCATCTTGTTCGGATGACATGTCCATGGTCAAGACCCTTCAATAAAGGCTGAGTCCAAGACAAGCTAATACAAAGTATTCCAATTACAGTATTCCACTTTGATTAAACGTGATGCCAAACCACCCTCATATTGAAGTCCAGGGAAATGATCAACAGCACTATGACCAAACCAGGACACAGTTGTTTTCCCAAGATTACAGACAACAAGATCATCTGATCTTCAAGACCTTTATGGTTGTTCAGCAAGAGAGCGACCTAACTGATTTTTAAACTTGCCTTGAAATGTTCACCCCTTGCAGAGAGTCAGAACAGTCATCTTTCTATGGGACAATAGCCTGGAATGGCCAACCTTTTGCAGAGCTATTGAATGGAGTCCTGACCTATAGGGTTTGGTCAGTAAGGCTGCTGAAAGCATGTGATGAGAAACTTTGCTTGAATCCGATATAGTTTGTGAAGTTAGGTATTTGTAAATGTCTTATCTTTATTTTTCTTGTAACCATTCTGACTTCAATGCCTCATCACTTGCACTCACTTAAAATCTCTCTTTGCCACTGTTTTATGGTTTTATCTAATCCAGTGTGTTTAAATTGAAGTATCTGGGTGACTACATTTGAGGTGACAAGCTGTGTACATATTATTCTCTGAAGGAATAACAGACTTAATATAATGGGTACTGTCCAGAAGGATCCTGAACAGGACAAGACATAGGGGGAAAATCTAAGAGTAGGGTGTGTTGGGGTCACCCTGCAGTATAACCAAGGGTAGTGACAGCCAGACTGTAACCCAAGTGTGACTGGTAGGCCACTGTTACACACGGTCACTCACAGTGTGGCTTGCAAGATGCAAGGCTGTTTGTGAGTGACCCAGGTGCAGGCTACACCATCAAGGCTCTGGAAAGCATGCAAAAGTTGCAGGGCACATCAGTCTGGATTGTATCCTGGTATGTCACAATGGTATCTACACATTGTGCCTGCCCTAAAAAGTGTACAACAGAAAAAAAAAAAAAAAGACAAGACAAAGGAAGTAGAGAAGTGAGGCACGAAAAAAGATTAAGTGACTTGCCCAAAGTCACAGAGTCTGGATCACAGCCAGGAGTCAAAACACACATATAGTGAGTTCCAGTCCAGTCTCTTAATCACAATATCATCCTTCCTCCAGACATCAATTTACATTATTCCCACCAGTGTTTATTCTAATCTCTGCACAGACAGAGAAGCTACACAGGGGAACAGTGTGGTCCCAGCTGTTTAACTGTGAAACACACACTTAAACACATAGAAAAGAGACTGAAAAAGCGTGCTGATACCTGTGAAAAGTTCAACTTGGAGAGATTACCTCTTCCCACTGCAATAGCAAAGATTTGCCATTGTCTATCCTACAGCATGACACGGTCAGTAAGCTATTATACAGGATGCTGAGGATTTATCCTCCTGTTAGTGTACATGCACAACTTACACTAGAATCACATGTGAACAACAAGCAAATATAATCGGAGTCCAACTACTTAGACTAAAATTTGCCCCCAAGATACAAGAAGCTATGTCAGATTAACCCATTGCAGTTAATCATCCCCAAACACTAAATCCCAGATAAATGGCGTTTGTAAAGAGTACAACAGCTGACTGTGTCTACTAACCATTCTATTGCCACATTGTAAATGTGTTTTCCATTTACAAGCATACAAAGGGTACTTTACTGCCAATTCCTGCTTTGATGGCACATCTTATGACCAAATACAGCTGAGCCACCTAAAGCAATCTCAGCTACAGAATAACCTTTCGCACAACTGGCTCTTCCATCCATTAGCGCTGTCAGACAAAGCAGACTGCCAGGTTCTATGTGTAACCTCATGTCAGAAAATAAAAATTACAGGAGGTTTGTGTGATGCTGGAGGTTGGTGCCTTTGGTGATTTAGCATTGAAACCTATTTAGGTTGTAAGTAAAAATGGAATTTGAGTCTCAATTCACCCCATAAAAACAACAAGGAGTACGGTGGCACCTTAAAGACTAATAGATTTATTTGGTGCCAGTATATTTATGCTTGTTTCTGTAATTTTCACTCAATGCATCTGAAGAAGCAGGTTTTTTGCCCACAGAAGCTTATGCCCAAATAAATGTTAGTCTTTAAGGTGCCACCACACTCCTCCTTGTTTTTGTGGAAGTGACAGAGTCCTGTGGCACCTTAAAGACTAACTTAAGGTGCCACAGGACTCTGTCACTTCTGCAATTCCAGACTAACACGGCTACCCCTCTGATTCTTGTTTTTGTGGATACAGACTAACAATATAATTTGATACAATTCACCCCACAGATTGTTTTGACTCAGTGACATCTTTTTCATGCCCACTTTTCCCTTCCAGCCCCTTTCCCTCCCACTCTGACTCATTCCTTGATTTTTGGGATTTTGAGTCAGGTAACATGAGCAAGCTTTTTTAAATAATGGGGAATTCTGCTGCCCTAACTCCCTCAGCTCCAAAACCAGAGCCCTATTACAACCCTTTGGAGAACAGAAATGGGTGCTTTTAGGGTGTTTAATCAACAATCAAAAGGACAACTATACAACAATGAAAAACAGAGTGGACAGCTGATAGCCTACCTCAAAGACAAAGTCTTTCGCTTGTATACAAGAAAGTGGTCCCTTGAGTAAAGCAGTCCCTCTCTTCTAGGCTTGCTGCTGTGGGCAGGATTCAGGCTGCCTGCTGGTTTTATGCACAGCTTTTCTGCATTCTGGTGGGGACTGGAGAACTACCAAGCCTCAAGCAATCCTGAGACCTGGAGTTCCTCGTGAGAAGAAATTGCTTGGAGCAGAGAGTTTTCTTTGCTTGTTTAGTACCTCTTCAGACAGCATGTGGAGCTGTAACTAGCTCCAAGCACTATCTTCACAAGTGGGCCTGATCCTGCATTTCTTATATAAACACAACTCCCCGCGTGTTTGCCTGTGCAAGGAATGCTTTGTCAACCGGACTCAAAGGGCCAGTTCACTGCCAACTGCTTTAGCCTCTGCCCTGTTCTGCTGAAGGCCTTATCCATATACCAGGCAATTCAGCCATCAGTGGCTGGCTAACAGCCTTGCTGCAGAAGTGCAAACCCCTGGTGTAGACAGGCAAGTTGTACAAGCTGCTGTTGTCAGCAGCAGTTTATTCCCGATTGGTATTGGGGTGCAAATGGCATCTTGTTGTGTCTGCTTTTCTACGTGAGGGGTTTGAACTCAGGCAGCTACACTGCGGGATGCCACTGATGGTTGTAACCTGAGCAAATCCATGCTGTCGATAAGACTTCTCATTACAAAATCACAATCCAGGGGTGGCACTGACTGAAACTGCACAGAGAATGCAGAGGCATGAACCACTTCCACAGACAGACAACTGCCTGAAAGAGAGTGTATTTGTAGGAGGGAGAAAATAATAAATCAATCTCCATCTCTGGAAGGGATTGTTTGAGGCATGGTTCACCTCTCCCATGAGACCTGTGAGATAAAATAAATAACCAAGGAACTACAATGCTTGCATTTAGTTCCTTTGTGGGACCACACGCCACATCCCCTTTCCCTCTGACCATGTATTGGATCTAAGTCATTTAAAAAAAAAAAACTGTAAAAAATGTACAGGTAGTCAGTTACTCCTGCCACTCCTGACATTAACTAAAAATAACCCCAAAACAAAGCCACACAGAGAGCCTTTAGGAACAGCTCATTGGTGCATTGCCCTCTACAGGGTGATCACCTCTTCAAAAGGCAAAACTGCCCCTCCTCTTCCCCCAACACCCCATATCCCCGGAAGCTGGAGATGGGCCTTGGTAAGAGCTGCTCAGGGAGCCCAGGTGGCTGTGGGGAGTCCTAGACCTTCTACCTGCCCTAGGCAGAAGGGTGGGGTGCCCAAGAGCGGCCCCTAGCCTGTGTCCCTACCTCCTGGGTTGTGCCACCCAGAGCAGGTGGAGAGTCTGGGGCTTCCCACAGCAGCCCAGGCTCCCTGGATGGCTCTTACTGCTGCCCGGCTCTAGCTTCTAGACTGGCCAGGGGGTGTGGCCTAGGGGGTGGGGAGAGGAGAAACAGGGCCACCTGGTGAGGAGAGGCTAAGACCCCACTCAGCAAGCACCCGCCCCCCACCAGGAAGAGGTTTGGCACCGCCCCTGAGCCTCAGGCAGGTGTGGAGCAGCGCTGCAGGGAATCCGGAACAAATGCTGTGTTAGAGTCATTCAGTCCAGGACCGGGACTTGAAGTCTGCATTTCCGGACTGTCCCATCCAGTTCAGGATGGGTGGTCACCCTAGTCCTTTATCTTCCACTTTTCCTGCACTACAACAAAACAAGTTTTGGTATCCGGCAACAGCCATATGGTTCATCCCCTCTTTAGTGCTTCATTTCCCCAAGGAATCCAACTCGCACATTCTTTCTTGCATGATCCCTGTTTAAGTCAACAACCCTGCATTATGGCAAGGGTGTTCCATACAGTATTGCTTCCTAAGGTCTCATGGGGGATTTTTAAGGAACATATTAGTTGCTTTTTGTCCCTTTAACAGAAAACTGATGAAAGTCACATTGTATTCTCAAATGTGTTAAAATATATGCTGCATTTCAGTCTCCTTGGGGATATTGTAACCAGACAGGTTTGGGGGGTTTTATAGGCTTCGCATTTTTCATTTTAGATCTAGTGTAACCCATGTAGGCCTTTGCGTGGCAGGTCCACTAAAGGAAAACAACTTGCTCCTGATATTAGTAGAAAAGCTACTCCTTTTGCTCAGGTAACAGAGGTCTGTACTGGGACAGTAAAGGATCCACGTTCAAACCCTGCTAATGATCCATACAGAGGCGTCATTGTAAAAGCAACATTCTATAAAGGGTTGGCTTCTTCTCATAGGCCCCAGGTACCCAGGACAAGTTTCCTCTTACAGGGGAAGAATACAACTGACTGGCCAAGTATACAAAGTTCCCCTCTAGTGGCAGTTTGACTAGAAAATAAGAATCTACTATTGCTATCAGGTTCACTCTTTCCTCAAGTGGTAGAAGTCTATGCTGCAGATTCCAGCTTCAAATAATTTTGATGGCCCATTCATGGGAAGGTGTCATTACAACAGCACACAATTCCTCATCCTGATTTTATTCTCATAACATCAAGAGCATGGCACATCTACCCTGTTAGAGTTCTACGCCCCCCTCTTACAAAGCAGTTTCCGAGGGCTTTATATCCAGACGTTAAGTGATTGATTGCTTCTTGGTAAGTGATGATGAGCTCAGCCCTGTACAAGAGAAAGAAAAAGACAGCTCCTCCCACAGTTTTCTGCTGGCACATACAGGGGACACGCATGTCATGGGCTGAAGCCTAAATGCATGAAGTGCTCATACTAAAAACAAATCGTTTGATCAATTAAAAATTGAGCAAGTATTGAAGACTTTAAAAATCAAAACATCACCATTAATAGGTTTTACCTCCAGTTTGACAAACGATAAACCTAGACACAGGCAGGCCATCTACTGTGCATGCACAGAAACTATTTTCTACTCTAATTCTAAACATTTTAGCTCGTAAACTTCATGTCCACACATTGCTGTCAGGTTTACAAGAAGGCCATAGCATGGAATGTGCTCTTGGGGGGCACATTCGCCCACGAACATAGCCCCTGTGAACCATTTGAGTCCTTTGTTAATGGCTTTGGCTTAAATGGTGGGACATGCATTGTGTGGAGCATATGCATTTAGGTGAGCTTTGCCCCTTTTGGGCCCCAAAGGCAAAGATCCACTTTCTGAAGAGAACCCTAGAACTAGGGAATCTCAAATCTCTAAAGTTCTAGAAAACACTGCTTGTAAAGGGATTCGTGTAACCGGCAGCAATGGATTCTGAATGCCCATGTGGATTTGAACACCTGTGTTCTGCAGCAGAAAACTAATGAAGGGCCCTACTACAACAGATCTTCCTACAGTCAAAGACCAGAGTAAAAAGCTGTGAGGTCTGGTTTTCTTCAGGCCAGCCCAGAGAGAACAGGATGCCACCAGTGCTCTGCTCCACTCTAGCATTTTTCAAAGAGATCATGCCTCCCTGATTCTCATTCCTAAACTTACCTCCGACCAGCACATCCCTCTATAGAATGCTTCAGGGAGATGAGAAGGAGAGGAAAATTAATTTACAGGAGCAGGCCAAGCCCTGTAAATCCCTGCACATAGGACAGGTCACTTCTGTAGCTTGAGGAAGGGCCTGATCCTAACACACACACACACACACACACACTTCCCCCTTTTAGAGATATATTTTAAAATATATCTAAGACCTACAGACAGGAAACGAGATCAGAAGAGAGAGGCCTTTGGAGTCTGGAGCAAAGCTCCTCTGCCAAGTTGAAAGTCAAAGAGACTGAAAAAGGGAATAATGAATTAAAGAGAGGAAGTTGAATGTAACCCATAAGGTTCTGATTTGTGCAGAGCTGTATTTTGTATTAAGAGAGCACCAAGAAAATAAAATCAGAGAAAAAGCCGTGTTAGTCTGGAATTGCTGAAGTGACAGAGTCCTGTGGCACCTTAAAGACTAACTGAAGTATTGAAGCATAAGCTTTTGTGGGCTAATACCCACTTCGTCGGATGCATACCCTTCTGGGTACTTCCACTGCATGCATCCGACGAAGTGGGTATTAGCCCACAAA
>ML677372.1:18492342-18602392 GCA_007922305.1 Dermatemys mawii
CCCTCAATATTGAACTCTGCCAGTGCAGTCAGAGATAACCATTGTCTAGTCCTCAGGCTCCTGGAGCCAGAAAGGAAAACAGAACACCATACCCCTTCAGTCCTAGCCAAGGACTGCCCTGCCAAGGCCTTGCAGCTCCTTTTATCTGAGCCTGCCAGTTCTGATTGGCTGTTGCTAACCCTTCTAGCCTTTGAAGAACTAGGTCTCTGTAGCTTCCAAGATGGCTGCTCCAGAGAGGCCTCTCCAGGCAGGCCTGGAGGACCCACCTTCGCTGCTCATTTCCTCCCACATCGCTGCTTCCTGGGGTGGAGTAGGCCCACTGTAGGGAGCTGCAAAGACCAGTGCACTCCGACACACCATGCAGCGTTAACTGGGCCCTCCTATGCCTAGGCATTCTGATACATTGTCAAATGTTAGGAAATCTTGGCAGAGCCAGGAACTGAACACAGATCTCCTGCTTCCCAGTCTAGTGCATTAATCACAAGAGAACAGCCTCTCTTCTTACAATCCACAATTCAGCGCACGGTGAGGGAGGCAATGAAAACAAATAGTTTGAGATCATGTAATTTCATTATGGCAGCCTAATATATACTCATAAGGGGGCTGAATTTGGCCTTAGGCAGAGAGAGAAAGTGTGGAAAATCTCAATCTAAATGTTTACAGTTTGCCACCAATGTTATAAGGAATTAAAGACAGCTGCTTGTGATGGAAAGTATTAAGCAACCTCAACTATTGGTGACACTACCAGCACTGACCCTAATTTAAGACCAGAACACTAAGTTGATGAACTTGTAATTAGTCATCTTGTCTCCAATTTTCCCACCCACTCCCTCTATTTCTTCCTTGGTCTTGCCATGTCTTTACTTAGTTGACAAGCAATCTGGGGCAAGAATTGTGGGTAAAAATTTTGAACATGGCTAAGTTCCATTTTCAAAAGTGACTTGAGATTTAGTTTCCTAAATCCCACATCTTGATATTCAATGACACTTGGGCACCTCAATCAGTTAGGCAATTTGAAAAATTTACCCTGTCTTTTCATTGTCATTTTCTGTATAGCACTTTTGGGTGCTGAATGAATAAATAACAAGAGAACTCACCAGTTTGGTAATATCAAGACAGCCTGATTTGGAGGAGTAACTGGCACCAACATCAATGACTAGGCCCTTAAGGTCCTATCCAGCACCTGAAGACAAACAGTAACTCATTTTAGAGAAAGGTAAAGCCTAGTTTGAAACCCGCACACCCATGGAATGGTACTAGTACCCCCTGAGGATGTCTGAGTCCGTTACTTCAGACCAGTCATCTGTGGTAATCGAGTTCCCACCTGGAGCACAGGAAAAGCATTGCTAAACACAGGGCCATGGAATTAATGTTGTGGTTTTGCTCTGTCCCTTCTAAGGGCTGCTCTCTGTGGTCCCACTGAAGCCAGTGGAAATGCTCTTACTTATTTCAGTGAACTTTGGATCAGGCCCTATTTCTGCTTCAGTTTCTGCTATAGTTTGATTTACTACATCATCTCCAAATCCACTCCATACTGGGGATGGGTGTGCACATGCAGTATAGTAGTATTCTGAAGAAATACACAGCTCAGCATCATTCAAACTCTTTTTTTAAAAAAAAACAAGAGGGGCTAAGTGGGGAGGGGGGATGTGAACAGATGCTTTCAAAAGCCTATGTGGTGTCAAGTGGTTTATTGACCATAAATTTAAATGGGAAGCATTCTGTATGAAGTAATTCCATGGACCCAGGCCCTTTTAAATGTTAGGAGCCATTTCACATTCAAATTCCCACTGAAATAAATGGCCCAGATGGGAAGTAGCAGCCTCTCTCCCACAAAACTATTTATTTTGATTTTAGCATGAAATGTAAGGAAACACCTGCCCTGGGTTCTAGACACCCTCCGCAGGTTATATATATGCTCCAGCAAAAGCACACACAGAATTTTGATGAGACTTTACCAGGAATACTGCGTTCTGATCTGGGCACCTCCCTTTCAGAAAGATGTGGACAAATTGGAGGACATTCAGAGAGGAGCAACCAAAATGATCAGAGTGTCCAGGTGCCTGGTTTTCAACTGGAAAGTCCGGTCAAAAAGGGGACTGGACAGTGTCCAGTCAGATCTACTGACCAGAAACCAAAAGTCTGGTTACTTCAGGTGGGGAAGACGCTGGGTCATCAGCCACACCAGCCCTGACTCAGCCAGCCACCTCCTACCGGTGTGCGGCAGTTGTCGCTCCCCGTCCCAGCTCTGTAGGCACATCCCTCTCAACCTGGGCAGGAAGGGAGGGAAAACAGAGAATGATGGGGAGGAGAAGGGGAAAGGAGTGAACGAAGGGCAGGGCCTTGTGGGGGAGAGGCAGAGTAGGGGAGGTTCCAGCACTCCTGCTGGAGTGTCTGGTTTTTAAATATTACAAAGCTGGCAAACCTAGACTGGAAAGGCTTACAAGGGAGGATAAAGAGTTAAGTACGAATTGCTCGACTAAATGATGACTGGAGGGAAAAGGGCAGACTTGATGTCATCTATAGATATTTGAAGGATGTAAATTCTAGAATTAAGAAAATGATTAGGATACTCATATGTATGTCTAGAAATAACGTGACAAAATAAAGAAAAGGAAAATGTAGGATGAAACACCAGGAAAATCTCCCCAGCAAGAAACATCCTAGCTCATTAGCTATGCTCAATGTTACATCTAATGAACTCAGAAAAGGTTGAACATTATTTCAAATTTAAATATACCCAAAACTATTAAGAATCTTTCATGTCCACTTCATTCCTCTCCACTCTCCCTATTATATTTAACCTTTCACAGACAATACTTATATTGCCCTCTGATCCATTCCAGACTTAAGGAGAAGAAAGAGACGTACCATTCTTGTCTCTTAATGCCCATTTTAAATACATGCGTCTAATGATCTGATAGCAGTGGTGTGTGTTAAATGGTTATTAATTGAAATTTGTATACAACACTTTTCATGACCTGTACTAACAACTAATGAGACCTGTGAGGCAAGATAGTTATTTATTCATTAAGAGATAAACATGCATCTCAGCACCATTCAATTACAAACATTACCTAATTCAGAGTTGTACTCCTGTCATTAATTATTTAATGAAGTTAATGTATGCACATTGGTTGTGTTTATGCTTAAACTTCTCACAGTGCCAGGATGGGGTCTTCCAGCTTTATCTCATTAGCTATGCTGCATATGTACAGTAGGTAATTACGGTTTTTACATTATTTACAAGTTTTTATCAAACACTAAAATATTCTTACTAAATATGGATATGTTTCTGTTGGTTTCCAAAACACAGTGCTCCCTCTACTGGTCATTATAAATATTGCAGTCGGACATCATACACAAGTGACCAGGAATGACTCAAGCATATATACAGATAATGTTAGTGCTGCTTTGTTGATAAAGAAAATGTTATTTTTATTTATAGAAATATATAGAAGTATGCCATCCACATTACTGGAAGTAGGTTGTACATTCACTATAACTAACAGTTTATTTGTAGGGGAAAATTCTCTCTCTATTTCTAACTGCTGAGTAACTTTCCTGCCAGGGAATTAATCTCTCTCAATATAATCATCCATAGGCTTCCATCGTCATGTGCTCTGTGTATTATGATGTATTATTTTCTCTGCTCCACAGCTCTGAGAAGTTTTTGAGACGTGTCACTCACAATACCATAGATTTCTCCCATCCCCAGCAATTTTGTCATACAGAAAGTTGTGCAAGGGAGTGTCAGCTATCCTTACTCCAGGCAGCATAGCAATGCCTTTCTGGAAATACAATGTACTTGAAAGCCTATCTTTGTATAGTTTGCAAAACTAAATGAGCACCGTACAGTGTCCTTCAACTTCAAGCCATCCCTCCCTGGAGAGGCCAGGGTCCCCTTCTGGTAGAGACAAAAGCAAGCCGGATAACCATCAGCCAATTATGGAGCTCAAGTTTCTTTTCTGTTAGCAGCTAATAATTAACCACTGAGCCATCAAGCGGTCTCTCGAGGGAATGCAGGTCACACACAGCCACCTCCCAAAGCGGTTCTGTGTAAAACCAGGGAAGTGTTCCTTCCTGTCTGGCCCACCTCATGTTACTGGCCCAAGTCCTCACTGGCCCTGCTGAAGCAGCACTGCCACAGTACCTGTCAGTCATCAGCTTGACGTGCCTCCTTGTGTATTTCTGCCTCTCGTTTGTCTTCTATTTCTAATTTTCCAAAGGATTCAGATGCTGTCGTTCCTCTTTGGGCCTTACTTGAGGCTTTCTTTATCCTCCACTTTAAAATGATTCCTTTTCCCCTGCCTCCCCGCTCCCACACAAATGGTACCATCCTTTTGAATTAAATGCCAGGCTTTTACGTTACTTATTAGAAACAAAGTCAGGGAACTAAGGTGCTGTATGCAGCACTGCCATCTCACTACCCCATCAGGTGCACTGTTTCTGTATGCAAATTGGACTCCAGCTTTTTGCTCACCCATTAGATGCAGGCCTGCTTTGGAGGATCCTGGTGCACAGATCACATACAAGCCTAAAAGCTGGCAGTCTCCTTCAGAGCAGCAGGATTCTGGTTCTTGGAGTAACCGCATCAGGATTTGGCACTTGCTGTGTAAGCAACTGATAACAGAAATGGGACTCAGGGGTTTACCTTTTACCGGCAGGAACTGCTGTACCTACCAGGGACTTGGAGAATGGCATCTACAGAACTACCTATGTTCGGCAAGTTGTGGTCCAAATTCTCCCTGGTCCTTGGCAAGGGTGTACAAGGTATGCAGGTGGGATAGGCGTGAAGGGAGCCTTTTTCTACCCTCCTTGCACGCTCACCATAAGGGGTCAGCACATTAACAGATCTCAGTGGGCAAGGACCATTTCCTTCCAGCATCCACCGCAAGAGGCACACGCCACCACAGAAAGGGGAGGGAAGAGGAGGGGTCATGGACCCACACAACTGCACCAGCCTGGGGAGCTGGTTGGGCACATTCTGGGCGGGATGGGGGGGTGCTAGTGCTCATATCTGTCCATAGAGGAAGAGGTTTCTCTGCCCTAGCTGCGCCACAGACCAAGGCACAATTTGTCTTTGCTTGTGAATCCAAGAAAACCCCACCCCCGTCATAATGTGCTTGAACCAGCTGATTGTTTCTTGGTCATTTCATATAGCGTCTCACTCAGAGACCTTGCGTATTTTCAACCCAAATCGCTCCTATGACGACTATAACTAGGGACTGAACCTGGGGCCTATACAACTACCAGCATGAGCCTCTAGGCTTTGAGCTAAATTAGTCCCACAGCCAGCACTGCAGCAGACTCAATATCCTCTCTGAATCAGGCCTACCACCTACTCACCAGTGTGCTACACTTGCATTATGACTGATTCCTAAGCCTGATGCACCTAGATTCTCTAGCAGGAAGAGCGAGGTTTATGTAAATGCTTCCAGAACTCCTGGGACATTCAGATCTAGGTCCAAAATCTGAACTGGGAGACTTTTGGGTGAATTAATTCATCCCCCAGCTCAGCGCAGGATCGCTCTCTGCAGTATAGAGACTACACCAAGGATGGCTTTGGCCCACAGCTTTTCTGAGCCAGATGTAGATTGCATTTGTTATTGCTATTATTGAATTATCCCAATTCAATCAACAGATCGACTAACAGCTCAGCCTCCAAAGCACTGTATGTACTTTAGGAACAAAAGAAATCTTAACAATGGTGTAAGCCCATTCAAGAGGAGACAATAAAAATGTTAAATATTTCTGTTCTGTGGCTGGAAAGAAGCAGATGACATGAGGATGATTAACTTCTACTCCTGGGGGAAATCTGTGCCACTGAGCACATGCAGAATTAAAATCTCCCCCACCCCACCCCGAATTGTTTTCTCTCAGCAGAAAATACATTCTGCCAGGCAAGTGCTGCAGTTACACCTTTTGCCCACTAGGGGCTGCGATGGCACCCAAACAGAGGACAGCTGGCTCACTAGCCACAGCAACTAGCAGCCGATAAGGAGGATGAGAGGCTGCATTCCTCAGTGCCCTGCCCACAGGGCCAGTTGAGGAGACACGGGATATGGGGGGACAGAGTGGGGCACATGGAGCTGCTGGTGGGGGTCACAGAGACTGAGGTTCAGAAGGGCTAGTGGGAGAAGAGACTGGGAGGGCTGAATGGGAGTGGGGGTGCAGGGTCACATGGGGATGGATGTGCTTGACTGAATGAGAGGGGCTAAAGGTCAGCCAGAGTCTGCATATGGGAAGCTCCCCAAATCCCTAACAATCCCTCCCCATGCCACCCCAAAAAAAACCCTGTTCCATACTTTGCCCACCCGCACCCAACAACCCTCCACGTTCACTCCCAGGCTCCTTTTCAGCAATTACTTCTCTCTCCCTCAGTTTCTCCATTACCCCCGACTTCCCCCCAAGCCTTTGCACTGCTTCTGAGGGGTGAGGGAAATACACTGCTATATTGTAGTTTAAATGAATTATTACTCAAAGTTCGGTATTAATATGTCTAATACGTAATCTTTGTCAAAAAGATTTCCTGAATCTTTTTTGTGGTCTGTCTTGTTACAGACATACTTGCTGACAGCTATTTTGAAATAAAATTGCCAAAGTAATTGAAACTGGCATGATTATATTGTGTCATTTTGACAATAGGCAGAATTTCAAAATATTGGGTGCAGAATTTATAGTTTTTTGGCACAGAATTCCCCCAGGGGTAAACTACTTTCCACCCCATTAGAAAACCAGCAGGATGTTAGACATTGTAAATCAGCAGGCCCAGATAATTTAAACCCAAGACTCCTAGAAGAGTTGACTGAGATCTCTGCCTCACTAATGATCATTTTTAATACATTTTGGAATACATTTAATACACTTCAGAAGTCTGAAAGAAATATACAAACGTTGTGTCAATATTCAAAAATGGGAAAGCACAGAAACCCAAGTAATTATACTCTGGTTAGTCTGACATCAATCCCGGACAATAATAGGATAATTGATACAGGATTCTATCAATAAAGAAAGCAAGGTTGGGAATATAATTAATAGTTTTATGGAAAATAGGTCTCAGACAAACCTGATCTCATTTTTATTGGATTACAGATTTGGTTAACAAAGGAAACTGCATAGATATAATATACTTGGACTTTTGTAAGGCATCTGAGTAAGCATCACAAAACAGGATGTCTAGAGCAAGGGTGGGCAAACTACAGCCTGCAGGCCACATCCCACTCGTGGGCCCGTCCTACTGGTCTCTGAGCTCGCTGGGGAGGCTTCCCCAACCCCTCCCCTGCTGTCCCTCCACAGCCACGCCACCACACGGCAGCACTCTGGGGGGCGAGGCTGCATGGCAGAGTGTCTGGCTCTGGCTGTTGCTCTGAGCAGCATGGTAAAGGGGATGGGGCCAGAGATGGGGGATTGGATGAGGGGGCAGGGAGTCCCGGGGGGGGGCAGTCAGGGGACAGGGGTGGGTTGGACAGGGTGGAGGTTCTAGGGGAGCAATCAGAGAATGGGGAACGGGAGGGGTTGGATATGAGATGTAAGGGTGCGCAAGACATTGTTACGCTAGAGTGCTAAGGGCGCTCTCAATCTGGACTCCAGGAAAGGAAGGGGTGATCATTCCCCACACACACACTCCTGGGAGGGAAAGGGTGCTCATTCCCCACCCCCCCATACTCCTGGGAGGGAAAGGGTGCTCCTCCGCCTAAGAGCCAGACCTCTCCCCTGGCCACTTCCCCTCATCTGCAGACCTTGCACCCCCAGCCCAGAGCCCTGACACCCTCCTGCACCCTAATGCCCTGCCACAGCCATCAACGCCCCACAAACCCAGACCCTCCTTCTGCACCCCAACCTTCTGCCCCAGCCAAGAGCCCACTCCCACACCCTGAACCCTTCATTCCCAGCCTCACCCTGCAGCCCTCACCTCTGCACCAGCTCTGAGCCCATCCCCACACCTCTGCCCCAATTCTGTTGGGTCACGGGCATCAACAATTTTCTTCAACTGGGCCACCAGAAAAAAGTTTGAAAACCACTGCCCTAGTAGTACCAAGACCACTCAGAGAGAGAGATGGAGTCTCTCTGTATAGATATGGATAGGTGGCAGAGCCTGGGCCATGCCTGGCTGTTTGGGGAGGACAATTGTCTAGTTTAACTCTGAGGGCTCACCTTCCCTATAAAAAGTTACAAGGTTAACCCAGTTGTTAATTGTGCAGTCATTGTAGACAAGGCAACGTTCTCGAGAACTCGTCACGACACCAATTGAAAGTATCTGCTGCTTGGCTCACGGGAGGGCTGTGGTTGGACTCCAACCCGCTCTCGTTCAAGGACTCTTCAGCATCAGGCCAAAGTACTTGGATGTGCACTGCACGCCCCTCTCAGCCCAGCTTTTCCACTGGGTTTAAGGTTAGCTCCTCTCAGCTTTAGAACCCAGGAGACCCACCACGTTGCAACAGCTTGGTCAGCATCATCCAGCTGAGCTAATCAGTATAAAACCCTTGGCAGACAGGATGCTGAGTATGCTTTGCCCCACTCTCTGCTTTCCACAAAGTCCCAGTCATCAGTTGATCAGCCAATGTTATGTCCACCCCTCCCCCAGCCTGACTGAACACTAACATTTTGTAGCTTAGCCAATCACAGACTCAGTTCACCCAGGACTGCTGGCCTCCACTGTCGTGTGGCAAAATTCAAAGGGATTTTAAACGGGATGAGTTCCCTCTGCAGGCTACCCTCATTGTACCACAATGAGCAATGGACACAGTGGGGACAAATTTCTGAAGGAGCTAGCTGCTAACTTTGTACTCTAGTAGGCAGTGCAGTTGGCTAGCTAGACTGCTAACCGCTGATGCAAAACTTAGAGACTGCTTGGGAAAAAGTGTCTGGGTCCATCAATAGGGCATGAAAATGATTAAACATGAAAGTGAGCTGATGCCCTCACAAGATTATTTCATCTATTTCTAGCCATGCAATCTTGCTTCCCAGAAGCATTAAGAATGGCTAGTTCCAGTCTTCCCCTTTCTTTACTGCTTGGTTAGTTTTCTTTTCATCCTGTTAGATTTACTTCACAGCAGAAGTGCTTAATCTCATTCCATTTTGTTTCCCCATCTGACTTAACCCTAGTTTCTGTTCTAACGCTCATTGTTATTTCTTCAAAATATGCTGGCTCCTTTAATTGCGAGTGCTTTGCACTGAAAACTTGACTGTTTTCCACAGTTCCTCTGTTGCGGTTACTTTTAAGTTCCTTGGATTACATTGTTTTGATTGAACTGTCAGATTTCAGAGCTTGTTACTGACTAAAAGCATATGAAGCATGAAAAAGAAATTAAGACCATAAAATACACCACAGACCTGCAACCCACCTTTGACACCAGTAGGTGGCAGACCAAACCCACCTGAACCTGCTGCATAAAGGCTGTTGCAGAAGAAGTATTAGCAGAAGCAAAAGATAGTTCTTTTGATGCAACTCCTGTATTCCATTTCTGCATATGGAAATACAGTCTAATTATGAAAAGGTAACAGATTTTCAATGGGACTCGCTGGAGAAAGACAACCTTTACCCCAAGGATAACTGACACTGGCTGCATTTTTAAATGCTCCCCATTTCAGTTTTCCCCAGTAATCTGATAGTGCTTGGTGTTTCCATGCATTTGAGCCTCACGAATCACAGCCTAAAACAGGACGCTCTAGTCATGTGTTGTGTGTGTCTAGGATGCACAGCATGATCAGACAGAGGCATTCATTTCCATGCTCTGCTCCACTCTCTGCTACTCCGGAGGAGAGACTTCAGGGAGAAGCATAATAGTTCAGTCTCCCTGGCTACTGATTCTTCTGGCTCTTGTCAGAAGAGTGCCAATCCAAATGTGTGGTCTGGACTTTGGGTCTGTCTACAGTGCAAAAAAAAAGTGTTCATAACTTGGATTAGATAAACCCCCTTAGTCAACTCGGTTAAAATAGCAATGAAGACATGGCAACTCAGGTTATAACACAGGTTAGCAACTCAAGTTCAAGCCCACAGGGTCTGTCTACACAGGCCTTTGGAGCGAGCAGGAACAAGCCCCTCAGCCCTGGTCAGCAGGCCTTGCACTAGTGCTATGAAGAGAGCTGTGGCAGTAGAGGGCACTTTTAAGTTTGCAGCTGGGGCTGGGACTCAGGCTCTAAGTCCAACAAGTCCAAGCTTCACCCAAGCCACACCTTCAAAGCGCTATGTAGGTTTTGATCACTACTGCAAGCACCACTAGCCGGAGTCTGTCCACTCAAATCGGGAGGCTCACTCCCAAAGGCTGTGTAGACCTACCCTAAGGGAGAATGCAGTTCAACTCAAGCGGCTAACTGGAGTTGCCATGTCTTCACTCACTGCTATTTTAAACTGAATTAAGAACTCGTCTTTTTTGCAATGTAGATGTGCCGTAAACTTGGTGGCCAGAGAGTAGCCACTCATTTCACAGGAGCTACCAAACTGCTCTCAGCAAAGCACTAGATTCAGTATCCTGGGTCAGGCCCATAAGAACCCGTAGGAACCTAGGAATGCAAGTCTAAGTAGCCCATTCACCACCCTCTTAGTTGCCAATTACAAGGTTTCAGTACAGTTCAACTGAGCCAGCTCAGCCAGTCTTTGAAAGTTCAAAATCCAAAAGCTTTGCTGAGCATTTTCTAATGCTTTACCAGCAGTTACCCTAAAAGCAAATGCATGTTTCCACCAAAAGACATATACACGTCTCATTACTGGAAGAATATACCTGCTCTCCTATTAGATTTTACCATGGCTAGTGCACATGCAAGTTTGCAACCTGAGTGCCAAAGAAAACCAAGTTCCCAATGCAGCTCGGTTTATATTGAAAGAATTATAAGTGATTTGCCCTGCTCACACATTGAGAATCTGTGGCAGTCAGAGGTAGAATCCAGGAATTCAGCCCTGTGCACTAACCACCAGAGGTAAACCCTTCCTCTTTAGGGAGGAAAACCTATTAGAAGCCCAATTCAACAGAGCATGGTACCAACAAGGGATTTTCCCAATCCCTGCCTCCCAGGTACAGTTTGCAGGGAAAGACAGATTCTGGTTTTCCTCTTTGCGAAAAGGTAAAGGGACAGTTGCTTTTGTTGGCATGACATCAGAAAACACAGTTGCACAGATCTGCACTTGCCAGGGAGGAGGAACCAGAAAATTGGGACCTTTAGGGACCCCTGAGACAAAGCAGGCAGGCAACAAGGTCGAGAGACCAACTAACTAATGGCTAAAATAAGTTAATAGAGACCAACAAATGGAACTGCAATAAACCACAGCATAGGGAGTGTTATTTGTATTGTGGTGGAATTTAAGATTTGCATTCACGGACCAGAGTCTCATTGTGCTATGGGCTTTAAGATACAGAACAAAGACACAGGCCGGGTCTACACTTGACAATTAGATCAACCTAGTTACATCATTCAGGGCTGTGAAAAATGTTGTGCCCTGTGTGGCAAATTTGCCTGTACTATTATGATGGGTCCCACGCTCTCTCTTCTTGTGGCGGGGGGTTCAGGGCACCATTTCTTGCCCCTGAACAGGGCATTAACTACCCTACTAGTATCCTAGAGTAGGGGAGTGGAGAGGGAGGGACCTGGGCCCACCCTCTACTCTGGGTCCCAGAGGATAGCAGTAAACTACTTGAACTAGTTATTCCTTCCCCTAGGCTACTTCCCTCTCCTACCCTTCAGCTTGTGAGGCCTCCTGCCCTCTCTCTGCACAAGCCAGGTGTCCCTTTACTTACGGTCTGGGTCTTCTTAGCTCACCCCAGCACTTCTTCAAACTCTCCTCTGCTTTCCTCCAGACTGCTCCCTTTCACTGACTGATTGAAGCAGGGGGGTTTTATCATGTGCCTGGCTTCAGTTACTCTAACTGGCTTCAGGTGCCTTAATTGGCTCTAGGTGCTCCAATCAACTTTAGTAAACTTGCTTCCCTCTACACAGAATAAGGCTTCCTTCTACCATTCTCCTGCTGCCCTCTGGCCATGCTGTATCACACCTGAGAGACACATTTAGGTTGATTTAACTCCCACTAATTCTTCCATTGACCTAGCTGCCACCTCTGCGAGAGCTGGATTAATTACATGGATAGGAAAACTCCTTCTATTAATATAGGAGACATCTATACTATCGTGCTACAGCTGCAGCGTAGATATATTCACAGTCCATTCCCTGAAGAGAAGTGCAAAGAAAGAGGCAGAGATTAAGCCAGTTTTCAACATTCTGTCAAACTGCTACATTTGATCTACAAATAATGTTTAAATAAGAGATGTCAGAAAAGGACAGCACCTCCAAAAGAAACTGAGAACCTAACTACCAACCGCCTAGTCAGTTATCAGCCCAAATCACAACACTAACTGCCCAGTAACCATTTTGTCTTAAGTACAAATATCTTGTTTCATAGTCAAAAACTTTTTAAGCTTCTTGGAAGCACAGTACAGTCCTTTCTGTGCAGATGCTGATAGTGCTTTACTAGGTCTGGCAAGAGGAGGTGCCTGGGCTGGTCCTCCAAAGAGCAAACATCCCAACAACAGAACAAAGTCCTTTTATCCTCCCCTGATTCAGGTCCTTCCCCTTTATCTCATGGGTTCTCACTACTGCCTCCAGGTGGTGCTGTAGAGAATCAGGCACTCCCTTTCCTCCAGGCTCCACCCCAGGAGCCACCATCACAAAGCAGTGGTCTGCCTTGCACCACAAACTGCCCTGCGTCATGGTTCAGATTCAGAGATTTTGTTTAAGACTGGAGTGAAAGCACCTTTTAGAAAGACATCCCAAGTGACAGAGAATCCATCATATCCTTCAGATAGTTGTTCAAATCGTTAGTCACCCTCACCACACAGAAGTGCACTTCATTTTCACTCTGAATTGATCTAGCTTCATAGTCAAGCCATTGATCTCCTTGTGGTTTTCTCTGCTAGAATAAAGGAGCCCACCACTCACAGAAATCTTCTCTCCAGAACGTACGTCTAGCTGATCCAGTAACCTCTTGCATTTCCTTTGGCAAGCTGAATGGACAGAGCTTGTCAAATCTTTCATTGTGAGGCAGGGTTTGCAGCCCTCCAATTGTTCTTGTACCTTGTTATTGAACCATTTGTATCAATGGACTAAGAGGAGCGAATTACTTGCCTGATGAGATGCTTTAGCAAGTTGCTTGCTGAGAAACAGTTTTTGGTCATAAAGAGGCATAGACTCCCCATGAAGGTAATAAGATTGGCCCACATACCCCCCTTAACTCGCTGGCTTATATCTGATCACTAACAGCAATCATTTTCATAAAGCATGCAACTGCAAGACACATTGCTTAAGGAGACACCAGCAGACTGTAATCTAGTCTTTTTTTATTATTTTTATTTACAAGAAGTTTTAGATCCTAGACTTTTGCCTATGCTTTTATAAGTCACTCCTTTTGGGGTCAATACCCTGCAATGCGTGCAAGATGCACAGTAATTTAAGCATATGCAGAGACCTATGCAGCTCTGTCCTGCAATCTCCAAAATTCAGACTTGATCTACAACCTTTCAGAGAGGGTTTGGTTTGGGCCCCCATCACTAATTGGGGATTGTCTATTACACACCATTTGTACTCTAACTGGCAAATCTGGCTGTAACAGAACTGAATCTGCACAGGAACTTGGGCTAGTGGGAGAGGAGAGAGAATGGAAGTGTCTTCTGAAGGAGCTTCCTCCTTTTAACAAGGGTTTACTTCTGCAGTTTAACACAACTACATTGTGGTGAATCAGTTTCTTAGGCTATTATATGGAGTTCAAGGGCAGGTACCATGTTACAAGTGAAACGCAGGAATGTGGTTAGTTACTTAAACTGTAGTATTTAATGTAACAATTTGAGGGAAGGGATGTTTGTTTTGAACTTTGTTTCCTCGGTTACCATTGTTTCAGAAGAATTTCTAAATGCCAAGTTTCAAGAAGAAAGGCACAATTGAATAAAAAAGTCACAAGCAGAGAGTACACTGGAGTTACCTAGGGAGCAAGTGTCTCGGTATGGAGAGGATAGTGCATGGCTCTCTCTGGGGCACCACTAAGACTGCATCTGGATCACTGCATTAGTCTGGGGAGCTTATTACCATAGAGATATTGACATCAAGAAGTGAGTTCAGCAAAGATCACCACAGTTAAGAGGAAGTGCTCGAGCCAAATATGCACAGTTTGGCTAACGCATGACTAAGAGACGTGAATGATGTGAATGCCAAAGAAAGACGAGATCTATTTGCTTAGGGCTGTATAAGAGGGAACAAGGGATGCAGTCCTCTTGTAAGATAAACCCCTTTGCTTGTGACAGGGACAGTAGCAATTGAGCAAAGTGTGTTTGCCATCCCTAATTTCTACACAGATCTGGTATAGAAGTCAGGGTGTTCAGAACAGCTGGCTTGGCTCCTGCTTAGCCACTCAAGTAAGTAGCCGGATTTTCACAAGTGCTGAGCACCTAGCAGCTTTCACTTAAACTAACGGGAATTCAGTGCAGTTCAGCACTGTGGGGGTGTTCAAAACCCACCGATTATGCACCAAGTCAGTGCATAAAAATGGATTCAGGAACCAAACCTTTAGGCATCCCTAAGTGAAAGTCTTGGCCCAATTTTCCAGCATTGTGACAGCTTGTGTCTTTCAGGAACTCAAGTCTGAAGTGTCCTCATGTGCCATATCCCACAACAATGTGAAAATGAAGTCAGAACAACATTAATTCTTCATGACTTTGGGCCTCTTCCTGCCTTTCCTCATAAGGAGACTTGAGCTCCTAGTAAACTCTCTTTCTAGCACCCTCTCTGCATGGAGCCATTGCTGGTTCTTCCACAAATCCCAGTCACTGGAGAGCCCCATCTGCAAGTTGCTATTCGTGAGTACGCTCTTCCCTGACTTTTGGTCTTTCATCCTGCTTCCCTCTTCCCAGCAAGCCTTTCTCCTGGCCTACCGTCATGTGATTACTCTAAGGACTACAATTCCCAGAATGCTGACCCTTAAAGGGTCAGAACTTAGAGCAAGTTAAGGGAATAATACACTCTGTGATACTTCTTACAGATTTGTCTGTACAGTAACTCCTTGCTTAACATTGTAGTTATGTTCCTAAAAAAATGCTATCAAGAATCAGAGGGGTAGCCGTGTTAGTCTGGAATTGCAGAAGTGACAAAGAGTCCTGTGGTACCTTAAAGACTAACTAAAGTATTAGAGCATAAGCTTCCACTGCATGCATCCGACGAAGTGGGTATTAGCCCATGAAAGCTTATGCTCTAATACTTTAGTTAGTCTTTAAGGTGCCACAGGACTCTTTGTCACTTCTAAAAAAATGCTAGTTTAAGCAAAACAATGTTAAGCGAATCCAATTTCCCCATAAGAATTAATGTAAATGGGGGAGTTAGGTTCCAGGGAAAATTTTTTCACCAGACAAAAGACACACACACACACATACATATATATATCATTACATACATACGCACACATGTGTGTGTGTGTGTGTGTGTATACACAGTGGAGCCCCGCTATAACACAAGGGATGGGATCCATAAAATCCCATCGCACTAAATGCGGGGTCGCATTACAGCGGGGCCCCACTCCCGGGCAGGCAGGGGGCTGCACTTCTCTCCCCCCTGCCGAGCAGGGGAGAGAAGCTGCAGCCCCGCGCCTGCCAGAGACAGAAAACTCTAAGGCTGCAGACTGCAGCCCCGGAGTTCCCTGTGGAAGACGCTGTCCCCCGTGCCTGCCAGGGGCAGGGGACACTGGCGCCTGCAGCCCCGGAGTCCCCTGTGCCGGCAGGCGCGGGGGCAACAGCTTCCAGGGAAGCCGGGGTTCCCCGGCTTCCGGGACAGGAGGACTCCACAAATGGGAGTTCCCTGTCCCGGCAGGCGCGGAGCCATGGCTTCCACGGCAAACTCCTGAGCTGCAGTCTGCAGCCCCGGACTTCTCTGCCCCTGCAGATGTGGTGCCACAGCTTCTCTCTCCTGCTGGGCAGAGGGGAGAGAAGCCGCAGTCCCCACCTGCAGTCCTGAGTTCTCTGTCCTTGGCAGGGAAGGCTTCAGCTTCTCTCCTCACTGCCCAGCAGGGGAGAGAAGCCTTGGCCCCTGTGCCTGCCGGAAACAGAGAACAAGGACTTGGGAGCCGCGGTATAACCGCGCTATAACCGAACTTGCGTTATAGTGGGGCGCATTATACTGGGGCTCCACTGTATATATATACACACACACAGGATAAGTTTTAAACAATTTAATACTGTACACAGCAATGATAATTGTGAACCTTGGTTGAGATGGTGAAGTCAGAGAGTGGGATATTTCCCAGGTAATGCCTTGCTGCTAAATGATGAACTAGCACTTTGCTGAGCCCTCAAAGGTTAATACACTGTTGTTAATGTAGCCTCACATGCTACAAGGCAGCGGGAAAGGAGGGAAAAGACACAATAGATGCGTGGCAGTGGCTGCAAACATTCCCTGCGGAAACTGAAGGTGGTGAGGAACCCATGCTATCCCACTGCTATGCACCTCTCCCTCCACTTTCCAAAGTGCAGAAGAGTGCATGTGTGAGACAGAGACAGAGACACACACTGTGTGTGAGCGAGTGTGAGAGACAGACACGCACACACATGCATTACCCCTTTAAGTATACTGACCCCACTCTAAGTGCATTGCCTTTTGAAGTAGATCAGCAAGTTGGAACAGCAGCTGCTGCCAGCAACCTCCCCTGACTCCTCTGTGGAGATGGGGCTCAGGAAAGGGGGAAGGGGGCACCTTGAGATCAATACCTCACTTCCCCTTGACCTCCATACTGCAAGCTGAAGGCTCCCAGGAGCAGCTCCAAGGTAGAGAGCAGGAGCAGCACATGGCGGTGTGTGTGTGGCGGGAGGGGGAGGGTGGACAGCTGAACTGCCCAGCAATTGATAACCTGCTGGGTGGCTGCTGCAGAGGGAACTTAGGGGAGCCAATGGGGTAAGGGGCTGCCAGTTCCAGGCTCCCAACACTAGCGCCAAGGGGCTGCTCTTCCTGCAAGCAGTGGACAAAGCAGGTGCCTGCCAAACGACATAATAAGTGAGCATTGCACAACTTTAAACAAGCATGTTCCCTAATTGATCAGCGACATAACAATGAAACAACGTTAACCGGGACAACGTTAAGTGAGGAGTTACCGTACAGTGACTAGAACCAAATCTATACATATGTTATTTCATTCATACCTTTGGCTATTTCCAAGGAAGTCTAGTGTGGGCACTTCAGTATGGGTGCCTGTAAGCGGTTCCACTCTTGGCTGTAGCATCCCATCTTCCCAGCATGACACTGCAGAGGTCTTTACTTTTAGCACCTCCAGTCCACCCCTTCTTTGGTCTAGAGATGGCCTGTCTCTATCTACTTCTTCTGGGGCCCAGGCTCCAGCTGGATCACCTTTCAGGATAGTCCCTGTCCAAAGAGAAGATCCTTTGCCCTTCTCAGGCTATGATAAAGTTCTCTGCTCCTCACCCCTTCTCCTGAGGACTGCAGATTTCCTTCTTTTATCCTTTGACTGAGCACTGCCTCCCAGGGCTTTTCCCCTGGAGGGCCTTCTTCCTAGCAGGTTTCCCCACCACCTCCCCTCGTTAGGGACTCTGGCAGCTTCTCACTAGTTTCTCTCCAGGCCCCCACCAGGAGCCAAACCTGCTCCCTGTAATCCTCTCCAGCCTGCCTTCACCAGGCCCTTCCCAGACAGAGGGAATTCCCCTTGCTCCTCCCACTGCAGTCACCCTGACCCTTTCCCAGCTGAGATGGCTGGATCAGCCAACAGGATCAGCCGGTGGTTAACGGCTACATCACTGATCCCAGCTCCCCTTAAAGGACCAGTCCACCTGTGGCAGTGCCCTACTTTGATAGAACTTAAGTCGGTTCCTTGCCAGCTTCATTAAACTGACATAAGTGCTCGGACCACAATAAGACTGTCCCCACAAAGAACAAGAGTGGGACATACAACTAGTAGTTATTTTGATTCCATTCACTATGTAGACAAACACTAAAAGAATCAGGGCACAAATACCTAAAATTTTCCCTCAGAACATGTGCAGCCTTACAGATAATTTTTGTATTACAGTTCTTGACCAAGAAGGATTGCACTCCCTCCAGTCACAAGTATAGCAACACACATGGTAAATACACACTAGCACCAGCTAATTCCTAAAGCAACACTGCTCTCCTTGATTTCCTCTGCTGTAGGATGGACTCCCTCCTGAAATCCACCCCCAAAAATCAGGCTGCCATGCCTCCTTTTGAACTGATAATATAACAAATATATCAGGCCTGAGTAAGAACAGGATTGATTGTCCTTGTTTACAGTACTGGGGCTCTGAACATGTAAGGTTTGGTTTTGCTTTTTTAAAGAAGCTGGAATACTTTTCTTGAACAGATGGAAGATCAAGTATGAAAGGCATGCTCAATATTACAGCATACAAATAAACAATTGCATGAGTGTAACAATAGCTTTTTCTCTATGCAGAGTTATTAAAAAAGGCTTGGGGGTGGTGGGGAACCACTGTAACAGGTCTGAAACCCGTTAGCATTTATGCTTATTTTATATTAAACTCCACCTACTAACAATAAGCCAAGACATCACACAGGTGACAGCAAGTGCTTAAGGCCCCTTACCCTCTGAATTTCCTGATATATCAATTACAGATGACATGTATCAAACAAGATTAGGCAGAACCACTGTTAAACTCAATGTTCAGTGGTCTTGAAAGTTTCTCATTTCCTTAACCTGCACTGAGGTGGCCCAGTGATTCGAAATTTGGCCACAGAATAATACATGCAAGGAAACTGCCAGACTTTTAAATGGAATCCTTTATCCTGTATCCCAAATTGTAGACAGGAGATACATCCATTGTGTCTAAAGAATTAAATAGACTCCCATTAACAGCTAATAATAAATAATAAATAATAAATAATAATAATAATAATGAGCCAATCATTTATTTTCAGTGAATAAAGCTAAAGTTACCTGACTCCTAGAAATAAAGATATGATCAACCTCCAGATTGGAACATTTGACGGAGTTCTTCCACGAGTGAGAAAGTTCTTGTTTTAGTTTCTTTTAGACGCTGTCTCATTTTTTAGTCCTGGACCCATGAAAGGAGAATACAATGTTTTGTGCCTTCCTATAACTGGAGTCACAGTCCAGCACTTGCTTGGATCCGTGCACTTCCTGAACATTGAAAGTTTACAACAAAAAGCGTCCAGTGATTAAGACAAAGAAATATACTTTTCAGTGAGTTTCCTGTATCATCCACACTAGATGAGAGCTGAATGCAAGTTCCAAGTCAGTTTCTAAATTACTAAGTATTCCCTACCGAGATGTTTAAATAGCCAGGTGGTGTGCTGTGTTTTGAGGAACCTTAGGCATAGATTTGATATAAAAAAATTGGATATGGATTTTTACTCCTTCCTATCTAGAGGCAGCAGATCAAAGGGGATTAATTATTTAAATCCAACCTGTGCTCAGCTCTGTCTGATATGCAAAAGACAGACCCTCCCCCTGAAGATCTTGCAATCTAAAATAGAAAACAAAATTGCATTGGATAATCCAAAGAAGGGCATAACTAAAGGGTTCAGGTCTTTTCACAAATTGAATTTGTGATGTAAGGACTATATATCCCTCTTCATTCTGTAAAGCTGAACTCGCTCACTGGTTCTGGACTCATAAATGGACAATACTGAAGATGTGAGCAGACCAAAGCACTCCATCAGATCCATCACTCCTTTGAACTGCTGTCCAAGAACCTGATCCTGAGAGGGGACAGGCACCTACAGTTTCCATTAAAAATACTTCAAATTGCTACATTTAAAAATATCAACTCCAAATTCTAATTCCAGTGCAGAGAAGCTAAAGGGCCTTATTCCATCTTCAGCTTTACCCTGTTATAGTATAAATATTTGAAGCTATAACAGGGGTGGGCAAACTACAGCCCATAGCCTGAATCCAGCCAGTCAAGGCTTTGGACCCTGGCCATGAGATTGCCACCCTGGGGTGCCACAACCCTGCGGTCCCTGGGGGAGAGGAGGCAGAGAGCTCTGCGCACTGCACTTGCCTGTGGGTACCTCCCATTGGCTGGGAACAGGGACCCATGACCAATGGGAGCTTTGGGGGAAGTATTCACAAGCACATGAAGCTCTCTGCCCCCCACTCCTCAGGGGGCCACAAGGATGTTGTACCAGCCGCTTGTGGGGGCAGGCAAGCAAGGAACCTACCCTGGCCCTGCTGCCACCCTGGAGCCACTCCAGGTAAGCGGCACTGGGCTGGAGCCTGAACCCCACACCCCAACCCCCTGCCACACCCCAAACCCCTTCCCTGAATCCCTTCCTGTACCAAACACCTCTCCCTGAACCCCCTCCCACACTGTGCACCCCCTCCTGCACCCCAACTCTCTTCCCTGAGCCCCCTCATACATCCTGCACCCCTCCTCTACCCCAACCCTTGAACTGAGACCCCTCCCACACCCCACACTCCCTCCCACATCCCAATCCTCTACCCCAGCCCTACAGTCATGACCCTGCAAGCAATTTCCCCACCCAGATGCGGCCCTCTAGCCAAAAGGTTTGCCCACCCCTAAACTAAACTCAAGTTTGAATACACATAAAGTGTTGATGGCTTTTAAATATATCTGCATTTAAACACCAGTTAATTATGAAACAGCACAGGTAAGTACACATGTTGCTAACATTCTGGACATACTAGTAATTGGTGTCCAGTGATTCCAAAGCAGAGGCAGCGTCAGATCTCTAATGTGTATGACTGCACAGACGATCCTTTTTCCTATCATTACAAATGCATGTAATTACATGAACGCATATCTCCAAACTTACGGACTGATTTTTAAAAAAAGATGGATACCTACAAATACCACAACTGCATACATCATGTACAAGCTATTTTACTATTTACATACGTGAATTAGGCATGCAGCTTGTGCCATCTCTTTTTAAAAAAAGATCAGAATCTTATTTACTGGCCACCCTCACTTACAAGGAGCAGCCAGTTATTCTAAGAGCTGTCCTATGCTAGTTTTGAGCTAGTGTTAGTCTTTCATACTTAAGGTCACACACACTGAGTCAACATTCAGAACATATGGTGTTTAAGATGACACACTAACTGTAACTGCTATATTAATTTTAAAATGTTCTTTAATTAGTAAAACATCTGGATACTACATAACACTATTAAAGCTTAGACCTGGAGTTGACACACTTATGCTATTGTTCATTTTGTGTTATAGCATGCGGGTGGGCAAACTTTTTTGGTCCGGGGGCCACATCTGGGTGGGGAAATTGCATGCAGAGCCATGAATGCAGGGCTGTGCCACAGAGTTGGAGTGCAGGAGGGGGTGCAGTGTGCAGGAAGGGGCTTAGGGCAAGGGGCTGGGAAGAGATAGGGTTCAGGATGTACAAGGGTGCTCAGGGCAGAGGCTTGAGGTGCTGGAGCCGTGTGGGATGCAGTGCAGGCAGGGGGCTCAGAGCAGGGGGCTCAGAGCAGGGGGTTGGGGTGAAGGGTTTGGGTTCCTGCCCAGCGTCGCTTACCGGGAGCAGCTCCGCGGTGGCAGTGGGGCCAGGGAAGGCTCCCTGCCTGCCTGGGCCCCGCATCACTCCAGGAAGTGGTCGGCCAAATGTCCCCGAGACCCACAGGTGGAGGGAGGAAGGGCAGAGCGTTCCATGAGCCTGTGGGTACCTCCCCTGAAGCTCCCATTGGCCACAGTTCCCCATTCCTGGCCAATAGGAGCTTTGGGGAAGGTACCCACAGGCAAGTGTAGAGCACAGATCTTTCAGGCCCCCCTCCCCCAGGGGCTGCAGAATTGTGGTGCCGGCCGCTTCTGGGAGTGGCGTGGGGCCTGCAACTCCTCAGGGTGGCAATCCTGCAGGCCAGGTCCAAAGCCCTGACAGGCCGGATTCGGCCCATGGGCCATAGAAGTTTGCCCACCCCTGCTTTGGAGGTAATCTAATGGCAAAAAAGCAACAATTGCCAATTTTAAGGGAATACATATCTCAGAATTATTCAAGAGTTTTTAAACAGTTCTGCAACACTAAACATTTGCTAAAATAAACATATCAAAAGGTCATAAGTTCTTAAAGAATAGGTTTATTGACAATATTTTCACAAATAAACATTCTAAAGAAAATTTCAGAAATATCTAAACTTAAATTTTTAAATTTTGTTCTCATTGGCAAAATATTTTTTAAAAAAAATCCAAAAAACAAAAAAAAGGTAAGATGTTGCTATGTTATTTGGAAAAACTTTCCTAATTCCAACATTTTGGTTCAGTCCTTTTATTTTTATGATACATATTCAACCCTTCAGCACAATGAAAGAAAACAAGCTGCTAATGTTTGATTTCTGTTCTGTCTAGGGAACACTAAACAGTAGGATTTTTTATTTTTTTTAAACAAGCCTCTCCCCTGAATACATCCTGTCTGCTTTGAACTTGATGGGCAAGCAAAGTCAGTAAGTAGTACATTACCTTACAAATATACAAACTGAGCCAAATTATTCTGGTATTATTCAAATCTGTATTTCCCCAAACGTATATATAAAGCATACCACATAGAACAAGAAACTGTTAGCATGCATTTTTGGAGGTCATTTTTGTACTTCAGGAATCTAAACTTCAACTAAAAAATGGGATTCTTTTATATTGTGATAAAAATGTACTCGAATGTTTTATAACATTAATATTTATTGCTTTATATGAATACTGTATTGAAAGCCCAAGCATTCCGTTTACACACAGAAATTATACAATTATATACCGTTTCACAATGGCAGTGAGCACTCATTACAATCTACAAAAATCTACTTTACAGAAATTTAAAAACTCTAAATATCAAAAAGATACAGTTGAAGAAACAGGTATAAATTTGGCAGCCAGTAATTGTGATTGGGAAGTTGCAGCTTGCATGTCTTTAAATATGGGAATTTGAAACCATCGTGAGTTTAAAGCAGTAGTTGTGCTTTGAGCTGGTTTGGGGGAAAAAAAAAAAATCTAACACTGGCTGTCAAAGTAGCATGTTCAAAAATATTTAGTTCACTTCCAAAATGTTATACAAATTATGGTGATTTCTATGCACCCCTAAAACGTTAGTCATTTAGCTCAGGTACATAACTAAGGTAATATATTAATTCTTCCAGTACAGTGGTGTATCATACCAATGACATTTGCCTACATTCGAATTTTGAAAGAAACTCCTCTGTAATATTCACAATGCTCTGGGAAGCATTCAAAAGGCAAGTAGTTGTCCAATTTTTCTGAGATATTATTAGGTTTGCAAACATTCCATCTACAAAAGTTTAAGATCAAGTTTTGATTACTCAGTTCTCCACATAAAACACATTTTCTCATAAATAAATGAAATCCTTTCACTCAGGCACCTCAGAAGTATATAAAAGTGTTATAGTCTGAACAGTTTTCTTGGAATGTGTTTCACCTGGTGTTTCCAACAATGCTAAGATTTCCAGTGTTCCATATGGGCCAGATTTTATTTGGTTTATTCAGAGGCAAAAAACTGCCTTGAGAGGTGAACTCAGTCTTTTCCAAATAGAAAAAGTGTATATCGTATTCATCTTTTGTAGAAACAGAAAAATATAACATTTCCCCCCTTAGAATAGAGTGTGTGTGTGTGTGTGTGTGTGTGTGTGTGTGTGTGTGTGTGTGTGTATAAAGTAACATTTTAAACACACAATTTAAGGTTCCATAGTATGTAGTCAAATAAAAGTCTGGAAACCAGCATGAAACCCTATAATTCACATGTTAATGTTGAAACTGTAACCAAAATATGAAGTAACTGCTATAGCTGTCAGAGAAAGACAAGACAAAAAGCTTTCTTACGTACATATAACTAAATGTGATAATCTCCAAAAATGTTGTCAAAATTATAATTATTACCTTCCAGTTTAAAAACTTTTATTCTAAATAAAAAAAACTATACACAAACCACTGATTTGACCAAACCAAAAAGTCAGCGGTAAGCAGGACCCGAAGGAGCTGGTATTCACAGTTCTTAACATGTACGACTCTTTCAGGGTTCAATCCATGGAGAAGTTTATTTTACAACCTGCTTCTCTTGTAAAACTAAAGGTCCACTTTATTACATAAAATTATTTATACAGTGTAAAACCAGAGCCTTATGGAAAATACTGCATCTAAGTGTATTTAAATTATTAGTCTTGCTCCATAGGTTCTTCTGCAGCTTCTGTGGCTTCATCACTGTTTTCCATAGGGGTCTCTGATGAAGTTTCAGGAATTTCACTGGCATATGATCCTAATTCTTCAGTTTCACTGCAGTCAGCTCCCCTAATGACAGATCCACTATTTTTACTGTCTTCAGAACATAAAACCTTCTCTGCTTGAGACTGGTCAGATTCCTCCATTTGATTATTCTCCTCAGAGATCTCTTCGTTCACAGTTAAGGATTCAGTGTCTTTTTCTTGATCTTTCCTTTCCGGAGCAACATCTCTTGGGGACATGAAGGACTCTGAAAGTATTTACATTAATGACTTAGTATTAACAGTACATTCTTTTTAAACAAGTCAACAATAGTATTAAGTCAGTTTGAATACCCAAACGTTTACACTAGAAAACTGATTTAGAATATATTATAGAATGCATTAATCTATTTTTCCTCTATAGAGAAGTGAGTAATGTAAATTTTAAACTCTTAAGAGTTCAGTTTCCAACTTCCACAACACATCATCTACTGTATTTACAATACAAACATGGATGTAGTCTGACACCATTAAACCTTGTGACTTTATACCAAGAAGCTTTTAAACAATGAATGAGCTTTCCTTACTTCCCCACATTCCCATATCTTTTCTAAGGAGTAGCCAGTTGTCTTGATATTCATTGTGAGAACCCAAGATTGTGTTCAGAACAATGTGAACATCAAAAATTCCATCCAGCAGGATATTTTACAAACTAAGTTGTAAACCTTGAATGTAAGGAATTAGAATGGAAGAGAGGAAGAATCTGCAGTACAATGTTAATACAAATTCATGCCAGCTCCTTCTAGAGATATGTATTTGTTTACTCTGCACTAGTGCCAGCGTCAAGGCCCTTTGGGTAGTACTCAGCATTACAACTGACAAGGCTGTTAGGTTTTTGACTTGCTACCCTGGCACTGTGAGAGAGTTACAAATTGCTGCGTGATGTTCAGCTTCCAGGACAAGAATCCCCTTACGTTCACTTTGCTGTAATTTAGGAATATCACTATCAAGTGTAGTCCCCATCCCAGTCAGACATCCTCAACAGAAGGAAGGTCCCAAAGTAGATCTAGATACAACTTAGAGCAGCGGTGTCCAATAGGAATTCAATGCTAGCCACACTTGTGATTTTGGATTTTTCTTATTAGCCACATTATAAAAAAGTCACATGCATTAGCCACAATTCAACAGCCTATTAGCCACATGGGGCTCGTGGCAAATGTACTGGACACCGCTGACCTAGAGAATTCCCTGTCCCTAACAAAACATTACACACACATGAAAAAGTTTGAAATACCTTCTTCCTCTGTACAATGCTGTCTGGTACAGCTAGTATCTTTTTCTTTATCCTGAGGTGTAGAAGTCTCAGTTTCTTCTGCCATGACTGAAGAGACTTCACTGGAGGCAGTTTGGTTAGAGGTATCTCTTACTTCCCCTTCTTTGTCAAATTTAAGTCTTTTTACTTCATGTCCCTCTGCTTCCACAGGATCATCTTCAGGGTGCTTATTTTTTACAGGGCTGCCTTGAGTACCTTCTGATTCAGATGCTGGTGATTCACTATAAGAGCCAAAGAAGCCATGCATGAGTACCAAAAAACATTCCACATCTTACCTCATTTCTCATACCGCTTATCTGAGATCAACAGAGCAGCATATGGGAGAGTGTTATTTGTGAGGTGTTCTCCAAGAGAGGTCCTACGCTGTAGAACTCAATCTACTAACTACTGGCTAAAGCCCAGATTTATTAAATTTTCAGCCATGAGATAAAGCTCTCTCTTTTTTCCAGCATTTGGGATGGAGCTGCATAATTGGGCTCATGTATGGTCGGTCTGGATTATGGTTTATTATAATTTGAGGAAAGGCAGATCTATAAGTAACAAGCATTTATGATTTTAAATGTACTGGTTTTAGCAAACCATCAGGGCAGTAGTTAAATGTGGAAATTTAGGATCCTCTCATAATTCAACATTACTCATTCTTCAGTCACCCTTTTTTTTTTTTTACTAGATATCGACACAAATCAGAAAAGACCTGGGACTATGTATATGAACTCAGCAAGTAAAGCTGAGGAATACCTTCAACTAGACAATTCTACTGAAGAGAGTCATAGTCCAATACAAATCTTCGCTTTGCATATTAGGTCAATAAACAAAAAAGTAGAAAGTACATATCTAATAGAGCTATTTACTACAATTCTTTTGAAATGTATTAACTGATCCTTAGCAAAGGGAGATTTTGCTTTAAAAATATTTACAAAGTTGTAAATGTAAAACAGGAGAATAATGAAATATTCAATATGTAATACTCTGCACAAACCTGGGTTTTTTTTCTTCCTTTTGCTGCAAGTTTGATTCTTTATTGTCTGTGCTGTCAGGCAAACCATTTGTTGTCATAGGAGTTGACAAGGAAACCTTCGGTCGATTTACTGGTCTGGGAGTTCCAGGGCCATTTATATTAGATCTAAAAAATAAAAACTAACTTTGTAATCCTTCTTGATTAAACAATTTAAATATACTCTAGATTCAGAAATCCTGGAAAAGGAACATGCTAGAACATTTTAAATTTTCAAAGCTGAGTTTAGCCCAAAATCCAACATACATCCCATCATGCTTTAAAGTCATTTTTAATCCAGTTTTGCATCAGTGGCATTCTGTAATACACTACTATGGCAGGATGTCTGGGCTGGGTGCTTCCAAAAACCATAAGAGGTTTCTTCATGCTATCACACCCCCACCCACGCAGATGTTGCCTCTTGAAACTGCTTAACTTACCTCTCTGAATAACTTGGTGAGTTTCCTGGAAACATAACACCATTCATCCTGTTTAAACTATTGGAATTATTTTTCCTACGAGAAATCAAAAATATTATACTTAGAAATTTAAGGTTCTTGAGTTCACAGAAGGAGATGTAAAAAAAATTCTTCTTGGTTAAAAGTAATTACAGATTACTAGATTTAAATAATACATTTCTATACACTGGGATTTGGGGGGGTTTTGTGTGTGTTTTTTTTTAATAATTAAATTGACTTCAACATCCATTAAGTGATTAAGGGCACTGTCATTTGCCTTTGCTCCTTATACCCCAAATATCTTCCTTGACACCCTCTAATTTCCTTTAAATAATAAAAGGAATAATTTATTTTAAATATGACTATACCCATATTTAAAGTGTACACATGCATAAGTGTTTGCTAGACTGGGGCTTTAGATTTTAAACACTGCGGGCGGGAATCGTGTCTCCTGGCTCTGTAAAATGCCATACATGACTATGGGATAGATGCAAAAGATAGAACCACCACTACATTAGGCCTTCATTAAAGGTCAGTTCCCCCATTACATTACACACTTTGGAGGGCAATACTCTCCACACAGAATAGGTGCTGATCTAGCAAGAATGCCTTCGGATCCTACACTAACTGCTCCCATTCAACATCCTTCAAGTTCTGACATGTGAGGAGTGGGGTTTTCATATGCCTGTGACGTGCCATCCTTAACTGTTATGACAGGGCACAGTACTGTCATTTTAATACTTAAGACTGGACTACATGACCTATCAAGGTCCCTTCCAGGACTACATTTCTATGATTCTACAATCTCATCTTAACATAATGGCTTTGGAAAAGCTTGTTTCTGTGCTTTACCTATATTCTTCAAAATTAGTATGGTGACAGGGGGCTTCTCAAACAGTTGGGAAAGGGAAGACAGACTGAGGTAGAAGATAACGTGGACCTTCCTCTTCTAGACAATTCAACTGGCCCGACAGACTTCAGAAAAGTGACTGTTTTTCCTCTTTCATACAACTAGATTTTTTTAAAAAATTACCCCCCTTCGCTGCCCCTTTATTATCTCCAGATCCTGTACTATACTTTGCAATCTTCCAGGCACTCAGACAATCTAGTTTTATCTAAATACATGAACAGCATAAGATGTCATAGGAGTACTAAACTACTACTGTAGGAAAACCCTGCAAGTAGTGGGATGGGTTATGTGGGAATCCTCTCTTGAAACGAGCTGTGAAAAGCAGGAATCTATATTCCCTTGGGTTCAATTCAAATGAGATTCTAATCTCTGAACCTTTTCCTTTTGCTTCAATGTCTGTTTTTAAAAAGACCCAAACTAACCCCATCTTTGTGCCCCACTAAGCATCACTTTGTATGCCAAGTTGCTGTTCAGAGCGTATTTTTGCAGAAGGAATTAATTTCTGAAGAGAAAAAGGAATTTACTACAAAGACTGACAAAACATTAGTCTAAGAGTGGGGATGATGCAATTCTAACACAGGCATTATTTAATGCACTCATGTATTGTTTTGGATTAATAATCAACCATACTGTAAATTTTGGCTCAGCAGCTTTGTTTTTCATCCTAAAAGTTACTATACAGGTAGATCAGCAAGCAGTATATGTCTGCAGGACATCACCTCTTTTTCCACACAAAGTTTGAGAGTTTTTGAAGGGCATTTGTTTAACCCATTGACATGGAAGTTAAATTTTTGTAGTGCACGTTTTATTGTTGGCAAGGAGATAGACCATTATTGCCAGCAACAAAGAGAACAGAAACAAAAAAACCCCTCCTAATATAATCCCAAATCTTTAAGTAGTTGAAAGTAAATTTGCGCTTACTCTGAAGATGGGTATACACAGCTGACAACCATGACATTCTGTAATACAAAAAAAAGTAATGAGAGTTTAGAAGCAGAAAAATGAAATATTTCTGATCCTGAGAGAACTTGTAAACTTGACGATTAACATCACAGCTGGATTTAAAAAATTCTAGCTGATAAGAATAATATTCTCTACAGAACTTTAAGTTAGATTATTCTGAGATCAAATACAACCTTGGAAGTAATTTTTACCTCTTAAAATTCTCAATCGTAAATGTACTTTGCTATTGTGAAGAATACAAACCAAACAAGACTTCCACCACATTGCTACTAATTACAGCACAATACATGGTCCAGCAGCATGAACATCTTTCGACAGAACACAGATAGAAAGCATTGATTAGTTTTCTAACAAAGGTGTCAAACTACCAGAGGATTCAAAGTATGTGTCAGACTGCTCTTGCTCCCCCGTGATAAAAATGCGTGTCAGACTGTAAAATACACACTTAAAAAAAAAATCAAAGCCAAGATTTTCAAAAACTTGAGTGCCTAAGTCTGTAGCTTACCATTTCAAGTACCTTCTGAATGTGAACCAATTTAGCACTGTCTTAGTCAGAAACAACCCTGAAAGTTGCTGTATTCATTTCAATGAGGATTTAGTTTCAGATTTCAGTGAAATGAATATCATGCATAATTGGTGCAACAAAATAAATGGATTGCATAGTTTTTTTCTCCCTGCTGAACACTACATCAGCTTTACTAGATAAAAAGGTAGTTACTAGATGAAGGCTATAATCTACCCTGAAACCAGCCACAAGCATCAGTGGCAGATCCACTATAGATAAGCAGCAGTAGGGGGCCCTAACTTGCAATCCGGTGAGGATTTACACATGCCCTAAACAGAACTAGTTTAGGGCATGTATAAACAGGAGAACATCAGTTTGACATCAGTTTTGGAAGTAGTACTGCATGCCTTTGGAAAACTCTATATAAATACTACAAAACAAGTTCTCTATGTACTTCATGAGGGTTTTAATGTGCTAAAAAATTACAGCAATCTGAACAATCATCTCTCCTTCAGCTTTTGAGTTTGATTCAAACCCACAAAGCAAGGAAGAAAGAATTGCCCAGACCTGAGAACTTATATGGTTGCGCCCACTGCATATCACTCAGCTTTTTATTAGTGGGGGCTCAGAACAGAGCGATATTAAATCTTACATAAACTGCAATATTGGAGTACTACAAACTGATTAACAGAGTCAGCCTTAATCCTAGAATTCATTTGCTTTCGGGTCAAAAACATTTTAGAATAGCTTTTTGCAGTTCTTTTTTTTTTAAAAAAAATTAACCAAATTGGAGTTGCTATTGTAGCCACAATGAAACCGATAAAACTTTGGGAGTCATTTAAATATTATATAGTGAGTAGCTACAATTTAGCTCCAATGCCTCTGAAAGGAAGACATACCTTTTCCACTCCTCTAAGAAACTTGTCTGTTCCTGTATAGTTCCTCCTTGGATCTGTCAGCAACTCACAAAGTCGCTGAATAGTAAAGGGAATACTGCAATGAAATACATATACAACAATGTAAATAGTACTTAATGGGTAAAAGGCTGATAGGAAGCAACTGCATTATTGCTCTCCCTGCAGGCTGAAAAAGTTCAAACAGAGGAAGCAGAATTTGACTGAAAGAGCTTGTAGTAAAAGGATAGTTGGCTTCCTCTGCACTTGGAGGTAGGGTCGTAATTTCCAGATTATGTAAAAACAATCTCATTAGTTCTCATTGTGCTAGCATGCTAAAAATGGTAGTGGAGCCACAATAGCTTGGGCAGCCATGGCTGAGGCTAGCTGCCCCAAGCATGCACACGCAGTGATTATGTACTTGGGGTCGCTAGCTCATGCCACTGCTTGCCACTTCCTACGCTACTGCATCTACGCTACCATTTTTAGCAAGTAGTTCAATTAGTAGAGCAATTATGCCTATGCAAGCTGGGAATCCCACCCTTAGCTCCAACTGCAGACACAGCTTTAATCGCTCTGATTTACATTTCTCATTTTGCATACAAATTTTGAAAACACAGCACAAACTTTTGGGCAATACATCCTCCAAAACTAACTAAAACCCAAAAGACATCTAAGTACACTGTATTCATTAATTACTTTACATGCAGATTTCAATTCAGGAAATCAAAATCAGTCACAGTTTAAGATTACTTTTATTGGGTAAATGGTGAGGATAACAAATTATGTGAAACAGCAACAGTAAAAAATGTTTTAAAACAATTAAAGATTCACACTCCTAGATCTGGCAAAAATAAAAAGTGATTCTCAAGACTTATTTTGATTTTACATTTTTTTTAAATGCATTAAACTTTGTAAATAGTTAATAATAGCTCAGAAAAATATAGTATCTACATGTTCAGCTCTGCATAACATGAATGAATAAAAATGTTATATGAAAAATAAATGATAGTTTTTCTGCTGTATTAAAATAGGACAGGGCTACATACCCATATAACATTTTGTTTATATACCTGTCCTCTGTCTAGCAATTTTATAACTGATTTCACACAAACACTAACAAAATCAACTGAAATTTTTCATTTTAGCAACACATAAGAGGATCAAATATTTAAGGTTAGCTGATCTTACATGCACTTCCCATAGCAACATTAATGTACATTTACAGTAAATCTATTTTGTTACACAATTATCAGCATCTAGCAAAACTGTGATTTATGGTACAGGAATGCACTACTGCTTTTGAAGTATTCTATTAACTGAATTTGTCTGAGCTTGAAATCATTACACTTGGAACACAGTGTCAGTACAGTCTGAAGAATAATTCTATATATGTAGGAAATTTTTACAAATTACACCAGAACAGTTTACACACACAACACATTTTCATCCCTACTACAGAACTGTTACAACTGTGTTACTCAGAAACTAGAGTACTAATGGTCATTTTTAAAAAAATGAATTCAAGTTTGCAATGGGTAAGTCGCTCAAAAAGCTACAAGAGCATAATTTTATGCCTACTTCATTAAATAAAAAACTGATCTTGTTCAAACATACACTGATCTGATTTTTCACCAAGAATATACCAACTTAGTCAGGAAGAACCATTTTCAACCAGTGAGAGTGGTTGCTGGCATTAATTCTATTGGAAAGCCCTTAAGGGCCAATGCTTTTCCTATAAACAGAAATTGAACCAGACTAAATATCACCCATTTTAATGAGTTCTGCAGATTCTACCATGTGTTATGGTACAGTGGAAGGTAAACTATAACCTGAAACAACTAAGAGGTTTGCTGTAAAACAGAATCCAGGAGAAATCCTTATGTTTGGCATGTTGTCAACATATCTACCTTCAAATACCTCAGAGATGATGCATATCAACTGTACTGTTGATTAATCAATCATTATCATACACTTAAACCATGACAGAATCTCATCTTTATGCCACTCCTGAAGAACAAAAACGACTATCCGTTTGACAGGCTAATCTTTGTGGGTCAGTACATAGCTCCTTCAAATGGTAGAGAATTAAATGCACCGGAGGCTTGCTACAGGAGTGATAAAGCAAGAGGTCAAGAATATTCCCAGAACAGACTTTCACAGTAAATTTCTTTTGTGTCAAAAAAGTAAGTTGAAAGGTAGGAATTTAGTGAACGTTATGGCAGGCCTATTTTACTTGTCCACCCAGTGTTTGACCCCTCATCTGCCTATCATCTACCAAAATGATATTTAGACTGTCTAACTTGGTTCCCCTACACAGTTTGACTAAAATGAACTTGTATATTCCTTTTGGTTCAGTTTACTCAGTGAGATTGTCCTTGAGATTGTAAGGGTTCACTTCCTATTAATACCGCTCAGAACATCTTTGCTATGGATTAAGTTTTACTTGGTGTTTCATCAAGTTTTGGCCAAGGTATTTAATGACTTTACTCTCAGAGATGCCAAACCAGAAAACCTTTGCCATGCACAGATTCTTCAATTTGCTTCTCTTGTTGGTAGTTTCACTCACCCCCACCCCCGTCTTGGTAAACATGCAGGAGGATTTAATTGATTTGTGAATTTCCTCATATATGTGCTGCATATCTAAATCTGTGCATAGCTGCATAAAGATAACACTGCTGCTTATTTATTGGGCACTTTTTTGGGGCTGTGGGGAAGAACAGGACAGTATTAGACTACCAAAGGTTGCAACAGCTAATCTTTAAACAAATTCAAATTACCTGTCTGCTTAAATATCCATTTACAGAGACCTATAGTTTAAGTAGCAGCATATAAAAAAAAGTGAAAATTTGTAGAATCTTATTTTTAATATTTATTGGATATTTGGAATACCATTCAAAAGACTAACATACATGAAGTAGTTTATGAAACTCAGTGGTATTCAGCTTACGTAGGTGATATCAAACCCCATAAAATGGAAGACTTGCAGCTCCAAAGTAAATTGTACGTTCTAATTTTTTATTTTACCTTCACTATAATCTGTGTTCTGGTCAACAGCAACACTGTTCTCTTTAAAGCATCTATAAAATAGTGAAGTTTGTTCAATGCACAGTAGATGGCACCAAGTGTCACAGTATATGGTTTACAATAAACTGACTTTGAGTTACTGGTTCTTTTTACCACTTTTTTAAGTAGCAGACTTCCAGAGGCAACAACATCTCAGCTACATTGAACTATGTAAAAGTCATATACAAGTACATATTATAGAAATTAAAAGTGTGGCTTGAAACCAATTCAATGAAAATCAGTGCAACTTTGTGCATGGACATTCAAATGAATTTAGGAGGGAGTATACTGAAGTTGCACCTACTTTACTAAATAGGTTTCTAAATGCTTAGTTAACTCCATGCACAAACTGCACAATAAAGTCAAAGATTTCTTTAAGTGAGCAAAGGGATAAGGAATTCCATAATCAAGCAAAAATTATCAGAACTGCATTTCCCAGTGCCACTGGTCAGAGTGCTGTAAAGAGAGCCTGATCATGATAGCCATGGCGTAGGGTTAAGCAAAAAGGGGCTGACGAAAAGATGTGGACAAACTCCTTTAGTTGGTCACATGACCAAGTTACAAAGGTGAGCAAAGTCTGTATGTTCTAACAGATATTTCTCTAAGGTATCCAAACACAAAGCCCTCCCTACCAAATAATCACAACCAAGAACGAGTACTCATCCAAAAATATCAAAGATTAAGGAAGCTCACCTCTATTTAAAAAAAAGACAGCATACCTCCACCAGTGTGCTGGAACTGGCACTGAAAAGCCAGATACTAACTCAGACTAGCAAGAGTGCAAGGAATATATCTGAAAATTAGCCGTATCTGTACTACTGAAGAGTTTACTTCCTATGGTAAAGAATTTTCCATCAACTATACACCTCCAGTGATTAGTTTCGGAAGTGTTCACAATTTACTAGGAAAGGGGGAAAAGGGACATGGGAAACTTAAGAGTCTCTTTGGCACACAAGTTTTTTAAATGTAGCAGGAGAATCTGGCTCTATACCCATACAATGTCAGATGGATGCAATCTGATATTTTGGGTTTAAGCAAGCACTGCCATGTCACTATGCAGCCACCTGAAAGAAAAAGCATACTTATTCTGTCACAGTTATTTCATCCAAAGTCACTGATTACCAGAGAAGGCAATCACCTCTTAGTAACTGCTTTTGTATGATGTTTTCCTTTACAGATGAAGAGGAAAGATTAAATATGGCTTTTTTCTTCCTCTCTCATGCATCCTAGAAGCAAGGCCAGAAAAACCCCTGTTAGGTTAGGGTCACAATAAGCATCCACATTTTCTGTTAGGCTACCCTGCAATGATCTGAATAAGAAGATCCATGAACTGAAATGGTAAAAGGCCTGAAAACAAATGCTCTGGTGCAACTGATGCTTTCTGGAGTCAAGATTTTCCAAGGAGTTCATTAAGTGACAACAATGATATAGATAAAATAGAGACTCCATTATCCCAGTGAGGGAGGAAAACAACCACTATGTTCTTAAGAGAGAAGTGGTGACTGCAGGAGAGCCTGAATGACAGATGGCAAGAACATACTGGTGGGGTAGTGGTGATATGAAATCTTCATCTGATTGGTTGCTGCTGCCTGGGCTGGTCCTCACTAGGGCGGGGGATCGACTGTAGATACGCAATTTCAGCTACATTAATAATGTAGCTGAAATCGGCGTATCTACAGCCGACTTACCTGCCGTCCTCACGGTGGCGGCGGGCGGCAGCACGCTCCCCCATCAACTCCAGCTTGCGCCTTTTGGCGAGCTGGAGTTATGGAGTCGACGGAGGCAGCGCTGGCGATCGATTTATCGCGTCCTGACGAGACACGATAAATTGATCGCCATAAGATCGATCTCTCCCTGCGCTAGTGAAGACAAGCCCCCTGCTTGCCAGGAGCAGGAAAGGAGAGCTCAGCCACAAACTCATAAATCTGAGAACACAGAATTGAGTTTTATTTACTTTCTGATGTTTAATATCACATTACCAAAAAGTTCACAGGTATTTTATGCAACAACTCAAGTAACTTAAGTGACAGGTTTAAGATTAGCAGCCGTGTTAGTCTGTATCCATAAATAAGATGAGGAAGACTTTGTAGCACCTTAGAGACTAACCAGTTTATTTCAGCATAAGCTTTCATGGGCTACAGCCCGCTTCATCAGATGCATAGAATGGAACAGAAGTAAGATGCATTTATATACAGAAAGCAAAAAAAAAAAAAAGGTGGTACATTAGCATACCAATTCTAAGAGGCTGTTTAATTTGGATGGGCCATTATCAGCAGGAGAAAAAAAGTACCTTTTGAAATGGATATCTGTGTCTGACAGCAGAGATACAACTATTGAAGGTAAATTAACTAGGGAAATGCAATCAATTGATGTAATGAGCGAACCATTTGCAATAAACAATTGGATACAATAAACCAAGGACTAAATGACAAAGAGTCCTGTGGCACCTTAAAGACTAACTAAAGTTTTAGAGCATACGCTTTCATGAGCTAATACCCACTTCATCAGATGCGTGCAGTAGAAGTAACCAGGCACAGGTATAAATAGGTAGGCAAGAACCAGCAAGCTGGTTCAGCCTCATTGGACTAACCCTGTTATCTCCCACCTGGTTCTTGCCTACCTATTTATACCTGCCCCTGGATACTTCCACTGCATGCATCCGACGAAGTGGGTATTAGCCCACGAAAGCGTATGCTCTAAAACTTTAGTTAGTCTTTAAGGTGCCACGGGACTCTGTCACTTCTGCAATTCCAGACTAACACGGCTACTTCTCTGATTCTCAAGGACTAAACAGAACTTAGTGTAATGAGTGAACCATTCGCAAGTTCTATTTAGTCCTTGGTTTATTGTATCCAATTGTTCATTGCAAATGCTTTGCTCATTACATCAATTGATTGCATTTCCCTAGTTAATTTACCTTCAATAGTTGTATCTCTGCTATCAGACACAGATTAGAATTGGTATGCTAATGTACACCCTTTTTTTTTCGTTTTTTTTTTTTTTTTCATTTTTTGCTTTCTGTGTGTATAAATGCATCTTACTTCTATTCCATTCTATACATCCGATGAAGTGAGCTATAGCCCACGAAAGCTTATGCTGAAATAAACTGGTTAGTCTCTAAGGTGGTACAAAATCTTCCTCATCTTAGTAACTTAAGTGTTACTTTTTACTTTGCCAACAGAAACTTACAGTACATTGCTAAGGTCCTCGGTGTCATGGGATTTATCAGAATCATGGGCTTTATGGAGCAGGATACATATACCATATTTTTAAGCCTTTGAATTCTATGTATTGCTATTGTAGCACAGGCCTGGGTGTAGAACTGGTCTCGAATTTGTTAAACTGAATCAGTTTAATTAACTGATAGGGATGGAGCAAATCAGGTATCAGATTGTACAAATTGCAGTCTGTTATATGTTGCTTTAGATACACATCACTGGACTGTGATTACTTAAGAAGTTTCAAAATCATAGCTTCGCTACAACAAAATTATATATGAATTGCTACATGGATTATTTCATTCCTCGTTGTGAAAAGTTTTGAATATTAACATTTGTTTAAAGGCAATTATTATATGGCTTCTGGTTTTTCCAGTAGGTGACACTAGCTGGTTTCCACTTTTAAAGAACACATGAGGAAAGCGTTGGGAGTTCTTCCCTAGTGTTACATAACACTTCTAAAAAGTTGCCACACTATCTTAATAGTGCAAAAGGCTCAGACACTGAGAAGTTTTGTCAAGTGTGCCTTGGAACTATATAATGTGGTGGCTGCGTAGCTATTCATTTCCTCTGAGTGATTTACGGTTTAGATAAGCTATGCAAAATAAGACACAGCTTTGAAATAATAGAACAAAAAGCCCAGACATTAGGACAAGTTTTTACTTTCTTAAAGGAGGATACTATTAATACTGGCCAGCAGAATGTAAGACATCATGTTACCATTTGCAGTTTCATGGTAGAAATTCTTGGCATCACATTTAGGTCAGAAATTTGAATGTGAAAGTACCTGAATCTTTCAACATGCAAAAACATTTATTTCAATAGAGTTAATTCTGAAGCACAATCCATGTTTTAAATAATGTCACTCTTAAGGAACTGTGACGGTAAGAACCTTTGATCTAACTCCAGCATACAAATCTCAAGAGGGGTCATCACAGTTCTTTAAAGTTAGCATTCTCAGGGGTAACATGGAGGCAAGCTCCAACATATCCATTTGCTGACAAGCTGAAAATGCATCAGATCCATGGTTGGTGCAAATGAACAGAAAACTAATTAACTGGGTAATAAATTTAAGACTCAGTTTAAGCTCAAGAAAGTGCTATCAATCCATTACAAAGAAATCGCAAATAAGAGTAGACGCCCATGAAAAACAAGAGCTTTATTTAAATAAACCAAAAGTGAACTTCAGACAAGTCCTTTTACAAAAGCAATAAGCAGCAAGAACGAATACACTTTGTAATCTAGAGAAATAAACAAGCAGTCTTTCAAATGCTAAAAGTATACTCTAACAACCAGTAAACACATGGTTGTTTTTTGACCTACAAATCTGAATCTGTAACTTAACAATTCATAACATATACACTGTCTCTTTGTTGCACTGTTTGTCACAGAATTCATTGTTTTCAATGAGCTGCCAAAATGCCACATGCAAGATAAGGAGACAAACATCGAAAGGTTACAGTTCATAAAGAAAAACCTAAGCACCTAAAAATGGATTAAAATAAATCTGATTTTCAGTACCTATTTCTATCAACATGCCTCGTTATGCATACTTTTTGCATTGTATGAACAATGTCCATTAAAAAAAAGTTAATCACAGATTTTAACACAACTGAAGACACTAACAAATGTCACAAGACATTAATCATTGAAAGACAGATTTCGGATTTTGGTTTTTAAAAGATATCAAAATAAAATGTGTTTAAGTTGAAAGGTACTGATTTATTTGTAGCTGAAGTTGTCTATGGCAAGTTGTCTATGGCAAGTGTTGAGCAGAATGAACATATGGAAGTAAATAAGAGTAAGACTGGAAGGTCATCTATGAAGGATGATACCTTGCCTAGCCTTGAGAAAAAAAAACTGTTTAAAAACAAATGAGATTTGATTAAAAATTGCATACCCATTAAATCCAGTGACGATTTTCAGGATTCGTTCCTTCATCTCCTCAAAGGGAATATATTCCACATTAGGATTAGGGGGGCCTCTTGGTTCAGGTGCAGAAGTCCTGAAGTCATCCATCACTTTCTCCAGTTTGAAAATGAAATAGCCTTTAAACTGAGACCACTGAATCCTAAATTAAAGGTAAAAAAATACAAGTTACTTAAGATATATGCAAAATATCCATTTTATAACGTTGTTTAGACCAAAGCAAAAAAGCATGAACTTTTAAAACTGGATACTTCAAAGATTTAATATTTTTAAGCAACAAATAGTTTACTGTAGTCAACTGAGACACATTCTAGAACAGCGGTCTTCAAAGTGGGGTGCGTGAGACCCTGGCGGAGGTGCCGATCCTGCCTGGGAGGCTGCCAAACTCCTGGGCTGTCTATTTTGGTCCCGCCGAGATGCTGCCAGTGAAAGCGGAAGTTTCCGCTTTCTACGGCAGCATTAGGCGGACATACCCCCTTGGGGGCCGTGAGAGTTTTTCCTCTGCGGAAAGGGGCGCAGAGGAAAAACTCTGAAGACCGCTGTTCTAGAAGACCATTCCAAGGAGATGGTAGACAGGACAAAATTAAACATTTTATCTTCAACAAGGCAGCTGTCAACATCACTTTCATACATAAAATTTAGATATGAAATTTTACAAAAGCTCTTTTGCAGTTGTGAAGAAGAGCTGAACATAAAATTATTCTTCAGATGTGCAATTCAGTTAGTGAGAGACTGTCAGTTCTACATTACATGGAACATTTTATTTTACGTTTGTAGAACACTTAGCACTTTGGGTCAGCAATCCCAATTATTATTCATATTATAGCAGGCCTAGGAGCCCTATGCATGGACCAGGACCCTACTGGGCCAAATACAGTACAAAGGGAATCAAAAAAAGTTTGTCCCCAAAACTAAAACATGCGCTTGTTTTAGTCAGGGGTATACAGTAAAAGGCATGGTCAGGTCAAGGGCTGTGAATTTGTTTATTGCCTGTGACCTATCCGTGACTTTTACTAAAAGTACCCATGACTAAAACATAACCTTAATAATGACATAGCTTTGCAGATGTTTACAGGAAGCACCTCCCACGGATGTTGGGAGGCATAGGAGAAAACATGCATATGCTTGTTTGAAAATGTAACAAGTGGGCAGTGGAAGCTGACATTATGGCTTGATCAGAGGTGAGCATCAACAGCCAGACAGTGAACGAGATAGGATAGGTGGGGGGGTTCACTGTGAAGGGTCTTGAAAGTGAATACAATCAATTTACATTTGATGTTAAATGAGATTGCAGCCAGCAGAGGGATTCAAAGAGGGGGGATGGGAGCATCAAAGCAATAGGCTAGGAAAATTATCTTTGCAGTAGCACTCTGAATAGATACGAGCAGGGCAATGTTGCATTTGTCAAGGCCAGGACAAAGGATGTTGCAGTAATCAAGATGTGAGATGAGAGCCTAGAGGAGAGTTTCAGCCGAGAGAGTAGATAAAGGCTATATCTTGTATGTGGTGCAGAAAGAATTGGCAAGATTTTAGGTATAGCCTAGATGCAAGGTCCTGGAGCGCGAGCAAAAGGCAGAATGGTGGTATTGTCCTCAGTGATCAAGAAGTGAGGTAGGTGGGAAGGTGAGTGGAGAGATTCAGGGCTGTTTTCTTCCAGGTGCTTCTTACTATTAATAAATATGGAACATAATTAGAAAATTAAAAAAGGTGGAATTGAGAAAAACCTGTGGGCAGAGATTAATGGGCAGAAATAAGGGAAAAACAGAAAATGATAAACTAAAAAAATGTTAAGATACTTTTGCTTTAGTAGAATGTAGCTAATTAGAGTGGTAACAAAATAAACTTATTCTGTTCAGTTTAACCCTCAATGCTAGCATCCATCAGACTGCAAAACTGCAACCATGACAGATTTAGAGACAGAAAACTTCAGAACAGCAAATGTTTACAGTAAGTGAGCAAATCTCAGAACTCAGACAGCAGAGACCCATTAAATCACCCCTATGCCACTGCTGTATTACACCTTACAGAATATTAACCCATGAAAGTAGATTTCAATATTGCACTAATGATTATTTTAATAGCATCTTCCATCCAAGACCTCAAACTATTTGACAAAATACCTGTCAAGCAGAAAGTAGTGTTCCCATTTTACAGAAGGAAGAACAAGCAAAGCTAAGTAATTGGTCCAAGAGGCACACAGATCATTGGTACAACTAAGAATACTGTAGAACCTAAATTTCCTGATTACATATACTGTAATTTAAACACTAGGCAATGCTGGAATTTAGATAATCCTGTTGAGTGCCATTTTGAACTTTATGGAGCAGTTTATCCAGGGAGTGATACAATTGGAGGGTACTCCTGCAATAGATTAATAAGGACCAACAGTAACTCTTAAGTCCACAAAGCAGATCAGACATGATAATGTCACATGCTGTGCTCTTACAATCTCTGTTCTCATTTTAAAATGTCTATAGGATCTTGTAGAATTTTGGATGAAACAGGAGCATAGTGGAAAGCATGTTCAAGATGAAATTAGTAACGGATGAAAATTCTGTCTGTATGGTACTACTAATTTTCAGGTCCATAAAATCGTCATAAATTCTCACTCCATTTACCAGAATCAAGATTTTTCTGTTTAGCAATCTTGGCTGAGATGGAGAGAGAAGCTGATCTTTAGAACTTGATCATTTTCTCCATATTTAACTGGACTTCTTCCCTTTCAAATTGCAACATTCAGAGTCTATTCTTTTCCAGATATTTTTGGCTTCAGGAATTTTTCTTTCCTTATTTTCCCCCCTCACTCAATGTTCAAAGGACTGGTGGGAACTAAACAGAAGTATTTGTTGTCTTTAAGATGGAACGAGTAAGGTAAACCAATTCACTTATTTCATCCTGAAGAAAAATGTCACTAGTTGTCACAAACTGGTTCAAGGGCAAGCAGAAGTGTCTCCCCTTTGCTGCTGATGGCCCTTGAGAATAGTAATCACCTGATCCCTCACATGAAGAAGGCTGGGTCTATACTAGAAAACTGGGTCTGCATAACAGGGCGCTCACACTCTGAACCCATCCTGCACCACCCAATTCCCTGCCCTGAGCACCCTGCCACACCCTCCCGCACTCTGCCTCCGTGCCCTGAGCCCCCTCACACATCCCACACCCCTCCTGTGCCCCAAACCCTTGCCCTGAGCCCCTTCCTGCACACCACACCCCCTCCTGCACTCCAACCCCGTGGCACAGCCTTAGATTCATGGCCCTGCATGCAATTTCCCCAACCCTGATCTAGATAGCAACACTACAAACAAAGTAAGTTCCTTGTTTAGAAAAACAGCTGAACACACAACTTTGCTGAATCTTTTTAAAAAATACTTTATTACCTCAATCAGGCTTTAACTTGTTGTGCTTTAGGTGCACCTGCTGAGCAGGCTATTAAACTTCACTTTCATGGTTTAACTTAAGAGTATGAGGGTATGAATTTGGTTTTCCTAGATACCAACACTGAACATACAAGAATTTTCACATGCAGTCAACCAGCTGATTCATTTACATACATACACACACACTTGATCTGTAGATCAATTAAACTGTGTAAGTTAAGTGCACAAATTAGACATACAATTTGCATATCTAAAGTTTGAAAGTTAGACCCTTAAAATCCATCAATTTACAAGAGACTATCAAAGGTAGGCTGTTTGATGTCTATGAAGTGTATTATTTTTCAGAAGCTCAGACACACTTCATTTGTCATGTTTAGAAAAGATCAATGCATGCCAATAGTTCAGCACCAGAACCATTCCTGTAAGAGATCAGCATAGTAATCAGAAAGATTAAAAAAGGGGGATGAGCTGATTTCAGTTTCAAGTAGTAAAGCAACACTGTACAGTGTGGCAAAAATACCTTGAGAATGTCCTCTTCAAACTAAGATACAAGACCTCTAAATATAACTGTTGGCTACAATAGGGGGTTTGTGAACAGATTTTTTTTCTCCCCGTGAGAAACAGCAGAGTTTGAACTACAGAAAGCTTCCATCAACCAGCAGCTGAATGGAAATAAAAACAAAAAATGCATGTATGTATGAAGTTCTTACATAAAGAATAATTTAGAAAGAAACCCAGCACATTAAGCTCTGTGAATAAACCCAACTGAGGAATCTCCTTCGAGAGGACAGTACTCTCAGGACAATGTACCCATTGAATTTGCTTACAAGAACCTGCCACTGACGTAGGAGTCACCTCAGGATCTACACACTGTAAGGAAGTAGTTCTTCCCAAATGCAAGCTCAGGTAAATAAGGTATCAAGTTTTTTCCTGACACAGAGGCCAGGTCTACACTACACGCTGGCTTGGTTGGTAGCGATCAACCTATCGGAGGTCAACTTATCGCATCTAGTCTAGACGCGATAAATCAATCTCGAGCGCTCTCCCGTCGACTCTGGTACTCCACCGCCACAAGAGGTGCAGGTGGAGTCAACAGGGGAGCAGCATCAGTCAACTCACCGCAATGAAGACACTGTCACGGTACGTCAATCTAAATAAGTCAACTTCAGCTACGCTACTGTCATAGCTGAAGTTGCGTATCTTAGATCAATCCCCTCCCACCTTCCTCGCAGTGCAGACCAGAGCTGAGAATTTATACTAGCAACTTATCAAGAACCCCTAGATGGCAGTTTATTTACATGTATAACTATATAATGTTTTAAAACACATTCCCATGAGCATTGCACAAATACTGTACAAATATTTTCAGAACCAATACTTGGAGTGAAAAAAATCAATTCGCCTTAAAAATATTTGTTCTTGTCCAGAGTGTTCTAGTTTTGATAGGCTAAATTATGACTTTTAAAAACTACCCAAATTCTACGCATTTCTAAAACGCTCAAATAACTTGGTCATCCTCTATCAATGTACGTAACAAGCAGCATTTCTGTCAATAATAATGGCTAATACAACCCAAGGATTGAAACACTAAAGTATTAAAATGGTACAGTAATATAAACAAACATGGAAACAACTACACTTTAATGTTATAGTGCAGTTTGGTTTCTTAAACCAAGACTTTGCATTTCATGTTGCACTCTACAAATCAAACAAGACACAATGTTCTAGTTTTAAAAAAACTGTTAATCACTACTGCTACATAGCAACAGTAACCAAACATGTATATTGCACTATGATTCTGGAAAGTACCATGCAGTAATAAAAAAGCACAGTCTCTAAACTTACACTAACAACCAAATACAGACCACAAAGAAAATAGACATGAAAGAGAAGGAAAAACACATTTAAAAAAACAAAAAAACCCCCAAAAGTTAAAGAGTGTAAAGAGTGTAGATCACAGGTTGAATTTTTTAACTAGAGACTGAAACAGATTAATAAGGAAGTGGGCAGCACTAGAGTGGCAAGTCACTAATGAGAATCAAAGTAAAAGGTGGGATTTGAGAAGGAGATGAGACTTGCACGCAGACAGAGTCCATTACAGGCACAGGAACAGAATAAAAAGAGACACAAGACAGAGTGAGGAATAGACAAAAGTAGCAATAAGAAGAGTGGACAGAGATGAAGATGTGAGATGGGAAACAAAAGGACGAGATGAGAGCAGAACTGTGTGCAATGAAAACAAGGAGTTTGGACCCTTATAGGGAAGAATACAAGGTGCTGGGCACAATAACATGGTCAAAGCTGAATAGGAAGATGCTGAAAGTTGAATAGACTTGAGAGAGAGAAGAGAGACAGTGAGGACATAGAGCAAGAAATTATAATACTTCATAGGAAAGACCACAACAGCATGGAACTGGAAATAGATAGGAAACAGGGAATTTTAGAAATGATAGAAAAGCAACAAGATTTGCTGAGAACCTGGATGAAAAGGAAAGAATGAGAGAAGTCAAAGGGAGCTAAGTTGCAATTACACTGCATGAAAACGATGGGTTAATGTGAACTGCTTCTTAGAGTTGCACAAATTAGCCAACTTTGTTTCCTTGTCAAAGTTCCTTTAACTTATACCAGTTCTGTTTGAGGAATAGTTTCCCAGCCTAAGGAACACTGCTTGCCTTCCTCCTTGGCTTGACATTGTCTGCTAAAGTTTTCATTCCTCTTGTTACCATGGCTTCATTACAACAATGCATTATTAACAAGCCTGTCAAAGAACGTAAAGAAAACACTAGTTCATTCAGCAATCTAGTGCTATGTTTTGATTTAATGCAAGAACTATAAGCACATTAAGTTCTTTATGAAATATACTCACTTTTTAGTGCATTACCAAGTTGTGCAGATCATGATACAAAAGCTTATCCTAGCCAACTGAAAATCTAACATTTCACTGCAAACAGAAGGCGCCCAACTATACTGTTACTCCTATCTCTTTGGGAGTTGAGAGCAATGAAGTGCCAGATTCCCCATTTTGCTCCACTCCCCCACGTACTTGGAGGCCTTATACTTGAGGAAGTGGGAAAAACATCCCTTCTCCTCTTCCTAACCTTCTCCCCTATCATGGGAGCCCTTCTCCCTCCCCTCAACTCTCCGACAACTGGGAAAGGGGTAAGCTTCTTTCATCTGCCCCCACTCAGTATCAGGCCATTTCCTACTCACTACCAGTGAATGAATTTTGCTGCCACCTGGCAAGTTTTACAATTATCTCACTAGCCTTTGGATTATCCTTCCTGTAATGTCAGATTTACATTTTTGACCAGGAAAAACAAAATAAACTATTTAATAAAATACAAAGTGTCAAAAAACCTGCTACATTGTGTTTAAACAAAGAACTTGGCATAAAATGAAGCATCCAAATGGACTCTAAAACACAGCATAAAAACTAGAAATGCAGAAAATACTAGAATCCAAAGGATTTCAGAAGGGTACCCTAGTGCTGGATCTCTGGCATACAGATAGACCAGAGACAGTTGTGCCAAAAAAATATACATACATAAATAAAATAGTGGACACCCTAACTGCAGCTGTCCTCAACAAAAAATACATCTGCCCGTTGGCATGTTCCTGAAGATAACTATCCAAGACATGTTTCAACACCCTACCGTCCTCTGTACTCCCCTCACCTTTTCTTTTTTTTTTTTTTTTTTTTTTAAAAAAAAAAAAGGACACGCACACTAGAAAACCTGGTAACAACATTATAGTACCAACACTACTATAAGAAGGGGCATTGCCAGCAAATCAAGTGACATGATCATTCCCCTCTATTCAGCACTGGTGAGACAGCATCTGGAGTACTGTGTCCAGTTTTGGGCCCCACACTACAAGGATGTGAAAAAATTGGAGAGAGTCCAGCGGAGGGCAACAAAAATGATTAGGAGGCTGGAGCACATGACTTATGATGAGAGGCTGAGTGAACTGGGATTATTTAGTCTGCAGAAAAGAAGAATGAGGGGAGATTTGATAGCTCCTTTCAACTATCTGAAAGGGGGTTCAAAAGAGGATGGATTTAGACTGTTCTCAGTGATACCAGATGACAGAACAAGGAGTAATGGTCATAAGTGGCAGTGGGGGAGGTTTAGGTTGGATATTAGGAAAAACTTTTTCGCTAGGAGGGTGGTGAAGCACTGGAATGGATTACTTAGGGAGGTGGTGGAATCTCCTTCCTTAGAAGTTCATAAGGTCAGACCTGACAAAGCCCTTGATGGGATGATTTAGTTGGGGATTGGTCCTGCTTTGAGCAATGGGTTGGACTAGATGACCTCCTGAGGTCACTTCCATTCCCTTTCAGTCTGATTCTTGAGGTGCAGCAGCATGTTTTAACTATTACAGCACTTGTTTTAACAGAACTGCAGCAAAGAATACAGTTAAAGCAAATTTCAGGTCTACGCTATCAGATTAACACCTTGTTTTAACCATGTAAGAGACTACTGTATAGTTAACACAGTATAGATCAACACAGTTTTTATACAGTAGATGGGACATTTAACATCACAGAATAAAACTAAATTTCAGTAATATCTGTGGAAGGGAAAGTCAGAATGATGACTAAAGGAATCTGAACAGAGGGGGAAAAAATTGAGGTTTAGATCAGAGCAAATAATCTGAAGTGAAGGTACTGCAATTATCTCAATCTTTCTGGAATTGTGTCACAGATTAAAAATCTAATTAAAAATCACACTATCCTGGGGAGATGTTGAACTGCTGGAGAACTAGCCATGATCTTGTAATATTAGAGTCCGGGGAGTCCTGATGGATGGCAATCTTTAGATTTTGCTAAATTTAAGGAGTTCATTACCAGATTATTTGGTTTATATGTTAAGAAGACTCCATCTCTTCTGAAAAGACTGTGATAATACCAGAAAAAGCAAAATGAAAAGGGAAACAATGGACACCTACTACTGTATTTTGTGAACTTCAGAGCATAGAACAAAATAAAATTTTGTTTCAAATACAGGAAAGGAGAATTTTTATTTTTCCCCTAACATTAGCCCACTGAAAAGAACTAAAATTTGAAACACAGCTTTATTGAGAAAGTACAATCGAGCATTCCATTTCCAGCTAACCTAAAGAAAAAAAAGATATATTTTCTGAGAGGTTCATAAAAAAATGAAAATTCAAAACCACAGGACAAGCTGAAAACTAACTCAGAGAGGTGAAGGCTTCATTCAGTATACTCAGTGATGGGGGAAGAGTGTGTTATATTAATAGCTCTCCCCAAACTTACTATTATTGTTGACTTTGAAGCAAACAATGCTGAGCATTTTATCTTTGTGTGGGTTTGCTCGGTGGAGACTCTGGCCTTTAAATACAACAACAAAAAAAGCAAAAATTATCTAGTAAAGTTTTTAGGTCTTCCTTTCACTGTTTGTCATACTCCTACCCCTTTGAATAGCACCCAGAGTGGAGAAAGATATGTTCCTGAACACAGCACTTCCCCAGAGGTACTTGCGGTAGCAGCATGAAATGGTCAATTTCATTTTCCTAGTGTAACCAAATGTTGGGAAAGCACAGCTGAAATGGATTTATCTAAAAATTCAGGGTAAAGCAAAGAAATAGGACACTCCTGCAAACTTGCACCCAATTTAAACACCAGCTTTAGGACCCATATTTTGCAGTATTCTTCCCTGGCCTCGATGCAAACAGATAATTACCACTGACTATTTTTGGATATGCCTTAACTCCCATGTTTTCCTTAAACGCCTCTTACAAAAAAAAGGATCATTATGCACATAATCAGAAGTGTTTGGTGACAGGGGAAGGCAGTGGAAGACATTTTTTCGACTGACTGAAAATATCGGGGATGAAATCCTGCTGCCATTATAGTCAACAGCAAAACTCCCATTATCTTCAGTGGAGCCAGAATTTCACCCCCGATACTTGATATATCATCCCTATATTGCATCAAAGCTAGTGAATAAGCTAAGGAACTAGGAAAGAAAATTACTATCTGAAAGCTAGTGTGTTGCTGTATTAGGTAGAGATACCCTAAATTACTAACTATTTGAGAAGAGAAAGTGTCACTATAAGTCTATAATAGATCTTATATTGTTTTTAAACCTAGATTCAAATATTTTAAATTTCTCAACTTTAATAATTATTTAGTCTCCCTGGTTTCTCCTGCACACTTGCTATTTTGACACACCAAAGAATTTCAGTACTTCTGGTTTGGAGACACTGAAAATAGCAACATCAATGCACTGGGGATTAACATGGGAAATTCCCAACAATGATAATAGGATTTATGTATGAAGATCCCCTGTGCATCAATGAAAATTAGCTTCTTAAATGCTTTCAGCATGCAAACAAACCCTTACGTTCTTCAGGCTTAAAAATAAGTTGTGAGCTAGTTTTAGATTTCTTTATGCTCCTACAACTATTGCACTGAATGTAACACTCATGATTATGTATTTATTGAGCTGTTCTACTTGAGTCATAAAAAAGTATTTCTTACTCTGTTAGCTAACACGAGCTGAGACACAAGGTAAAATCATAATGAAGACAAAGCAGTTAGGAGGACGAAATACGTTGATTATGGGCTATCTAGGGTTTACCTGGACCTGCTAACAGTGTGTAGCATTAACGCAAGTTGAGTCTTGATATTACCACGTTAACTAATAAATTCACATACATTTTTTATCTAGTGAAGACAGTCTAAAGGAGGAAAACATGGAATTTCGCAACAATTCAGATGATTTGTTTTGGTCTGTTGACTACTTGTGTAAATAAAGTCCTTGCTTTCTTTTTGAGTGTATGACATTAGATACAGGCATAAGGAATTAGAAACACACTCTGGCTGCAACTACACTGGCAAAAATGGTGATTATCAGTGCTGCTCCACTGGTCGTGAATTGCAGGTTCCATATTTGCCAGGAAAGGAAAGGCTTAGTTGTTAAGGAAGCTGACAACTGATAACAGTATTAAGAAAATGTCTTTGAATATCAAAAGCCAAAGTCTGATCTCATACAAGGTATATACTGGGGTAATTCCACTTACGTCAGTGAAGAACCGTAGTGCACACTGGAGGTAAACAAGATCTGAATTAGAGTTCAGACCTTTTCAAACAAGCTGACATCTTTAGGTAATTTTACTACATAGGATGCATTATTTCAGCTACCCTTTATTTTTCTACCTTTAAAATGCTAATGAAGGCTGACTGATTACAGAAATTTAACATTTTTGGTTATTCGATTGCTAAATTGAATACCCTGATACGTACATACAATGGCTTTGCAAAATCCCATTTACCTGTTTATGAAGTGCAAACAGCAAGTTGTTCCAAGCAAGCATGACCAATCAACTTACACCAACTGTAAGACACTTTTTTGTTATAATTACTTTTCCAGTGCTGTAGCTACCATTGTTACAATGGCAGATCTGTGGTGGAATGCCACACATGCCTCCTCAGTGAAGCAGAAGACCAAGTTGAGGAGATGATGCAATAGCCTCTTCTGAATCTTCTTTGTTCCAGAATCAATTACCCGGGCAAGGTCTGCGCCTTTCCCTAACATCTGCTATCTGAAGTCAAGACCAGAACAGTCCTGCACTACCACTATACAGTCTTCTCTCCAGGCTTGCCTTGTCCAGCAATCCCTTCCCAAGATCTACAGAGGAGAAGAGAAGAATAGAGAGCTGGCTTATCCCTCTTTAAGAAGGATCAAGATAAACAACAGTTGTGCTCTCTGTAAGCATGATTTAGGATGGGACAGAACTCCTAGCCTGAACAAAGGGTCTGGGAGAGTAGCACTTCAAGTGACGTAATCAGAAGTAAAGCCCCTATGACAAGTTAAATTTAAGTCCCAACTGGGAAGGACAAAGGAGGTTCTAAAGCAGCTGCTGCACATTTGAAGAGCTACTTTTGAGAGAGAGGTCCATTTTAAAAAGTTAGGTCAACCCAGCTACATCACTCCGGAGTACAAAAAATCCACAGATCTGAACAACATAGTTAAGCCAACCCAACCTAGTATAGATAATGCTAGGAGGACAGAAAAACTGTCAACCTACCTACACCTCCCTGAGAGGCTGGACTACCTATGCCAATGGCAGAACCCCACCCATTAGCATAGGCAGTATCTACACTGAAGTACTTACAGCAGCTTTGCCCCTGTAACATTTCAAGTGTAGATAAGCCCAGAGTATAAGAAAAGAACCAATGAAGATGCTGAGGAGAAAAATAAACCTAATTAGTGGAGGTAACAGAACTGATGAAGCAAGGTTAATGTATGAGGAACTGAATAGACCTGGGTCAGGGTGTGATTAAATAAGCTGGTATATATAATGAATCAACGGTAAGATGTGTGTTGTCTGCGTGAGGCTGTCTACACTGCAGACCTGGCAGCTATACCACTGCAGTTGTGCAGGTGTAAGGTCCCTCACGTAGTTGCTCTACGCCAGCAGGAGAGCTGTCCTGCCAGCATAATTCAACTATCCCCAACACGTGATGGTAGCTATGTCAGTGGGACAGCATCGCTTATCGAGATGGTGCTGTCCACAGTGGCATTTTTATTGGTGAAATTTATGTTGATCAAAGGTTTGTTTGTTATTTCCACACCCCTGATTGACAAACATTTTACCAATGAAAGTGCTAGGGTAGACAAAGCCTGAGAGAGGAACAGCTTGATGTTTGTAAGAAGAACAGCAATAGTGTGAAGTGATCTTATGAGGCCTGGTATACACATAATAGAGAGTACATATAGTGGCACTGGAGAGAGTTGTATGTGACAGTGTATGCTCACACACATGTTGATATTACTGTTATTGCGCACTAGTACATTATTGTCTAGGCTGGAAACTTTTCTTGACAAGGTTGACACAATACATTCAATGTGACATGTTAGCATTACTATGAGGATCTTGCATTTCTTTACTCAAAATGTTAATTCTGCATTAATGTATCTCTTACATTTAATTTCTATGGGACAGATTCAGAAGTGCTTAGCACCAAAATTCCACAATGTGAGCTACTTGATGTTCTTTTCCTTCACTCCCAAAAAGCACAACAGACAAGACCCACACTGGTTCACATTTCTGGGAGATTCCAGTACAGTTTGTGTACACCGCAATGCTGCCTGCAAAGGGTACAGCACTGAAATTGCACCACTACTACACAAATAATCCTTGAAGCATAAGCATTGCATCATTACCTCCAAAGAAGCCAAGGAGCCAATTTATCACCTGGGAAGAGACTTTCAGTCAAACCTTTTGTGCTCTGTAGGCTAGAGCATACTTTGAGGTACTAATCCCAGAAGCTCACAAACTGAATTGAGTAGATGATGACTAATGTGATGTCAATTTTAAAAAGGGCTCCAGAGATGATCCCGGCAATTACAGGCCTGTAAGCCTGACTTCAGTACTGGGCAAACTGGTTGAAACTATAATAAAGAACAATATTGTCAGACAGATATAAACATAAATTTGTTGAGGAAGAGCCAACATGGTTTTAGTAAGAGGAAATCATGCCTCACCAATCTACTAGAATACTTTGAGTGGATCAACAAGCATGTGGACCAAGGGGATCCAGTGGATATAGTGTACTTAGATTTTCAGGTCCGTCACCAAAGGCTCTTGTGCAAAGTAAGCTGCCATGGGATAAGAGGGAAGGTGCTCTCATGAACTGTTAGCTGGTTAAAAAATACGAAACAAAGGCTAGGTATAAATAGTCAGTTTTCAGAATGGAGAGAATAGTGGTGTCCTCCAGGGGGTCTGTTCTGGGACCAGTGCTATTCAACTATTCATAAATGATCTGGAAAAGGGGATAAACCGTGAGGTGACAAAATTTTCAGATGATACAAAATTACTAAAGATAGTTAAGGCCCAGGCAGACTGTGAAGAGCTACAAAAGGATTTCTCAAAACTGGGTGACTGGGCAACAAAATGGCAGATGAAACAATGTTGATAAATGCAAAATAATGCACATTGGAAAGCATAATCCCAACTATAAATATAAAATGATGGGGGTCTAAATTAGCTGTTACCACTCAAGAAAGATCTTGGAGTCATTGCGGATAGTTCTCCGAAAACATCCACAATCATGGGAATAATTAGGACAGAAAATATCATGTTGCCCCTATATAAATCCATGGTATGGCCCACATCTTGAATACTGTGTGCAGATGTGGTCACCAAACCTCAAAAAATACACACCGGACCCTCGCTATAGCCCATGTCGCTGTTCTGTTCAGATTCCCTGTTCTGTTCATTCCCTCTGGGGTACCTGGCACTGGCCACTGTCAGAAGACCTTTGGTTTGACCCAGTAGGGCCATTCTTATGTTCTTATTGATAGTTAAACATTTAAAAATAAGCCCATTTTAATATGGGAACAAGGATGGATGATCCCTGAAGAAAATCAAGATAGATTGACCAATAACTTATTTTAAAAGAATACACATTAACAATCACATTCACTGCATTTTATTTGAAAATGTTATATTGCACTTGGCACTGCATTTTTAAGTGGGAGTTAATTAGAAACTTGACTAAGCAAAAACATACACTCCTCATTGAGAACTACCTATGTCTTCTGCCTGAAGTTTGTCTTCAGTCAGCAGAAGTAAAACAAAAAAACAAGATAACAGAAAAACTAATCTCTCTCCAGTAACAAACTGCTGAATGAATTTGCCTCTTATTTTTTCTACCAAAAGAAATCCAACTTTATTCTGAAACCAAACTTCTAACATTTGGTATAAAAGGAGCTTTTGAAAAAAAGTTACAAGTGAAAGTCAGAAGATAGCTTTGTGATCTTATCTATGCTTACTACTAAAAGCTCTACACTAACATACCCATGTATAAAGCAAAGCAAAGTTTAAAGTAAAATAAAAACAAGAACATTGTTCATAAAAATAAGGTTTAAATTATAGTTGGGGAACCTTTGAAGTTAGAGCATATGTTGCTACAAAAATTTACATACACTGAAACACAAGAAAGGAACTTAACATACAAAAGCCAAAATATATAACTGAAATGCCAGAATGAAAATTCGAGGAACTTCTGTCCATATTTATAGTTATTTTCATTATTAGACCAGTTCTACAACTGCCAACCCCTTTTTCACTCTGGTTCAACTTAAAAAAAAACAGAACTGATCGGAGTTACGAAGGAAGTTTCAAACAAGTTTAACTGAACTAAACACTTTCCACCAGCAAGAGTAAACAAAGATATTAAAATGGACTAAAATATTAATAAGGTTAAAAATGTGCCCCTTTCTGTATTACCTTAGAGAGAATACAGATGCACAGAACATATGCTGGACATTTAGAGACCACTACATGCTAAATTCACTCCAAGATATTTTTCAAATGCAGGGCAATATGAGAAATTGAAAGGTTGTCTCCTGGTAGCTTCTTATGTATTCAATTAGATGTTGGGAAAACTTAGAAGACAAGAGCATCTAAGGACTGGTCTACACTAGGGGGAGGGAATTGACCGAAGATATGCAACTTCAGCTACATGAATAAGGTAGCTGAAGTCAGCGTACCTTCGGCCAACTTACCCGCAGTCCTCATGGCGGCAGCAGCAGCGCGCTCCCCCGTCGACTCCAGCTTGCGCATCTCAGCGAGCTGGAGTTCCGGAGTCGACGGGGGCGCCACTGGGGATCGATTTATCACATCTTAATGAGACGCGATAAATCAATCGCCAAAAGATCGATTGCTACCCGCCGATCCAGTGGCTAGTGAAGACATACCCTAAGAGGGAAAACTTGACTACTGAAAAGAAAAAACTATGCAGTCCACAGCTAATGTAATAAGGTTAAAAACAAACAATAAGTAAACAGAGTAATGTATTCAGAGGCACTTAGAGTAAGTACTAGTGCAACCCCACCATTTCCTTGTCACAGGTCATGAATCAGACCTGTTCCCAAGCACAAAGGCAGCCTAAAGCTATTTTACAATTAATCACTCCTGCTCTGAGCCCAGATTTCTCCAGGTTTTGGTAGGGTCTTAAGGATGCTAAAACAAATAGGTAACTGATCAAACATCTGCATTATCTCTTTGATAATAAGAAAAACTATAGTTAAGACTGCAAACTTAAAGGTTACCTGAACTGGGAGCAGAGAGGGGAGGCCTAAGAATCTATGCTTTTGGGGATGTATAAGGACATCCCAAAGCTTTTTTTTAAAACGGCTCATTTTTTCCACCTTAGAATTACTAAGAATGTCCAATCTTCTTTCCCTGTTTTTACTACATATTTCCTCAAAAGAGGCAAAGAAATGGATTTGAAGCTCTTCTGCCATTAATTGAAGGGGCAGAGAATTGAATCCTTAATTCAGAGACCCTTCTTTCAACTGTTAGGCATTTGAATTAAGTGGCAATACTAAACAACCCCCTCCACACACACATCTAGTTTTAAGAAGTCTTCAACAAACATTGCTCAATTTATCAGATTTTACTTCCCCACTACTGGAAATGTCAGAATTAAATAGAATACTAGCTCTCCAGCCACCTAGAGAGACTTCCTGAAAAACTGTTTTTGTACATTACATTAGGGTTTGTGCAGCTCCACAAGTGATACAACTGGATTGCTTTTCTTTATAAAAACTAATTGATATAGTTTAAGGCCTACAGAGTGGCAGAAAACAATTGTGCAACTTCACAGCTCTCCAGGTAGGGTTTTTAGGCAGCAGAATTGCTTTCTGCTGAAAACTGTTAGCTGAAAGCTGTTTCACATGCACATTACAAATAAGATGAGAGTAGGAAACAACTTGAAGCCACCATTTCTCAGGCAGTGTGGGTTGGGCATAATTCTTGTTCAGTATATATCTCAAATTATAAAAGAACAACATTTTGCAAAGCTCCATAGTGCTCGATCAAAAATTCAGTCCACACTCTTTTAAACACTTAAGTATATGCTTAACTTTGCTCACAATAATAGCCCCATAGACTCCAATAAGTAAAGTTATGCATGTGCTTGAGTCGGTGCAGGATCAGACTTTTAATGCAAGATGTTCCAAATCCTTGCAACCAAGTTTAGCATTTGCACATTTATACCCAGACTTCACAATGTACCTATAAGATTTTTAATTACTAGCCCAATCCTACACACACCAAATAATTTTATTCAGGTGAGTAAGTCCCACTGAGTCAGATGGAACAACTCACACAAGTTAGTATTCGCAGGATTAGTACGTAGGCTATTAAATGTGCAACACAGAGCACATCCATGCTCCTATGATAATTTCAACACCATTTTTTCTCATGTTATACTATTTCATTTACCTCCTTCCTCATTAAAAAAAATCCATTTTGTTCACTAGCTTATATGTCAGCAGGAGTATGTACTGGTAAAAAAAAAAAAAAAAAAAAGTTGTCAATATGCAGAATCTCCAACACAAAAGACCTTCCCTAAAGAGAGGGCCCTAATTATTCAAATAATTGTGTTAATACTGAGGTTTAGCAACCCTTAGAACTAGTTTCAGTTTTGACAAACATTGCCTCTGAATAGTCAATATGCAATGGGTAAATAAAAATTGTGCAAAATATTAGACAAAGTAATAATATAGATCTTGAGGTCTATTGGGAGCAGAATAAAATGTAAGGTGAAATGTGTACATGTAGTTCTATATATTGCCTTGTTTGTGTACAAAGGAGAACACTGGAGACTTGTTGAACTGTTACTAACAAATGTGAAACTATTAACAAACAGCCTAGAGCAACTGAAATATCTGAATATGTAGAAAAATAGAGAGGGATAACAACAGAGAAAGAAACTACTGAGAACGTACAGGGCCATCATTTGTATAAAAAGTGTGAAAAATGTGTGTCTCAAACAAACACAAAGCCCACTGCAGGATCAAGACCTTTGTGTAACTGAGTACAAAGTTAATCCACATATTTCACAAACCGAAAGCAAGCAAAAGTTTACAGTACAGAGACAGTTATATTGTATCACTTGGCTCTAAATTCCCTATCACAAATGATTTTTTAAATATTTCCCTTGCAATCAATTTTAGAAATATTTTATAGTTTCCAAAACAGAAAGTAGACAGAGGCTTTTGTTTTCTTGTCTAAGAAAATTTCAGACAAATGTAATAAATTAGCATATCTAAAGAGCAATTTTACACTTTAAACAAACATAATTTCTTATAAAATAAGACAGCATAAAGACTCACTAAGCAAAAATATCTGATTACAGCTGTGCCTTTTCCTGCTAAACTGAAGCCTTTGATTCAAGGAGCAAAGTACATTTCAGAACTTCAGTTTTCCCGTCAAGGCCACATATTCAAGCAGGAATAGCACACTACATTAAAAACAGATCTCTTGCAACTTAGACACACTATAAATTAGAACAAAGTCTCTGTGAATCAGTGGTTCCTAACAAAACACTGGTACAGACATATATTCCTCTCTGAAGCCTGTACTAGGCCTCAAAAACAAGGAGGCAGCCTGGGAGCCAGAAAGCGAGCAACTCACCAGCAATGCACCCAGGGAAGCCTTTCTCCTTCCTGCCAAATAGTGAGACAACAAGGAAGTCACCCAATGCTGCACCAGAGATTATCCCTGACAAGGAGAGAGATATTCCAGCTCCTTTGTAACTACAATGCCCCTTCCAAGAAATAAAACAATTTCCTCTTCCTCCACCCCCAGTTAATTCTGATCTATGAAAGAAAGTCTGGGGAAAGTAAAATGTGAGCAGTTGTGTGCAGACTGGGAAATGAGGATCTAATGAAATGCAGAGTAACAAATTAGCTCCGATATGCCTCTTGTGCAGAGAGTGCCTAAATTATTTTCCCCCTTCCACATAAAAAGCAGCTGCTGAGTGCAAGACAGCCTGTGAGTACACAACACAAAGCCTGCAAAAATTAATCTAAATCATGTCATTAACATCTATGAACCATGCTATCAGATCTCTGTCATTAAAAAAGATCACAATACACATTAAACTTTTCCTCTTCCAGGCTATAAAAACTGGTAAGAGTATTATATAAAATGCAGAAAAAGCAAAAGGCTCATTATATTTAATAGGCTCCACGAAACCTAACAGATGACCCTGAAACAAGGAGAAACTTCTCAATCACATCAGACTAATGTGTGCCAACTCTAAGTGTGAAAGGAAATAAACTGAACAAAACTCAAGAGGTCATCAGCCACCAAAAACTGCAACTAGAACGAAGGAGAATATGTTTAACTCACCAAATCAACCAACATGCAAACAAAACTGGGGCATTACTCGATCTCTCTCTGGGCCCAAAACTGAGAGAGTTCTTAGAAGCCTCATCTGGGGAAGAGGAGCGGGGAAGAGATCAGACTTACATTGTCTCTCCAGTCTTGGCAACATGACAAAGAAACTGATCCAGTACTGGACACACTTCCTTCTTCCCCCTCTTCTCAAAATCTGCAGGTAAGAGGGGGTGGGGGAGGAGAAAATCCCAATCAACATTAATGGACTTGGTCTGTCAATGCAGCTCCCACGAGAAGCTTTTCCAAGTCCCAGGGTGCTGGAGAGCAGAGCCACCCCCCTTCCACCCCAACTCGAGCCGCAGCCTTGGGGCCCTGCGAGCCTCTTACTGCTTCTGAGGAGGGAACCGTCTACATCGGAACGGCAGTAAGTCACTCGAAGTTGATTTGCAACTTCTCTGGAGCGGCTACAGCCGCGAGAGGGGGGCTGCTGGACTCCGGCTGCGTCCAGGGAGGCAGGCTGAGGCTCGCACGACCGGGGCTGGGGAGAGAAAGGGCAGGGGTGAGAGGGGGGCCGGCACACGGGGTGGGAGGGGGGCACTTTGCGGCAGGGCGAGGGGAGGATCAGCCGGAGGAGGGGGAGGAAAGACGGGGGGGGGCTACCCCGCAGCCGCCCCCCCTGAAGCCCAGGGCACCTCCTGGGAGGGGGGAGGGAGGATGGGGGGCACCCCCCCGGCTCTCTCCTCATGTCCCAGAGGGCTCTACCCCGCCCCCAGCAGGCGCGGGGGGGGGGGTCTTTCCTCTCCCCGCCTTCCCCTCCCAGCCTGGGGCTCTGCCTCCTCGCCTGCCCCGGGGGGTCACGGCCTCCCTCAGCGCAGGAACCCACCCGCAGGAGGTCCCGCCGCCCCCGCTGAGGAGAGCTCGCTCCCCGCGTGGGGACCCCCGTACCTCCCCGCCCCGCGCCCCAGCCCGGCCACCACCTTTCAGCGCCTCCTGCAGCCGCTCGACGTCCATGGTCCGCCGCTGCCCCGTCTCTGCGCTGCTCCCGCCTCCTGCCCCCCCGCCCCGCACAGGAAACAGGCAGCGGCCCAAACACACACCGCGGCGGGCTCAGCAAGCCTCCAACATGGCGCCCGGGCCGTCACCGTGCGCGCCCCCGGCGGCTCGCCCCCGCCCACCGGGAGCGGGGCCGCGCGGGGGCGGGGCCCGGTCTGCTACCGCCTGCCTGTCTGAGGGACAGAGACAGACAGACTGACGGGAGTGGGGGGGTGAGGGGTTGTGCTAGGCGGGGGCCGGTGGCTGTGGTACAGAGCCCTCACACACGGGCCGGCCATACTTAGCAAGGGGGCTTCCCCCGACCCTCCTCCCCCCACCTTCCACACTAACACTGGGGGGTTCCCCCTGAACCCCACCTTCCACACTCTAACTGGAATTACCCAACCCTCCACCTTCCACACTTAGATTGGGGGGCTACCCAACCCCCAAACTTCCACACTAACACTGGGGGGGGGGTTCCCCTGACCCCCACCTTCCACACTCTAACTGGGGTCTTCCCCGATCCCTACCCGCCACACTCAGACTGGGGCTTCCCCTGACCTGCCTGCCCCCTAACTTCCATACTAACACTGGGGGGCTTCCCCTGACCCCCACCTTCCACACTCTGACTGGGGGGCTCCAGCTCCAAACTCACCCCTCCAAACTCAGCTGCCCTCCGACTGGAGGCGTGAATACGTACCTTTTCTCCTTTGCTTGTGGCACTTAATTGTCCTTTATCTCTCTTGGCTATTTGCTATTATATTATTTACTTTTGCAAAGTATTTTTGCAATACTTTGTATAGGAAAGATGCCATGTGAAGTAAAGATGCTTTGTACTATAATATCATTGTGTACCATGGTATGAATTAATATTTTCTATAGCTTTCAGGTATGTTTGCAACTGACCATCTGTGTTCAAATTAAATAATTATTTCTTATATAAAAAGCTAGTAGAATTAAGCTGTGTTTGTAGTAGGATGACCACCTAGCCAGCTTGAAGGGATATTTCTTATTTGGGATCTAACATCTTGAATCTCATACCCAATCATTAAAGAGCACACTTCCAGCAGTAAGCATGAAAAAAACATACACAACTATACAAATGTATGATTTTCCACAGTGTGTACCTTTGCACCATAAATGAAATGTGGAATGCTATCCCTAAATTATATATATGTGCACATACATTGACTTGTATTTTAACAGGTATTAGTGGGCACTCGCATTTGATCTGACTTAGCTCTAGAAAAATTATGTTCAGGAGTTTATAACTGAGAAATGTTAAACAGTTTTTGAACAAAACTATGCAAACAAATATTTTTTAAAATTACAGAAACTCAGATTTTCAATGCTTACTACTATTTGTAATGGAAAAGCTGATTCTTTCAGTTTGAAACTCTGATTTGGCAAACAGCAATGTGCTTAATTTTGACCATGAGTGGTTCCCATCAATGTATTAAAGTCAGTGGGACTACTCACATGCCTAAAATTAAGCACATACGTAGTAATTTGCAGGATCAGGACATTAAATTGAACACCATCAAATAGAACTTGTGCTGGAAAGTTTAACTGCAATGACAGTCTCTGCTGAGGGGGAAAACAGACCCATGCGCTGAATACAGATACTAAAGAAGTGTGATGGACTTCTACAAGCAGTTTTAGAAATGTCTTTTCAATATATATTCTTGTAATGATCCATAAATTTCCCTATACAAAACCCCACAGAAGACAAACACCACAACTCCACAAACATGGTGGTAAAATCTGTTCAATCTTCCCCATATTTCCCTGGATTAGGTCCCAGAATCAGCCGGGGTGTAAAATGGCCTATGAACAAGTCCCTAAAATTGAAGCAGAGAGGCCTGGGATTCATGGGGATCTGAGCCTCAGATCTGCAGATTTTAACCAGCCAGCCAGCTGCACACACAGAAACTTATCTACTATGAACACTTCTGTAGGATTGAGGAATCCATTGTGGTTATTCCTAGAAGGAAATGAAAATGCCCATAAAAATGAAGCTTTAAATAAAGTAGCTAAATATTGCAGTCAACTGTTATTCTAGGCATATGTGAGCTGACACATCTGCTGTAATTTACTATTAGGTAAAATCCTGAATCGGCTTGGATCTTCTCCCACACTCTACCCCCAATCTGCATATTCTGGATCATGTGCATATAGATTTTCCTCTTCTCATACAAAAAGGAGCAAGGGGGAATCAGCAGCTTCTGGGGCATCATCCTTCCTCCTCCCACCATCAACTTTTCCTGAAAGTCCAGAGGATGGATAGCATGAGATGGAGATTTGACAGCCCACGAGAAAGAGTGGGAGGTCCAGAGCATGCCTGGTGGTAACATACATTGTCCACCCTCCAGTCCCAGCAAGATTTCCTGGAAAAGATCATACAGTCTCAGGTTGTATTATCTTTTCTGTATAATCCAGTACAGGTAGGCTGACCAGATAGGAAATGTGAAAAATCAGGACAGGGAGTGGGGAGTAATAGGAGCCTATATAAGAAAAAGCCCCAAATATTGGGACTGTCCCTATAAAATCGGGACATCTGGTCACCCTTAGTCCAGGGTCCTTGGTAGCTCAACTCCAATAGAGCTGCATTGCAAGAAAGCTGGTGTAGTGGCATAGGAGATTACTTAGGTTTGTGTACAGTCTATTCTCTGAATAAGGGCAAACCCAATCATCCTGACAACGATACAGGGTGCTCTGGATGGGGGCTACTGTTCCCTGAGCTCCCCTGTGTGAGTTTTGGCATGGGGAGGGGATGATCCAGTTCCTAGAATCTAACGATGGTTTCAGACATGTTTTTTCTGCAAAGCAGAGAACCACAACCCTTATTTTAGAACATCATGAGTTCCAGAACTGAGAACCTTGTAGATCTTTTGGACTTTTGAGTACTGTTTAATGGTAAAAATAATGCTACTTGCTGTTTCATATTTACAACATGCTGTACAAACCAGCTATTTTGTGATGCAATGTAAAAAATATGCTTAGTTTAAACATACTGTATAAAAAGAATTTTAAATGTTTTGTAAACTTTCTACAATATTTTTAAACATGTAGAAGTATCTCAGATTTCACATTTTGGAGTTCTCCCTGGCTGAATCTGGATACCTGGTAATAATCCAAGGCAGTAGTTGAACTGTAAACATTTTACAAAAGAATGTTATTTTGCATGTCATCTGTCAGTCCTCAATTTTAAAAAGAAAAACAGCATTACTCCCTGAACTCAATTTCAAGAGAAAAACAGCATTAATGAGAATAATAGTACTTGAGATTTACATACTGCAGCATTTTTCATTTTCAATGTATTTTCCACACATTAAGTAATTCTAGCATCCTTTAATTATCATTAGTTCCATTTTACAGATATGCAAACTGTGGGAAAGAAGTTGTGATTTGCTCAAGCCATTGAGCGACTTAGTGTCTGAACTGGAATTCGAATGGGGGAGTTCCTGGCTCCCCGTCCTGTGCTATGCCCATGCTATTCCCTCAGGAGATCTATAGTGGAAAGTTGAGTGGCAGTGAAAGGAGGAAAGAATGCTCCCACTGGTAAAATCATTACTGGTTTTGTTCCTGCTAGGTTGGCCATCCCATATTGTTAAAAATTTTCAGTACTGGTGATTTTGCTCTTGTAGCATTGGTTGCCATATGCCACTACTTTTGTGCATGAGGGAACATGAAGGTGGAGCAGGACATAACGTGGAGCAGCGTTATGTCATAACGTGACATAACGTGGAGCAGCATTATAGCAAACTGTCCATCAAGCTGCAGCTAGTTCAAGTGGCTCATTGCCATGCTTGTGGGGAAATCATTACATTGAAAATCTTTACAAATGAAAGCTATGTTTAATTTGCTTTTATCTTAGGGCACTATTCTGCTCTCTAGTTCATTTATATTGTCAACCAGCAACATCACTGGAAGCTCCATATGTAAAACTAGTGCAAAATCTTTTGTAACGGGAGGAGATCTGCAGTGGAAGAAGCAGAAAATTTTGCCCATAAAGTAAGTTGAGGGCAGAAGGATTTCAAGGGCAAGGAATGGATATGCAATAGCAAATGTAAGTGTTGTGACTTGTGAGCAGATACACCAGCAACAGCAAGGAGAAGGGAAGAGAAAGTAAAAACCTTAGTTCAGCCTAAGTTCCCTTCCTAAGGGCTTGCCCTGCTTTATTAACCTAAAGGAGATGCCAAAACACTAGTAACAGCCAAGTAAGTCATCTCTAGCTTTCACCAAGGAGGGAGGGAGGAATATACATTCTTCCCACTAAGCCTATCCTAACTATCTCCTTATGCCCCATTACAATTCCCCCGTGGACTAATTTCCCTCGAGCTCTCCTAGCCCTTATAAAGTTCCCAAAGGTGGTCACCTGATTCTCTGGTCACGTGACCTTGACTCAGTTCCTCTCACGAAACTACATTTCCCAGAACACTTGTTTTTAAAGGGCCTATGAGTCATAACAGACATCCTGGGACATAGGCATGGGCCCTGTTATGTTGCCCACTGCAAAAATATTAGTAGGCCAAATCAGTCCTCCTGTGCAATACCCTTCCATTCACTGGTGTTAAGGAGATCAGAATACAGCCCATATTCTAAGTGTCCATTTGAAAAATTATGTACCAGCCTGGGTCAAAAACAAAACAAAACAAACAGAAAGTTTCCAGGAAATTAGTGTTGAAATAACTCAGTGTAGTTCACTGAAAAGCATGATACAGACAGTGAGGCCTGTATTTTCTCTAAACTGAATATTTCATTCAGTACTGTACTTCTATCAATTTAGAAATCCTCATCAGCCTAATTTGTAATAGAATTATACAACCGCGTAGTTTTCATTAAGTATTTCATTTCTGAGCCCAGAGAAATACTTCAGTGCTATAAACTGGGACTGTGGAAGATTCAGGTTTGTCTTTTAGAACCTGGCAAACAAGTTTGGGGAGGAATGCAGAATTCTCTCAATGTTAGTTGGCTGAGCCAGGTGACTCTTCTCATTTAAAGATCCGATTCAAATGCTAGTTTCTTATTGGACTTGCATTTGGAGCATGGTCACTTTTGGACTTGTGTTTTACATTACTGACAAGTTATACAGTCCATTAGCTTTGCTGTGTAAGAAGGATATTGCTAACTTAGGGGGGAGAGAAAGTCATTAGTAACCACCATTTCCACAGTTTATCTGTGGAAGGAGGATAAAAGTCGCCAAACTCCTCTCTACAGGATCTGACTTAGAAAAAGACTACCTACAGCTTCTCCACACACGGGTCTTGGTATCATATGAGTTGGAAGTAACCAGTGGCCTCTGAACTAAACCTGTCAGAGGGAAAAGAAACAGCTCACCAGTTCCTCAATGAGCTCTTCTAATTTGTAGCATTCACCACTTGTATGTGTATCTTGTCATATTAAAGAAGACATTATTGTAATGTGTCCTTGGTACAACAGAAAAAAGAATCTTGTTTCACAATGCAGCAGAGTTTTAACCATTGAGCACACTAAACCTGATTCTTCACAGTCTTGCAACTTGTGTAGTCCTTTGTAACTGTACAGAGTGGGAATAAAATGCTACCATATCAGAATGGTACCATTTTACACCTTGAAAAGATATATGACTATGCAAAGGAGCAGGGCAGTGGAGAATTGCGCCTAATGGATCCTGTCATCCTTGCTTATGTGGGTAATCCGATTCAAGGTAATAAGACTAATCACATTTATGTGGGTAATCCCATTCAAGATAATAAGACTAATCACATAGGCCAGGTCTACACTGAGGCAGGGGGTCGACCTAAGATACGCAAGGTCGATGTGTCTTAGGTCTACTTACCTGGGCTTCCTCACAGCAGCGAGTCACCTGCTCGAGTCCCCTATCAACTCCGCTTCCGCCTCTTGCAGAGATGGAGTACAGGAATCGACAGGGAGTGCGCTCAGGGATTGATTTATCGCGTCTACACTAGACACGATAAATCAATCCCCGATAGATCCATCACTACCCGCTGATCTGGTGGGTAGTGTAGGCATATCCATAATTAACAGTTGCAGGACACGGTGTCAGGCTGTGACCCTGGCAGACCAGGTGCCAGCTCTTGCCAAGGCTGTAGGCGTCAGCTAGGCACTGTTTCCAGTCCTGAGAGACCAGTCACTTAGCCTGATCAAATTTTACCTCAGATTTCACACTTACAGTCAACTCTTATAGCCATCCCTACAATAAGCTAACTAATGATTTATTAACTATGAAAAAGAGATGATAGTTATTTACATGTTAAAGCAGGCAACATATATACACAAACGAGTCTGTAATTTTAAAAGGTGACAGACTTGTAGAATCTGTCAGCAGCCCACATAGTGAGTGAGTTATATGGGCTCAAGGTGCCCGTACTCCACCAATATTCAGGAACGTGGGACCAGCTCCACCAATATTTGGGCTTATATTTTCAGAGCCATCCTGTCCATAGATGGACCAAGGCAACTGACACAGGCCCTGTGCTTTGGGCAGGGGGGCATGCTTCAGGGGGATGTGGGCTCCACGGAGACCTGGAGGGTGAGACAATGTGCAATTAAGACTGCATATTTGAGCCTTATTGTGCTGCAAGATTGCAGTTTTTTGATTTGTATGAGATCACTCACTCCCAGGTTTCACGTGCCCATTAAAACTAAGGCACTTTAGAGTGAGCTAACAGAAGGGTGACAGCTTTAGAGCCAGATCATGCTCTACATGGGAGGGAAAAAGACAGAAACTCAGTGCAATGAGCTTCTTTGGAATCATCTTGTCAGTGACTAAGGTTTGGCCTGCCAGGGGTGGAAGGTGTGTAGCTCTCTCCTAGCAGGAGAAAGTCTTCTTCCTCAGTCCTAGCACTGTAAGACTTTTTGAAGGTTCCATGGATTTATACGTTGGAGAACTCCCGAGGCACAGCTTGACCATCGATAGGCCTAACTGATTAAAACGATGTAAGGCATGTGCCCAGCAGTTACCTTTGCTTTTAGCCATCAAGCTCAGATTAGGTATCTAGTGATCTTTGACCTGACCTGACCTAGAATAATTAAATTCATTAGAGTATGACAGCAATGCGTGTGGCACTTCAGTTCAGTCCGAACTAAAATTGATTAGTACACTGAAAGAATCTGTAACCAATTGATGTAATATCAATTAAGCCAGGAGTGTATACCGCAGGGACAGGCAAATGAGTTCATAGCAAAATAAGCATGGCCACACTGGTCCATCTAGCCCAGTATCCTGTCTTCCAAAAGTGGCCAAATGCCAGGTGCTTCAGAGGGAATCATCAAGTGATCTATTCCCTATTTCTGGCAAACAGAGGCTAGGGACGCTGCAGAGCAAGGTCCCATCCTGGTTAATAGACGTTGATGGATCTCTTCTCCATGAACTTATCTAGTCCTTTTTTTTTAAACCCTGTTATAGTCTTGGCCTTTACAACATCCTCTAGCAAAGAGTTCCACAGATTGACTGTGCATTGTAAGAAGAAATCCTTCCTTTGTTTTTTTTTAAACCTGCTGCCTATTAATTTCATTTGGTGACTCCTTGTGTTGAATAAATAACATATATTTACTTTTTCCACACCAGTCACGATTTTATAGATGGTTATCATATCTCCCCACCCCTTAGCTGTCTCTTTTCCAAGCTGAAAAGTCCCAGTCTTATTAATCTCTCCTTGTATGGTAGCTATTCCATATCCCTAATCATTTTGTTGCTCTTTTTTGGACCTTTTCCAATTCCAATATATCATCTTTTTTGAGATGAGGCAACCAGATCTGCACTCAGTATTCAAGATGTGAGGATCTTCCCTCTTATCTCATGACAACTTACTTTTCTTAAAAGCCTTTGGTAAGGGACCTTGTCAAAGGCCTTCTGAAAAATCTAAGTACACTATATCCACTGGCTCATCCTTATTCACATGCTTGTTGACCCCCTCAAAGAATTCCAGTAGACTGATGAGGAATGATTTCCCTTTACAAAAAACATGTTGATGCTTCTCCAACTAATCGTGTTCATCTCTGTGTCTGGTAATTCTGTTCTTTACTATAGTTTCAACCAGTTTGTCTGGAAGTTAGACTTACTGACCTGTAATTTCCATGAGTGCCTGTGGAGCCTTTTTTAAAAATTTGAGTCACATTAGCTAATCTCCAGTCATCTGGTACGGAAACTGATTTAAATTATAGGTTACATACCACTATTGCAACTTCAAATACCACCCAAATCTTTCAGTGAGGTTTGAGAAATAATTACACTTCAGATTATGTAATGTTTTATATCTGAGGATCTCAGAGCACTTTGTGTATATTAATCTTCATAACATTCATGTAAAATAAGTATAATTCCCATTTTACAGATGAGGAAACCGAAGCATCAAGAAATCAAGTAATTTGCCCAAGGACATGTGGAAGTCTGTCAGAAATTCTGCATAAATAGCTCCTGCTTACTCCAAGGTGAGTTTTGGCCCCCACCATTGAAGGACTGGTTCAAAATCCATAATGGGATTTCCACAGGGCTGTAATCTTCCAGTCTCATCTGGGGTTCATGAGGTCAGAGTGGCCCAATACATTGTGAGGTGCTGTTCACCTGGAGAAGCCTTGAAGACTATGAAGTTTTAAGACAAAAGCCATTCTCACTGAAGAGAGGAAGAGAGAGACCACTAGATTTTCTGAGCCTGTGGTTGGTCATCCAAACTGAACAGCCAGACATTTTTTACATTAGCCCATCATTAGAACTGAGGTTCCACATTCTCTAATACACATTATACTAGCAGTCAATAGCAAAGCATATGCCAGAGGAACTCTCTCTCTGCACAGCTGACTGCTACAAGCCTTCCTCCCCTCCATACCCCAGCCTACGAAATGGTAAACCTCCCATACGGAGCTATCACGAACCAGGCCGCCATTCAAGTGAAAACCTAGGCTTGCACCATTCCCCCCTGAAGACTTTAATGTGTGCAGAAGTAGGGGTCCAGGTTAGTGTGCTCCGGCTCTATTAAGGTGCACAAAAACAAGCCCTACGCTTGGAGATGTGTAGCTGGAGAAGGCATCTACTTTGCAGTAGGTCCGAAGTTCCACCCCAGAAGGGGGATCAGTCTCCTTTGTGCTGCTACCTGCTTTCCCTGCCCTCCTCCCCCATTTGGAAGTCATGTTCCATAGCCTTCAGCTGGCCACTTGCATGGCACAAAGTAGGATTTATGAACAACTTTACAAAAGCAAAATGACGGGGTCATCTTCCTGGCTCCGTGATCCATGGTAAAAGGATACTGCGGAATATAGAAACCATACCTTAACATTCCTGAGAGTTGCCTGGTTCCCTGTCATCAGACTGTGGGAGGGATGGAGGCAGCACATCCAGTGGTTAGAGCAGTGGACTAGGAGACATTGAGTCTGTTGTCAGTTCTGTAACTAAGGCCTTGTCTACATACAGATTTTGTACCAGTGTAACAATTTCAGTTAGGGATGTAATGGTTTTTACACCTATATAGTTACTGGTACAACCTCAAGTATAGATGCAAGTATACTAGTACAAGTGTGCTTAAACAGGATAGTTTATCCCCTTTCTCTTAAGAGACTAAGCCAGTTTCTATTGCTACAGCTCTGCCTACACAAAGGGGCTCATACCACTTTTACTCTGCTGGTATAGTTAAAGTGGTACAATTTGTCTGTGTAAACAAGCCCGTGTGTGTAACTCAGTGTCACCTTGGGTAAGTCACTTAACATTAAATGTGTAAAAGGGGAATACCACCCACTCTGGTAAAGCACTAGATCCTCTGCTGAAAGATGTTATGAATTATTATCGTGCAACACAAGGCATTTTTCATAAGTTCTTCAGGTTTATAGAAAAAAACCTTTCTGCTCATTCAGTTTTCAGAGGGGCAATGCCAATTTATCATTGCATTAAATGACTAACATAACTCCCTCTGAATTTTTTTAAATCGCTTTATAGTACAGTATGGATTTGCGTATATTTCACAATCCTGTCCAGGAGGAACCAGTGAGGACAACTACTTTCCCGACTGCAAACAACAGATGATAATAATAATGTGTTAGTTAATGAAATACAGTTTAGTGCTGAGTTTGTAGTTGCATTTTTGGGAGCACTTTGCTTTCTCTGGCAGAGCAGCATCATTTGTAAAACATTTAAATGGTGATTTGAACAGATATTTTGTTAAGATCTGAAGCTGGGCTGAAAGTGCCATGTTGTTATATCCCCTGCCCTTTAAAATTTGTTAGTACCTAAGAAGACATCTTAAAAACAAAATTGATCTTGACAATTGATAACTATCCATTAGCATGTGGAAATGCTAATTAGTTGGAGTGGGAGTCCTAGAGTGAGAGAGAAGCCCGAGGTGTGCATTTACCCAAGGCATAGGTCTGAGGATCAACAATAAGGAGAACATGGAGAATTACTGAAAAATTTAGGGAAAGGAAGAGAAATGATACTCAATGAGTGAATCCTGCAAATCCATGTACAACTGAAGATCTCTACTGTTTCAGTTAATATGAAACTAAGATGTTGTTTTACAGTGTAATACATATCTTGGGCTAAATTCTTCTGTCATACCACTGTACATCAAGTGAGAAAGGAACAGTGTCTCTTGTTATTATGAAGGAAATGCATACATTTTGTCCCTTTCATTACCCATATTCACTTATTATCTTGATGAAATAGGCCCAATTTTCTTTGTTACATTCAATGAGCACTAGCAGAGGACAAATATCCCTTTAGGTCAAATCCCTGCACATGCCATTTATCTTGAACTGATCAGACCTTTAAAAACACACAGCATAACAAAGAATTTACAAGGCAGAAATGTATTAAAAAGAAAACTTATTGAGGTCTGATGTCAATTTTACACAAGCTAGCTCCCCAAGAAAGGATATGATTGAAATAAACGAGAGAGGGAGGGAAAAAGACATAATAAAGATTAAGTGCCCAATGTGCCCTCAATTATGCACATACAATCCTCTGAGGACAATGGGCCAAATTCATTGTTGTGAAAGAGGGTATATTTGGTCCAATGGGACTACATAGATATATTAGGACGACAGTTGGACCTGGAACATTTAGGGTTTAGTCTTCACTGTTAAATTAAAAAAAAAAAAAAAAAAAAAAAAATCAACAAAGCAGCGGCGTGGAATGTGTTGGCTGCTGCTTCCCGCAGTCCCCACTGGCCTGGAGCGGCAAACTTCGCCCAGTGGGAGCTGCGATCAACCGAACCTGCGGACCCAGCAGATAAACAAGCTGGCCTGGCCCACTAGAGGGGTTGCCCTGGTGGGCTCCATGCCAAAGGTTGCTGATCCCTGTTATAAATGATCATTTTCTGTTAATATACAACATATTAAGAATAGCCTAACACAGAACTGCACAGCTACACTGTAATACCCAACTATTGCCAAACCTCCATTGCATTGTGCATGTAGGTGGTCAGGGCAAAACATGGTCCTTAAAGTAACAAGACCTACTAGTGGGATCCTTTAATTTGTTCTAATTTAAAAACAGACATGAAAATGTGGAGTTTGCTTAAAAGTTCATTTATTTATACTGTAAGCCAAAGAATCTTAAAAACACAGAAATGCACTGCGATGCCTCCTTGGGAGCTATAAACAATTGGTGCACTTGTCAGATAAAACTATACAAGCATTTAAATGATACAGAAATTGATCACAATTATTTACACACACGTACGTGCCTGCACACGCGCACACACACACCAAAAATGGTTTCCAGTTTCCTCCTGTAAAGAACAGAAACTATAGTGAAGCTATCTAGCTCACTGTGCCAGGTGCAGCCAAATAGCTAAAAAAGCCCTCCCATTATAAAATGATGCAAACAAATGCTTCCCTCACTGGCAGTTCCTCACGGTATAATGTGTATTTTCATTCTGACACTTCCTTAAAAGGCTTTGGGCTGAAAGGCGGTGCTCAGCACTGCTCGGTTTCAAGTCCTTATTTGTATAAACTTTAGCAAGTTCAAGTACAGCACAGCAAATGTAAAACCCATTATGTGCATTATAGCCCTGATTATGCCAAGGCTTAAGCACATGCTCCATTTCATACATTGTGAGTAGTTCCGCTGAGCGCGATGGGGACTTACTCACAGTGTGAAAAGTTTAAGCACATGCATAAGTCTTCGCAGGATCACAGCCTGTGTTGAAATAACAAGGGCACAGTTCTTTAGGCTGTACTGTATGACACTGTTCTGAATGCAGCGGATGATTTTTTCTTTATGAAATCTGGGTTACCAACACTCTGAACATGCCAAAGAATAAATTTGTATTAATCTACAGATAACTATTTGATGTTCCCTCTTTTAGTGCTAATACATCATGGTGTCATTGCTGCTTAGTGTGGTACATGAAAAATGGTACTCTGTTTTGTTGGGGGTGTTTTTTAGTTACAATAACAGTAGATATGAGAGGAGGAAAAAATATATAATTCCTACATGAGTATTTACATAGTTCCATTATTAAAATAAATGAGGCTAATTTACAAGTAATTAGCAATGAGTATAGAGTGTGATTAAAGAAAGCTTAATATTAACACCAACTGCTGTGTTGAAATTAAGACAAATGTTTTTTGGAAGCAGTAGTAAAATATAAATTAATAATTCTAGTCAATGAGAAAACAAAATTATGTAACTTTTTTTTAAAAAAGTCTTTGGAGTTTTCAAATTATAGCTCAATTAATTTTTTCAGAAAAACCATACAAAAAAGTTATTTTCCTGCATAATCACCTTCACATTACACTGAAAGCTATTTTCACGGTAAAATGTATACTTCATATACCTTATACAACTGTTAACATAATATTGATCTTTATAAAAATATAGCACCTCCTGTAAACACTGTTTTAATATCCAATAACTTTATAAGTAATAATGCCTTTATTTTGTAATTAACTGTAGTATCTTATTTGATTCCTTCATTACAAATATGTTCCCATGGTTCCAAGTCCTACTCAGTCACAATGGACATAACCACCACCTACTAAGCGTCTGTGAGTTAGCAACTCTACTGCTATATATGAGAGGTTTTGTTCTAAAATGCAGAGTTCCAAGTTCTGGGCAAGACGATTTTTTCCTCTACAAACTTCTATGGCTTGTACATACCACAGAAATGAGCAATTTAGAAATGCTCAAACGATCTCTAATCTAACCAAATGTGACCTACAGACAGTTTGCTTTATCCTGATTTAGGAAATCAAACTATTTTTTAAGTGTGTGCTATTGCCAACCCCCAAAATGTTTAAAAATCATGAATCAAGTTTCCAGACAGCATGAGAGTGTGTTTTAAATACAATGAAGCTTTCAAAATAATACACTTTGGGTTCTTTTTGTTTACTAGCTTTTAAGTAGTTCGGGTACACTCGGGTCACATTTTCATGCTCTTCTCCATAACCACAAGAGACAAAAATTTACATTTCTTTTTAAATGAAAACTGAGATTCTGAAGAAATCATCTGACTCCTGGAGTTGGGGCTTGAAGAAAAATGCTAAATATTTCAAGCCTGCACTATATAGGTTTAAATGCCTTTCTGGTGCCTGTTAAGTGAGATAGCTGCAAGACTGTTCAGAATGACTGCTTCTGTCCATTGCTAGTTAAGGTACTTTGATCTCTTACATAGTAAGAGCCGAAGATAATGTCAGGATGAGAGCCAGAAACGTGCAAATGTATGTGGGGGGGAAGCGGGTTCAGGGTCCTATTAGGCCTTGTGTCAAAGAACTGTTCTTTTGTTTGTTGTCTCTTCTGGAGACTAGTCCAGCTCGGGGGTGAAATCACAGACATTAGTGGGGCCAGGACTTCAAGTCTGCAATTCTGGGCTCTTCCATTTCACTCTAGTCAGACGCTTCCCTAGTGCTGCTGTCTGTCATGCCATGCCGTTCACTCAGTGTGCCCACGGATGTGTCACATATGTTTTCACACCCCATGCATTTGTAAAAAGGTTTCCACAAGCACTTACCGCTGTGTACAACCTGCCTGTTTGGCAGCCTTAGCTGCCAGCAAACCTCATGTCTTCCTCTCCCTCACAAGCCGGGTGCTGAATTTGGGCACATTAATGTCCACTGTTCTGATTAGGCAGAGAGAGACAGCTAGCCTGCTCTTACTGGAGAAGAGGGACACACATAGGCCACCCAACTAAGGATTTTCAGTTGGCATGTGTTCCCTTGCGAAACTGTGTCTATCAATCATGAGTGGTGAGGGCAGCAACACCAACACTGCACACGGTCTTGAACTTCTAGACTCTAATTACAGTGACATGCTCCTAGCACTCACCAGCCTTGCAAGGTAAGTATGTACGTCTGGAAACCTATTGATATTACATGCATATTATAATGCAGTCTACAGTAACAGAATTAGTCTACAGAATACTTCTCCCCTGACGCCTTGCTTACTAGACATGAGACAGTTCCAAGTGATGGCTGATTTTTCTGCTGAACAGATAAATTAAGGTAAGGTAAGGCTGTCTATTCAGTTGCCTTCCACATGCTGAACAGTATACATCCCTCAAGTTTTTCACTTACAATGACAGACCTTTAGACACTGTATCATGAATCCTGAAAGTTTCGGGTTTCCTACAGCTTCTGCTGGGCATCTTTTAACTATTGCAAGTTTTAATGAGCTGTGTAACACTGTCTGTAACCTTCAGTCTAACTACTTACAACATGAACATTCTTTTGAAATCTAACCTAAATTAAATATTTTAAATAAAACAAACATCAAAGCCATCTTGTATCCCATTTCACTTTGAGGCTATTAATTAAAATCCTGGCACAGATGTTGAACTTCAAGGGATGAAAGTGCCAAGCAGAGATGTGGATATTTTTTTTTTTATGTCCAAGAACAAGTGGATTTTTGGCATATTGGAAAAAGCAGTCAGAGGCAGCAATTTCAGTCTCTCAGTAATGCTGTGCTGGAAGAAAGGTTTTCAGTGGTACAGAATTATTCCCAAGCAGTAAGTAGTAATTAAAGAAAGTTAATGAGGAAAACAGTTCAATAGTACTGTACCTGCTTTCCTACAGTTCATTCACAGTGTTCTTGGCCTGTTTTTAACATAATTTAAACTACAAAATAGCAAGAAAGGTAATGTATTTAAAACAGGAGGGAAAAAAAGACCAAAGCCATGTTCCCACAGAGAGGGGAATTTAAAATAGACACTTGAAATCTAGGTACTTTCAGCAAGTGAGTTAACACTAGTTTCAAGTACTGTACTTATCTCTACATCCCTCTCCCAATATTTGTGCATATGTTCTTTTTAGTGGCTTTAATAGGTCTCCCTCCTGTTGCTGTGTGAAAGGCCCACACAAAAACAGGGAAAGTAGGCCCGGGAACAATGACACTCAGACACAAAGTGCTGTCAAATGCACAAAGTAAACAGACTCTCCACACACACACTTCAGTGATTTTTAAGCAGATGGTTTCCTTTTAATATAGTCATGTTTAACTAAGCTTGTCATGATGGTTTGAGCATCTATTTTTAAGTCCGGGATGCTGTCAATTTATATCTAGATCCAAATTTAAATCTTGTGGGATGAAAACAAAATTTTTTATAAAACATAATAGAGATGTTTCCACAACTGAAAAACACCTCCAATGAAAAGTTGTTTTTAAACATATACACATTCCCCTGAAGTGTTTAAACTTAAACATGACAGTACTAAAAACATGAAACTCATTCTAGTGACAGTCAAACCATTGATTCTCCATGTTCAAGGGGAAAGAAATGCAGGAAGTGAACAAACAGCTTAAGAAGTGGCAATTTGAATGGATTTTAAAAATTCCATTGTAATCATTTAAGGAGTTATTAATAAAAACAGAGATATTCATGAATTCCAAGGCCAGAAGGGACCACCGTGATAATCTTGTAAGACCTCCTGTATTATATAGGCTGTGGAACTTCTCCAAAATAATTCCTAGAGCAGATGTTTCGGAAAAACATCCAATCCTGATTTAAAAGTGGTCAGTAATGGAGAATCCATCATGATCCTTGGTGTATTGTTCCAATTTAGGCAATTTTTTTTATAACATGAATTTTAAACTGACAGTGCCCCTTTAATTTATCTATCTCAAATGATTCGAATACAAGGATGAACATTACCACAAAGTATAGAGCTATGTTTAGTATCTGTAGTTGGCTCCCACATGAAAAATGACACGATTTTCATAAGCCTGCTTCATCGTTTTCTCAATCTGCTTCAGGAAAACTTGTGGAATTCGCCCACATAAAGTGTGTACAGTATCCAGAAACTTAGACTGAAGAGGGTAGTATAAGGACTGGAAGAGATTGTCTTCAAAGGGAAACTGAAGGAGAGGAGAGGAGCAGGGAAGAAAATTGATTATTTTCAGTGGCTATAAATGACATTTGAAAAGTTTAAAACCACTTTTAGTTGGGAGATATTCACAGGGAGCTAAATGTCCTTAACTTCTACAGGGCTGCTATTCAACCCATAAATAGGAGCAGGAATAAGCCCTATATACAAATTGGCACTGGCTTCCTCCCGAGTCGCCACTGACTTCCAATGTGCTGAAATCACTTCTTAAATCCATGTGCAACAACTGACTTTCGGAGTGCTCTGCCTAGCCACATGGTCTGGAACAGCCAGCTTCACCGAACCTGCATTTTTAAAACCCAAGCTAGAGGGTAAGTGTAATACAGCTAGGGTCAAGGCATGATCTTGGAGTTTATGCTTATGGTCACTGATGAAGATCTTCTTCCACAGTGATGTCGTAGGCAGCTCCATGCCAGGGACTTCAGGCCTGAAAGCACAAGCTTATGCCACTGGAGCTATAAGTAACTTCATTAATTGGCTCCAGTAGCAGGCTGTTATCCTGTATGTGGACCTGTCGCTACATGAGACATGACACATGTAGGTAGCCTGCTAAGCAGCACAAAGGCAGAGTAATTGGAGATGTTTTGCTGGGCTTATGCTACTTATACACAGGTTCTATTAACAAGTAAAGGGAGAAAACTAAATCCAGCATCTCCAGAACAAACAAAAGAAACGCCTGAAACACTTACTGAAAACACCCAGCACAGAGTCTGAAGTTAGAATTCCATCCCACAAAATGGAAACATGGGACCAATTCTACAAGGTGCTGAATGCCCTGCACTCCCCTGAGAGGTGAAGAGTATTTGAAGGTCCTCAGCCCCTGCCAGGATCAGGCTCCATATAACAGTTCTGCCATCAATTAACACCATAGTTAAGGATGCAAGATCCAGCTCATTCAAATCCCTGTTTCCATTAATACATTACAGAAGCAGTTTACCAGGCCTTAGGGTTTGAAGTCTGTTTTTACATTGAGGAGGATGGTTTCAACGATCCCTCATACGCACACACCGTGAGGTGAAAGAGTCCAACACACAATGTTTTGTGAACACTTGTGTATACACACAGTATCCTTTTCCTCAGACTTGGGCCATTCAAGCCATTCAGCGCTCTACCGTAAGATCTTGCACTGCTTTGTACCAAATTAAAAAAAAATACCAAAGAGGAGAACACTTACATCACGTATCACTTCATATAGTGCCTTAAAAGTAGGCTGCTTGTCATCATGGTAGACGCCTCTATTACCATGGAGAACAGATATGCCTTCCTCTTCTGCGCCTTTACAGTTACTCCCATACATACAGTGATCAGGCCGGTAATTCCACTGACAGGGAAACACATAGAGACACTCTGGCAATATCAATGAGAGAGAGAGAGAGAGAGAGAGAGAGAGAGAGATTGAACTAAACAATTACCGCAAGTTAATCACATCATTAGGAAAGTGGTGGGGTTGTGAGTCAGGAAGATTTTCATCATTTTGTTGGTAATGACTCAGGGTAATGGTCTAGAATTCTAACGGGGTTTTCTTCAGGAGATGACTGTGTGAGTCCTACCACTGTTCGGCTGGGGACTGTTACAACGGGAGACTTGTCCCATAGGAAAACTGGGAGGAAAAAGAAACTGGAGGGGTGGGGGGAGAAAGAGGAGGGAAAAAAGCATGCTTTTCAGAGCTACAAGGGACAGATTCTACGCGACGTGTAACTCCTTCGTCCAGCATCCTCCCTAGTTGTGTCTGTGTACATGCAAGGCCTTAGAATGAAGGGGAGGCAGTGAGAATAGCCATCACCTGCATCCCACTTGAATACAGACCTGTTGTGTGGTTGGCTGAACTTTGACTCCTATTGGAGCCAGTGAGACAAATCTTTTGAACTATTTCCATGCTTACCACTGAAACTCTCATCTAGGCTGCTGACATGCCAAGCCAGATGATGGCAATTTGTTGTACAATGGCTTCCCAGGGCATGCAATGAGATAATTTATTCACAAATACTACCATGGGAATCTGTGTGGTCACCAACATACAAAGCCACCCTACATGCACTGTAATACAATCCCTGTTTCTAAGCCCTTCTATCTGTTATGTAGAGAGTTCCAGATTAATTCCAAAAGCAAACGAATTACTTGCAAAGTGCCTTATGAGGGGGCTCCTCCTGATATTCCTCTTCTCTTAATTTACTCTGTACATTCCCAGCACCTGCAGCATGCTATGATAAATCATGACAAGTCCCATGGGTCAACTCCCAGCCAGGGAGTAGAGCTGTACCGGCCCCGGCTCCATGACGGCAGAATCACAGCTATGCCATAAGCACCGAAGACTGAATACTTCATCTGGCCTTTCCTGGGGCTCCACTCATCCTGCCCAGTAAAGCCGTGACTGGTCTTTGGGTGGGTTCCTAAGGGGACAGAGGGAAAAGCAGGAGCGCTTTTCCCCATGACCCCCTCAATGCAGGAGGTGGTCATAAGGGCCCTTTTCCGAGCTCATTCTGTTCAGCCTGAACAGGGTGGAATAGCTCAGTGGTTTGAGCATTGGCCTGCTAAACACAGGGTTGTAAATTCAATCCTTGAGAGGGCCATTCAAGGATATGGGGGAAAAACATCTGTTGGATGATTTAATTGTGGACTGGTCCTGCTTTGAGCAGGGGGTTGGACTAAATGATCTCCTGAGGTCCCTTCCAACCCTGATATTCTAGGATTCTAAGACATTTCTCATGCTTCGCTCCAGCCAAATGCTCAGTGCTAGAATCCGTGGAAGGGGAAGCCGCAAGGGCCTGATCCAAATCCCATTAATGTCAACATGAGCCTTTCCACTGGCTCCAATGAACTGTAGATCGAGGCTTCTATCAGCAGGATGCCAGTACTCAGCATTTGCACAAGCACAACTCCTCCCCAGGCCCTTAATACTGAACAAGGGCACTGTGTCGCTTATCAGTTTTCACATACGGCGCTCGCCCATCCTCCTCTCCCCCAGCCTTCAGCTACGCCAGCACTCAGCTTTTGCTGTCACAACTAGGGGCTGATTCTAGTCACTCCTTCAAGTCTATTAATATCAGAGATGCCTTGGGAGTTTTGTGCTGCAAGGATTATCTGACTGAACTCTGACAGTTTCTTTTGCATGGCTGGGTTATTTCAGGGGACAAAGGTTATACTTTCCCAGGTAAAATGGCTAGGTATATGCCTGGCTAATGCATTGGAAAAGCTGCAGTGGGTTGGAGTAGATTAATTGTCTTTCTCTAATGGCTGAGATTTTGAATTGATGGCTCTTTACAATAGGCTTTCTAAACTGGCATGGGAAGGAAAGTTTCGTTGGTTGTTCTGAAAATACTTTTGATACTAAATAGTTCCTAGGAGCATATTTACCAGAGGTGAGGAAAAGACAAGGTCTATGGAATGAAAAATGATATTCACAAGTGGAACTAATCATGATTTTGCTAGTCCCAGAATTCAAGTGTTTTTTCAATTTTCTCTCCCACTTTAAATGATCATTGAGAATTTCAACTAATTTTGTCTTCTTTCCTTCTCCACATACTGCAGCACAAGGTTGTATTGCCCAAGCATCTTTCGAATGTCTACTTCTTTTTGGAAACTATTATAACATTTAATAATGAGTACACAGTTTTTGGACTGTGGCACATTAGCTTTTTCCTACGATTATGATGCTATTAATTGTTGCAACCGAAACACTAATTTAAGACATCTGTCTGCATTAAATAGCTGTTGCTGTAACAGTTGTTTTATTGCTTTGCATTTCCCCTGCCTCAATTTTTTTATTTTTGTCTGGATTTTAATATAGCCCTTGTCACTTTGCTGAAGATTTGATAGGAGGGGCAAAAAGGAACAAAATAAAGATACCTCCATGATTATGCTGTGCTCAAGATCATGCTAGGGCAAAGGGGGAAAGACAAAGAAGATCAGAGTGGATACTGGCATATCAACATGATTGAACAGGTCCAGTGAAAAGGTCCCAACTTCTCCAAGTGAGCAGGGACCATACCACAGAACTTTGGACCAAGTTTTCAGAAGTAAGTAGTGATTTCAGAAACATCTGAGTCCAACTTGAGGCACTTTCAAGGGGCCTGATTTTCACAGATGGGTGCTTGGCACTTTCTGAAGATCAGCCCCTTTAAAATTGAGGCACCCAAAATCGCGAGTCACTTGAAAACATACACCGATGTGACTATGACTTGAATTCAGGAGAAACTATATTTAAAGCCAAAACCAGAGCAATTTGTTTAAAAAGACCCTGTGCAAAGTTGATGGGCAAAACTCAAGATACAAATGTTATTTGGTTTGGGTTCATGACCCACATGTGTAGGTCATACTGCCCCTCTGCTTGCTCTTGTCCACTCTCTTGGGTAGGTGGGGTATCTAATATGGTCTCTGACAACAAAGGTTCTTGTAGAATAGTCATATCCTTCCCATTCACAGGCCCAGAGCAGGCAGGAAAAAGGAAGAGCACAAAATGCAACACAGCTGGGAGGGCAAACAACCAAACATCCTGAGGTCAGCGGCATGGGTAACTCAGCTGAAGAACTGGAACGTGGTCTCTTTGGAAGGTCTGGCTTTTTAAGCACACGGTTGGGAAGGGAAGAGATTTTTCAAGGGGGAAACATTTTTTTAAAATGTTTTCAGAACAGAGTCAGTGTTGCATCTGTCGCCTTTGACACTGTCACCCTTTTAATAAATACTGGGGTTGAGCCGAATGTCAGAAAATAGATATAGATTTGGACAAGGTGAATAATTTCAGATTCGGATAAACATCCATGAACATGAAGATAACAATGTTGCTCAGCTGGCTCTAACGCAGCAAAGCATGTAAGTACGTGCATGACTAACTATAGCCCAGGATTCAGCCTGCAGTTAGTTAGTACCATGCCTAGAAAACTCTTCTCAACTTCCCAGGCTCTTTAGAGAATATAGATGGGCATCTGCACTGGAAGTAGGCCCCAGTCCCAACAACACTTATACCTATAGGAGTCCCAGTGGGTGTAAATCCCACGTACATACATTTTTGCAGTCGTGGGACTTTAGGTTATTCATTTCAGGCCAGAATTCAATCATTACAATCCCATTATTGGATTATACAAGGTCTGTCCCTTCACCTGTTACAGACAAGTGTGAGACTAATAGGAATCATTACATACCTGGGTTAAAGTAAAAAATAATATTTAGCAAGTCCTGGTCTCCCCACGTAATGTAATTTTTGTACTTTTGGTATAATGGGTACAACATTTCCTCCCACATCAGGCCTGTTGGTATCATGCTGTTCTACAAGGCAGAAAGAAATCAGAGGCAGTGGTTAATGTTTTACCAAACAACAGAGTAATTAAGTCATGGCTTAATGCTCATGCCCACATATGCAGAACACTCCCAAGCCCTCCTGTAGCCAGAGGAGAGGAGCAGCACAGGGAGGGAGTGTTGGACTTCATTAGGAGTGCAGTGGCAGGACTCACTGAAGGGTGGGCTGTATTCTTGTCTTACTCAGCTGAACAGGGAAGCAAGACCCCTTGGGTCTCGGACTGGCATGGTACGTAGCCATTGAGAGTAATTGGCCAGGGAGCTCGTGAAGAACAGCAGCAATGGGTATAGTGTTGGCTCCAGCCTTCCTACTCGCTGGCCAGAGTAGGGACCAGGCGCAAGTTGGGAGAAGTATGCTGCACCTTCCCAAGGGCTACAGTAACTCACTTCCCCTTCAGGGCAGGAGAGAGATTATTACATCTACGCACGGATCCGTACTCAGGACTGAACTGAAAGGCTCAATCCAGCCTGGGTTAAGGATATCAGGACCAGATCCTTTAGGCAAGTTCGTGGAACACTTCTGCACATTGCTGGGCACTTACTCTCAAGAATAGCTATGGGAACAGGTGCTCACCAAGGTAAATAAAAGGTTCCACAAGCAAGGCCCTTTGACATGCAAAGGACAAAGTCAACTTGAAAAATCATTCTCCCCATTTCCACCAGTATCTCCGCTGACATCCACTCATGATTTGAGGACCTCATTCAATGTAAATAAAACAAACTGTTCCCTATGTTATTCACACCACCTTGTATCATTACCAGTGAGAGGTACTTTTTAAAGTCCAGTGTGCTCAGCACTACCGATCTTTGGGTTTATTTTTCCATGCGTCTCAGCTGGGAGAGTGGGGCAATCAAGGACACCAGCTTTCCTTTTGCTTTTAGGCTGCTGCATTTTTAGGGAAAATGTTTATTTGTTAAAAATAATCAGTTTCACTTTTTTAAAAAAATATCAGGAGATCTTTCTACTAGTTTTTCTAAAAGTTTGGTTCTAACAGAGTTTGTCCAGCATCCATTTTCAATTCCAGACGGTACAAGTTGTTTTATGCAAGCACACGTCTCCCTAAAAGTTTACTTAAAAAAAAAAAAAGGAAATTTCCACAGCAGCTTTTCACCTTGAACTGTGTGTTTCTTATCCGGGTTAAATTCATCAGCATGACTCCGGAATTGACTCCAGTTGTTCCGTAGTAAGGGTGGCGAGCAAATCGACTATACCAACCAATCTTTGGTATTTCGTGCTCTGGGGCCATAGCAGCCAGCTGTGTGGAGTTGAACTCTTTCAGAAAGCTCCAGATGTCGTCGATGGGCCTCAGGAAGAGAACGTCAGTATCCACGTAGAGAAGAGAATCCACATCCTTTAAAATCACCTTTGGGGGTTGCGGGGTGGGGATGTGAGGGAAGAGGGAAAAGGAAGCCAGAAGGACAGAAAAAGGAAATTGATTACTGCTCAAGAATTACTTATATTCTAAATTATGCATTCATGCAAAAGATGGAGTTATCTACTGGCATCGCCAACTGCTGTGGGAATCACAGGTAGTAGATAGATTTTAAAAAAAGCAACCAGCATTGCAAAACAGCTAGAGCAAAGTGCAAAAATCAAAGGCTATTCTTTACACAAAACAATAATCAGCTTAGCTGCCATAACAACCTGAGATCTAACCCACAAGTCTTATTTCATATTGATTTTACTAACAAAACACCTACCTTCTGCACTAATAAAGTGTTGCTAGTTTTTCCAAAGACTAGGAAGTTGTGCAATTACTGCAGAATGTGGGTATGTAATTTAGGCATTGATATGGCAAATGTTTTGGAAAGTAATTATAAAATTTTTTTTACAACATATATATATATATTTTAGTGGCAATATACATATTATGTCTGTATGTATATTGCCACAATATATACCAAGACCTTGGCATGAGACCCTTCTATGGTCTAGCCAGACAGTCAAACTTAGATCCCAGATTGACAAGCATGGACCCTCCCACTCAATGAATCATCCAGGGCAGCAGAGAAGAAAATGTAACGTGGTTGATAACAGTACAGTTTCCCAGCTCCTTTTTAATGTTACGTTTCCTTACTCCTGGCCGCTGTCTACTTTTCCTGTTACAGCTCTCTGCCCCCACACTGGGTAAATTACATCCACTTATTGACATGAATTAAAGCCACATGTTTCCATGTAGTTTAATTTAAAAACATTAACTGTGGATCACCTGCATGAAGTGTTTTTATTCTTTGCTTTTCAGGAAAATAGGCAACCTGCCAAATAAAAGAAGTCTTGAAAGGGAGGTTGTGGGCTATATTCTCATCTCAGTTACCCCAATGTAAGCCAGGAGTTACTGCGATTAATTCAGTAACACCAGTGTAAAGCTGATGTATGGGAGAGTAGAATCAGGCCCATCATATCTAGTCTTTTCTTGCTTGCAGTATGCCCCCCAGTGGAAATCCAATAATTTACACATTCATTGATAATTTTAGCAGGGAGATAATACGGAACTTTAAGGGTGTGAAATTCCCTTGACCTTGCATCAGAGACACATTCAGCTATTGATTATACTGTTTGCTAAACAGCAAATGCTGTTAGTTAAAGTTGAAAATCAGTTGCAATTATAACTTTCCCATGCCTCCTCATTTTTGTGCGCTAAAACCGTTCAAAACGCTGAAGGGCTGGCATTTACTTGCCTGGGTCTCACCCAAAAGTTTTGTTTGTTGGGCACCTCTGTTCAGCCATTGATTGCGGTCAGGTTGGGGAAGGAAACGATCACTAATCCAATTGCAAAGACAAAGTGTCCACATTTCCCACCTTACTCAGATAACTCAAAAACCAGCTGAACTTGTAAACGGTGCTCGTTGAGGTGTACTCCCCCCTCTCACCACCATGTATGGGATACATTGGGTTATTAATATTAAAGTGATAAGTGACAGAAAAAACAATTCTGAGCATGCTCAGTAGGCTTCTGTTAAGTCTGGACCCAATCTTTGAATACCAACCTCAATGTGATTTCCTCCTGACTCAAGACTTCAGGATTTCGATCAATATTTAGCCTAGTTTAATGAAAGCTCCGCCCCATTTTTGACATCACAAAGACACATTTTCCCTAGCCAACCTGACAATAGGGTGATCAGATGTCCTAATTTTATAAGGACGGTCCCAATATTCAGGGTTTTGTGTTATATACGTGCCTACTACTTCCCACACATTGTCCCGATTTTTTACCCTTGCTGTCTGGTCACCCTACCTGGCAAGCAAAAGGGGTGCCTGAACTTTGTAAAGTGGAAAATAATGTCTCTAATGAGGGCTCCATGCAGACAATTACTCTCACGGTTATTGAATAATACATTGGGCTCTAATTTACTGTAGATAATGGCATACACAAGCTCTAAGTAGTACAGAATCGTTTTTCCTCTGAACGGGCCCCTGTTGTTACTAGACAACACAACCTGTGACAGGAAGATAGCAATAAAACTATATAATATTATTAGTCCAAGACTATAGATTAAAGAGGCAGAGGTTTGAGTTAAACTGGGAGTCAGGACTCCTGGGGCAGGGATACTCAGGGAACTGGGCCACGAGTTTCTCTTGCTAGCTCAGGAGCAAGCTAAAAATAAGAAGTTGAAACACCCACACTGTAGAGTCCGTTATTATTTACTATTAGAATTACCATAACACTTAGAAACCCTGGTCATGGCCCAGAACCCCACTGTGCTAGGTGCGGTACAAACACAGAACCAGAAGGCAGTCCTTGCCCTTACCAGCTGAGGTCTTGTCTACAGTACAGCAACTATACTGGCATAAGTGACAAAGAGTCCTGTGGCACCTTAAGGACAAACTAAAGTATTAGAGCACAAGCTTTCGTGGGCTAATACCCATTTCGTCAGATGCATGCAGTGGAAGTATCCAGGGGCAGGTATAAAACACCTCTTTTATACCTGCCCCTGGATACTTCCACTGCATGTATCCGACGAAGTGGTACTGTGGAGCCCCGGTATAACGCGCCCCGCTATAACGCGAGTTCGGTTATAGCGCGGTTATACCGTGGCTCCCAAGTCCTGAGTTCTCTGTCCCCAGCAGGCGCGGGGCCGCAGCTTCTCTCCCCTGCTGGGCAGCCGAGAGAGAAGCACAGCCCCCTGCCTGCCAGGGAGTGGGGCCCCGCTATAACGCGACCCCGCATTTAGCGCGATGGGATTTTATGGATCCCATCCCTCGCGTTATAGCGGGGCTCCACTGTATTAGCCCACAAAAGCTTATGCTCTAAAACTTTAGTTAGTCTTTTAGGTGCCACAGGACTCTGTCACTTCTGCAATTCCAGACTAACACGGCTACCCCTCTGATTCTATACTGGCATAAATATGGCACTGTAGCCATGCTGGCATAACCCAGTAGCAAAGATGCAACCTACACTGATGCAAGGAGTTTTTCTGTGGATGTATGAACAGCACCTTCCCGAGCAATAGTAACTATGTTAATGGAGGCATTCGTCTCTCAACCTAACTGCGTCTATTCTGGAGGTTAAGTCAGCATATCACTCAGATGGTTGGATTTTTCATACCCTTGACTGATGAAGCTCTGTCGGCCTAAATTTTAAGTGCAGACTAAGGCTTAAGTATAAGACAAGAGCTAACAGATGGACAGATAGACAAGGGAGTACAAGGAAACAATGAGATAATATTGGTCAACATGATAGGCAGTGGTCTCAGCACATCGCCGGCCTAATCTCAGTCAAGTTTTTGTAGGCATCGTGGAAAAGGAGAGTTTTAAGGATCTGCAAAACTAACTCATTATCCTCCTTCAAAACCTCCCTAACAGGCTGCAAGGGAGGAGATGCTATTTCTTCTAAACCTCTAGCACTTTTCTTGTTCATATACAAAGTGTAAAAAATCATCTTTAAGCTGCAGAGGTCAGTGTCATTAGACCACATCTCTTCCTGGATGTGCATATGACTTGCCCTTGGGCACAGCAATTTAACTTCTAGACTAACTCGGCCAAACGAGTCCCTCATGTAACTTCACTGCAGTCAATGGGGTTAAACCAGGGAGAGACTTCGGTGTGAATGCTAGTGCTCCCCACAATCACGCCGAATGCAGTATTTACATTCATCTTTGAGCTCTGCTAGGGTGAGATATTCCCATGCAGCTAAGGGAGACAGGCACTCCCTTCTCATAAAAAGCCAAAGAGAGTTGGACACCTAACTCACTTAGTTGCCTTTGAAAATCCCAGCTTTAATGTCTCACTTTGGCAATAGCAGATGCACTCGATACTAACAAGTCTCCAGACAAGATTTTTTGAGTCAGGACGTGACAGAATTCCTCCCATTTATGTGACTTTTGAACCTGACCAACTGGGAATACGAGAGTCCTGCTTTTCCTTGTCCCCTTCCTTTCCCTCCAAGCCATTTACAGTTTAGAAGAGCATAATCTCAATGTTTTTCACAGCTGTGTAGCGTTTTGCTAATAAATCTTTTGAGAGTTCTCTCCAGAACTCGTTATATTTAGCTTGACACTTCAGTTAAATACTCAATTATCTGTAATTTGATTCCACAACTTCTGTCTCTGTGGATTCTCCCTATGCTAGCAAGGCTGGCAAGTAATAACATGTTGGCAGGTAAGCATATATTGGTGCCAAGAGAGGCAGTGTTGCCGACAGCCTCAAACTGGCCAGCGGGTCCATACTCCTGCATTCTATCCAGATCCTAGGGCTGATCCGTGACCAGGATCACAGGTTTGGGGAATGCCTACGTTAGCACCCACAAACATCTTAGTTAATGGATTGCCAATTAAACTGAGCTACCTCCAGAGCCAAAAGCTCCACTCCGGACAATGCCCTGGAATCTATTCTAAGGTCTGTTACTGATCCACTATATCAGTGGTTCTCAAACTTTGTGTATTGGTGACCCCTTTCGAACACCAAGCCTCTGAGCGCAACCCCCCCTTAGAAATTAAAAACACATTTTGATATTTAATACTGTTAAATACTAAATTTAAACCCTATTGCTTAAAATGAATTTACCTTTTCTCACGGCTTTTAAATTAAGACTAAAACACATTTTTATTGAATTAAATATAAAAGTGGAAGAATGACGCTCCCATACTCAGCGAGGGAGCATGGGGGCGTCATTTGAGCTCCCTGCCTCGGGTGCCAAAATGTTGTGGGCCAGCCCTGGTTATATATTTACTCAACAATACAAAATCCTGACAAATATAGTGGAGCTTGCTTTGAGAAGCACCAAACTCCCACAGTTCCCACAGACTTCAGTATCTTGCAAAGGGGAAATCAGATTTGGCATCAGTATAAAATAGGTGAAAAGCATTTCACAATTATCTGTGTCTTTTGCTGTTGGTGTATTTTTTGCTTCATTAATTCCCCACCATCTAGCTTATGGCCGCTGTTTCAATAGTGGATACACACAATGGTGTAGGATAAAAAGTATCAGTAAAAGCGTGAGGGATCACAGGCCTCAAGCCCAGGTCCAGAGGTCCCCAGGCAGAGCCCAGGCCCTGACTGCCACCGAGCAGCTCACCTAAGTAACCAGGGAAGGGTTGGAGCTGGCAGCCCAGCGCAGGGGTCAGGGCTCGTGACCCCCTACATCACCAGGGCAGGGCTTGCGACCCTCCACATAACTATTCTCCCAGTTTGAGAACTGTAGTGGGGCGGCTGCCCCACTCCTACAGAAAAGGGGTTAAAGTCAGCCCTGGGAGAAGGCTGGGGCTGAGAGCTGCTAAGACAGGCTGACTGGGGAAGCAGCTGCAGCTGGGCCATGCCCCAGTCAGGCCACAGCTGACCTGTATAAAAAGGCTGTGAGACAGAAGCCCAGAGAGTCTCCTCCTTTAGCTGTGGAGGCAGATGGGCCTGGCTGCTGGGGAAGCTTGAGAAGGTACCTGGAGTGGAGCAGTGCTCGGGGGGAAGGCCAGAGGAGATGGGGAGCTCTAGGCTGGCAACTCCCCAGGCTGCAGGGCCTGGTCCTAGGGGTTGCAGCAGGCAGCCCATGGGTAGGCAGGCTCAAACCCCTCCTTGCCTGTGACGACTGGCTTATACAGACTGCAGTCAGCCCCAGTGAAAGGGGGCTAGATGGTGACTGGCAGTAGCCCAAAGGCTGAGGCAAAGTGGGGATAGGCGGTGGGGGCTCCCCGGGCAGGGGAGACCCAGTGAGACTGTGGGGGTACTGCAGGGGTGCAGCACCCCAGGTAAGAGGGCACCAGGGTCCAGGAGGGACACGAGGCCAGTGGCAGAGGGACATCGGCCTGCAGACGGTGCTCCGGAGGCTGGAACTGCTAATTCCCTGGAAGACCAGTGGGGTTTAGCTACGGGACTCCTACAAAGTCAAGGCTGTGTCTAGGAGAACACAGGCTCCATACACATGCAGTGTTCAAGCAGTGCAACAGCTACTAGCCTGGCTGGTCTGCGGGCCTCCTGCCTACACACTTCACAAGGACTCTCAGCTGTTTGCCTCTAGCCCCAACATTCCCTCTTGTCTACAGTCCACTTTCCGCAGGAATTGGGCACTCAACTGGTCTTTGTGCCTTCGAAAGCCTCCCCGCTAAATGTTACTAAACAAACAGAATTGTTGGCAGTACAAGTTAAGGGAGAAGGTGCCACTACAACCTGCACAGAGGCTGGAGGAGCTAACATATGAGCTTCTTACACACCACAATTTTGAGAGTCTCACATGGGATCACATTTTTCTGAACTGTGGAATTGCATTCTCAGGGACAACCCTGAGAAAATGCTTCCTCATGCATGAGGGGGGCAGGAGATTGCAAGGGAAGAAGATTCCTAAACACCCTCCATTCCAATGGGGAACATAAGGAACGAGAGAAAGGGGACCAAGCATTGCATCTGTAAAGGAATGTGACATCTGGAAAACATGCAGCGCCTACATCCAAACAGCACTAACACTGACCCCCAACAGGGAGAGGGAGCTGGCATCAAAGAAGCGTGCATTCTTTGCCAGGGGAGGAATGGTAAGATTGTGTTTTAAGTGAATAAGGGAACAGATAAAGATGTCCTCAAAAAGAAATTTCAGCTAGAAAAATGTTTTCAATCTCACATTGGCAAAGCTTCCTTACTTCGAAACAGACATTTTCCTGAAGCTGCATATTCAGAAATCCAGGTGCCTTACCGGAAGAAAGAGGCGCTGGGCAGCACAAGGTTTGAATAATTTTTTCCATTCCTGAGCATTTCCTACTGAAAAAGCAATTGGGTAGACATTGTATTCAAACTTCTTGGTGTAAGAGGAAGGCCATTCCCTTAACTGAAAAACATGGAGGAAAGGACTAAAATTCAGACACATCCAGTGTTGTGCAATACTACTAAATAATCCAACAATTTTAAAAAAGAAAAGTCTATACAGAGCATGTTTAGTAACAAGCCCTCACATTTCATTTTTAAAAGATCCTAGCCACTAATTAACTAGCTGACATCCAGGTTTTTGTTACCAGACATTTGCAGGCTACAACCATTGCATTGTTTTTGAAAATGAGAGACGCAGACTCACCTTTTTCTCAAATTCAGGCTTCAGGGAATCCTCAGCAAAGATGTGAAACTTGAGTTTCCTGTAGCTAAACAGAACTGCTGATTTCAGCATGATAAGAGTCTCTTCCAGCCGGTCTCCACATGCCACAACGGCCAGGTGCATCCATTGCAGAGATGAAAGTTCTTTCAAGCGTTTCTGCTCCCCGGGTCTTCTGAAAAAATAAATATAAATGTTAAAAAAACGCCACTGAAGTGAGCGTGGAGGAAGTTTTTTTGGGCTACATTAAAAGAGCATAATATCCATAAAAAAAAAAAAAAAAAGAGGTGGATTCGTTAGAGAGGAGCTTGTTAACAGGATGCAGAATGTGAGTCACTGGGTCCAATCAAGAATGTGATCATGAGAACATGAAGAAATATGCTAGTTATTTTCTGTATCTTTAGCTAGAACAGGTTTGATAGCTCTTCCTGTCGGCATATATCTGTTCCACACAAGTCGCACTGAATTAACAGCACAGAAAGTCATTGTTTGGCTTTTTGAAGAGCGAGTGAGGTTTTTATTCTAGATTCGGTGATTTTAAAGCCAAACGGGACCATTATCACCTAGTCTGACCTTCTGCATCAAGCCCATTATGCCCACTTGAGCAGAGCCTGTCTCCCATCAGAATTTTTGTTTAAGTTTTAGAATGTTTGACCAGCATATAAAAGGGGAACATACATATCCAAAACTGCCACATAAAAGGCATTTTCGGAGGCCCTTTATACTCTTCATACTGTGACTCATTCTATTCCCACTGTATCTTGGGTCACTAACTCCACTGAGAAAAGGGGTTGGCCCATTGCATCAATTTAAAAAGTGACCAGTGATTTCAGGTGCTTCAACTTTCTGGGTGTCAAACTTGAGACACTTTCAAGGGGCCAGAATGAGTGCCCAGCACTTTCTGAAAATCAGGCCCCTTTATAACATAATATGGTTTTAAGGCATCTCAAATTGGGAATGCAAAATCAGTAGTCACTTTTGAAAACTTTGGCCTTTGTTTTTTTCATTTTAGTAGAACAGAAATAAAGTCATCCCTAGAATGTTTTCCTCTGGGTTCGTCCTGTTTGCATGCCAATCTGAACACATTAACACGCTGCTATCCAGATGCAAAGTAAATCACAAGCATCACAGTTATCACCCGGTTGTTCAAAAGGATAAAGACGATACATCGCTGAAGTGAGGCAATAAATCCTAGCTGGGTCCCAGCTCAACATATACAAACCGACATGCACACAAACAATCAGTACAGCTGCTAACATTACCAACAAAACAAAAGGCCTAAAGAAATAACAGAGAAAATGGCAATTAATTACTAAAGCTGGAGATGTCTCTTTCCAGAAACTAACAATGTTCATAATGACCTTAGCAGGATAGCTGTTGTCCTGTACTGCAGAATAATCTGCTTATGCTCTAAGCCACCAGTACTTTACTGACTGCACAAAGCAACATGTTTCATTAATGGTTTCAAAGTCTGAGTCTTTAATCATAATTAAACCTCAATTTCAACAGTGTATAAATAATGAAACACTACATTTATGTGAAGTGGTATTTACTTTCCAGACTATTAGTGTAAAAACCACTGAATTATTAAAATGAATAATTGGCTCCTCATACATATCCTGTTTCCCCCTCCCTCCTTCTAACCATTTCTTTAATGTTTCCTCTTAATTGAGCCTCTAAATCAAGCCATATGTAGAATATAAATGTGAATTACTTTGCTATAGCTTATGGCCATGGATTTCAATGGGAGCAGGACAAAGCTCTAACCTCGTATTAGGACATTTCAAGTCCCTGTGCCGAAGCCCAAAGCGCTGTAGTGCGCATTTTAACCACTATCAATTCTCAGCCACAAAGATAGAGAGTGAACTCAAAGGGCAACCTCCCAAGCCACATAAAAAGGGTCTCCCACCCAAGGCATGCTCAACACAGCCTCGGTGGGTTCATCCTAAAGGAGGTTCCCCTTTGTTCCACCTAATACAGCTGCTGTCTTCAGGCCTGGTCTATACTTAAAACTTAGCTACATTGCTCAGCGCAGTGAAAAATTTCATATCCTGTGTGATGTAGTTAAGTCAACTTAACCTCTGCTCTCGATGAGAGAAATCTTCCATTACCCCAGCTATCACCTCTCCAGGAGGTGGATTTACTACTAGAGCTATGGAAAAAACCCTTCCCTCACTATAGAAAGCGTCTACAGTACAGCATCACAGCTTTGCTACTGCAGGACTTGTAGTATAAACATACCTTGTTTTAGTCTGGGCAGAAGTAACATACAGCACGTGCGCGTACCACAAGCCCCTTGTCTAGATAGGGGATCACACTAAATGGCTACTTTTGCTTGAGTTTCAAGCAGGTGGTAGACTGGAACAGATCTTGCATGACACCATGGGTTGTGAGGAGAGGTACAGAGCCAGGTCCTCAACGTGAGTAAACCGATGTAGCTTCATTAACTTCAATGCAGGTACAGCCATTTACCTCAGCTAAGGATCTGGCACAAAACATTCAACACAAAAAGAACAGGTCTCTACCACTTAAGCTAAAGAAAAAAATTCATTAGCTGGTAGCAGCAGTAGGATCTTATCCTCTGCGTAGAAAAGCCATTAGTGATGGACACAACTTAGTGTTACAAACTGAGTTTCCAAAGAGGAGGAAAAATATGCTGCAAGCTCACTTAACAAAGTGGTTATTTTGGGACAAGAGGGGTCTACTTTGAATCTGGGCCGTGGTCTTGTACAGGAACTATACTTAGTGAATCCAGCTATCATATAAAGCCTTCTCTAATTGGTTATGTTTGGTTAGTGTTTAACCATTAACTGGCACAACTACATTTGGAAGCAGGCAGTTTTTTGACACTTTGACTGGATAGAAACGGCTACATCAGTCAATAAAATGATTGATTCAAACTAAAAGCCTGAAAAAAAATGCTTTAACAAAAAATACATATTTGTTAAATACTGTGGCTCATAAAGGCTCTAGGATTTGTTTAAATGAGACATAAGCTGTTGGTAAAGCGAAAGAAAAAGAAAGCGCTTTACCAACAGCTTATGACAGCACCAGTTTCAGATATTAAGACATTTTCATTATGGAGAGGCAAAACTAATAGTTATGATCTGAAATGGACAGAGAACCAAGAATTCCATCATTGATACTGTCCCTATGAGGCTTTCGGCAAGTCATCAAGTCCTTATGAGTGTTTCCTCATCTGTAAAATGGGGATTATAATAATAGCTACCAGCCTCACAGGAGTCTCATGGAGATTAGTTAGCATTTGCAAAACACTCTGATGCTATAAAGCACTAGATTATTATGAGCAAACTCTTACTCTGCATATTTGCGTTCATTCACTTATAATCTGATTGATTCGTCACTGAAGTAGTTCTTTGTTTGTAATGACTGTTATACACGTGGATTTTATCATTTTCTTTCCATTCTTAAATTATTGGACTATTTAATTTTAAAACATTAAAATCACATGGGTCTAAAGTCGATAACATCTGATGGATTTTAAACAGACAACCAAAGTGATTACATAAAATGAGAGCTTTCTGCATCTTGATCTCCTTTTACTAAGTCCAATAAATAAACCTAGTTTGTGTAGGTGGATTTATACAGAGCAGGGAATAGGAGGAAAGACAGGAGAAATGAAACAGACAGATAAGGATTAATTCAGAACAGAGACTTCCATACAGTATCCATGTAAGACATTCTAATACGTTATCAGCAGCCTCCTTACACACTAGTCCAAGTAAAGATAGGTTTAATATTAAACAGTAGTACTTAAAATAAGTAGTACATAAAACCTTGACAAGCACTTGCAAAGCATATAAGCATCCGTCACAGAGAAGTTTAAGCCAGCTCTGTTAGCACCCAATAGGGTATAATAATGCTGTCAGCATTAGGCCCCTCAAGGATACAGCTTCACTAACCCCACACTGTTGCTTAACTATTGGCTTTAACACTGTTTGTATTCATGGTCTCTTTTGGTGGAACAGAGATAGTGACAAGAAACTGAGCTCCCAAGCACAACAGTACACTTTCCTCTCCACGGGTTTAGATTAAATCTAATTTTCTCATTTGTCACAGCCAGAGGCTTGAACAGAATCAAACCATCACTTGTTCAGAACCAATACAGATGCATATAAGACAACACATCCCTGCCTCCTTACACAACACGCTCATCTATACAAGCCTGCACATTTTCTTAGAGCAGGGGTGGGCAAACTTTTTGGCCCGAGGGTCGCATCGTATTTACGAAATTATATCGAGGGCCGGGTAGGGAAGGCCCCGCCCCCAATCCAGCCTCCTCCCATTTCCCAACCCCTGACTGCCCCCTCCCACTTCCCACCCCCGACTGCCCCCTGAGAATCTCTGACCCATCCATCAACTCCCCCAACCTTGTCCCCTGACTCCCCCTTCCACAAACCCCTAATCACCCCACAGGACCCCACCCCTTACCCAAATCCCCTCCCCCCCCGTCCCCTGACTGCCCCAACCCCTATCCATGTTCCAGCCCCCTAACCACCACCCCAGAACCCCACCCCCATCCAACCAACCCTGCTCCCTGACTGCCCCCTCCAAAGCCCCCCAACAACCACCACCCTGGAACCTCCCCATCCCCTGTCTTACCATAGCAGCCCCAGCCCCCAGAGCTCTGCCTGCGCGGCGTGGCTCCGGAAGAGTGGCGACCACGCGGCGTGGCTCTGGGGGAGGGATGACCGAGCAGCCCTGGCCCCTGGGGTATTCCCCACGCGGCGCTGCTCCGGGGGAGAGGTCAGCCCGCAGCCCCGGCCCCCAGAGTGCTTTTCGCGCGGCTCCGGGGGAGGGGCGAGCGCGCAGCCCCGGCCCCCAGGGCTCTCCCCACGTGGCGCAGCCCTGGGCGCTCCCGGCGCGGCTCCGGGGGAAGGGCCAGCGCGCAGCCCTGACCCCCGGGGCGCACCCGGTGCAGCGTGGCTCCGGGGGAGGGGGCATGGAGTACCGGCCCCCACAGCGCTCCCTGTGCGGTGCAGCCCCGGACCCCAGAACGCTGCCCGCACGGCTCCGGGGGAGGGCGCATAGCCCTGGCCCCGCAGCGGTGCCTGCTCTGCACGGCTCTGGGGGGAGAGGCCAGGGGCAGCCTCCACAGGCCGGATGGGACGGTCTCGCAGGCCTGATGTGGCCCGCGGGCCGTAGTTTGCCCATCCCTGTCTTAGAGGAAGGTAAATTCCATGCAGCATTTCTATAGGACAGGGATCAGCAACCTTTGGCATGCGGTCCGCCAAGGTAAGCCCCCTGGTGGGCCGGGGTGGTTTGTTTACCTGACACGTCCGCAGGTCTGGCCGATTGCAGCTCCCATTGGCTGCGGTTCACCACTCCAGGCCCACGGGGGCCGTAGGAAGCGGTGCGGGCCACGGAATGTGCTGGCCACTGCTTCCCGCAGCTCCCATTGGCCTGGAGCAGCGAACCGTGGCCAGTGGAAGCCGCCATCATTCAAACCTGCGGACACAGCAGGTAAACAAACCAGCCCACCACGGGGCTTACTCTGGCGGGCCGCGGGCCAAAGGTTGCCAACCCCTGCTATAGGATGCTATGTAATTCTTTTCAAAAGCCTCATGTTATGATCTCATCGTATCTCACAATATAAATAGGGTTAAATTTAGGCAATGCTTTGAGAGTTGACCCAAAATGGAAACCTTACAGGGACTAGTGATTCATTAGAAAGAAAGCTTCTTTCCTGTGAGTCAGCACAGAAACAATGACTGTGGTATAGGGATATATGAAATGAAAACATATTCAATGACACTTTAAAAAAAAATATACCAGAGATGCTCTAAATTTTCTGAATTAAAAATATGAACATTTTTTCCAGCCAGCTACACATTGTCAAAACATTTGTCATGTCTAATCAAAAAGTTTTGTTGAAATTTTAACATTTTTCTAAATTTGGGAACAAGGAAAAACAGTTAAAAAAAATTCCCACAAGTTTGGGGTTTTTTAAAAAACTTTTGCTGTTTTGGGTTGAAGAAGATTTGATCAAAGGTTGTTTTAAAAAGTTATACTATGTAGAGAAAGGTGTGATCTAGTAAAATACTCTTTTTAAAAATTTTTTATTAAAGGAAACACTTTTAGGCAGCCCAACTATGTTAAGACACAGACAGCTCAGTGGTTTGAGCATTGGCCTCCTACACCCAAGGTTGTGAGTTCAATCCCTGAGAAGGCCACTTAAGGATTGGGGGCAAAAAATCTGTCAGGGGACAGTACTTGGTCCTGCTAGTGTAGGCAGGGGACTGGACTTGATGACTTTTCAAGGTCTTTCCAGTTCTCTGAGATAGGTTTATCTCCATATATATGTTGACAAGTATCTTTTCAAGATTTTTCAGTCCCATTTCCCAAGTCTTGCCACCTTCACTAGTTATATAGATCCTAGTTTGTTTGTTTGTTTGTTTTTTCTCCCTTAGAGGTGAGACAACCTACTGCATACCTGGGGCCAGAACCTGCTAACCCTTATCCACATCAGTAATTCCACTGAAGGATATGGGACTTATTACTCACAAGTGCAAGGAGTCACAAGATCAGGCTCTTAGCCAATTGCTGAACTAAAGAACAACTTTAAAAGCACAACAGAACATTGCAAACAATGCAGAGCTTTAAAAGAAGTCTGCAAAAAAATAATCAAAAACCATAATTAACCAAAATAGAACAGGTGGGGATGTTCAGTGCTGTCTTTGGAACTTCAGCAGGTGAAAATATGAGCTCAGTGAAGGCCTCACCTTCTAAAACTCTGTCCACACTAGGAAAAATTGTATGTTTTTAAAACTCGACAGCTAATACGTTTTAATCTTCTAATGCAGCAGCTAACACATTAAAATGACCATTTACTCTATCTACACTAAGATTTTAAAACACGTTAGCTATTACAGATGCTCCCTTACGCGTTTCATCCCGCAACGCCTTGCGTATCTCGGAATGTGAGTAAGTCGGAGATGTATCTCCGACCATTACGCAAAACAAAACAACACAACAACAAAAATCCACCACACCTATTTTTAGCTTATGGAGCTTTTTCCATAAGCCGGATTTCCATGACTTGGATTTCCATAAGTCAGGGAGCATCTGTACATTTTAAAAACATGCTTTTTTCTACCACTGACACACTGTAATGCCCTGTTGACATGAGCAAAAAAAGTGCATTTTTCCCAATCAAGCTCCGCTAACTCGACTGAGCTAAGTCAATTAATTCCTCCTCTGCCCCTTTAATGCCCCTGTAGACAAAGATTCATTTCTTGAAGATCATTTGAGCATACCTAGAAGGTCTGGTCGTGTTGCAGCCTACCTACTTACAGGTCAAATGATTTTAAAGGCGTGAATTGTCCTCACTACAGGTATGTTAAAGGAATTACCGGACAGAGGTTTCCATCAAGTTAGCTTAACTCCGTTGAAAAAAATAAAACCACCTTTCTTTTTTTTTTACCTGTGCAGACTATGGCAGTGACCAAATGGCCTAAGGACCAGATTCATCAAGTTACTTTAACTTGTGTCTTAACTGTAAGCATATGTAAGCTCCAGCTAAATGCATGGGAATTCACAAGCCTAAAGTTAGTCACAGGCTAAGGAACTTACTGAAACAGGGCCTATTTCTCCAGGGCCTGATTCCAGCCCTTCATAACTAGAGACTTTCTGTTGACTTCAATGAGCTTTGAAATAGGTCCCTAGAAACCAAGCAGATCATCTCTGCCACGTGTCTGGCCATCAGCAGGCTAGTGAGAAAGAGGGCTAACCTCGGGGTTCTTAAACTTCATTGCACCACGACCCCCTTCTGACAACAAAAATTATTACATGACCCCAGGATGGGGGACCGAAGCCTGAGCCTGTCCAACCCCATTGCTCTGGGGCAGCCCAAAGCAAAAGCCCGAGCTCCACCATCCCAGGTGGGGGTCAATGCCCAAGAGCTTCAGCTCCAGGGAGGGGGCCTGTAACCTGAGTCCTGCTGCCCAGGGCTGAAGCCCTCAGGTTTCAGTTTCTGCCCTGCCCAGTGTGGTTCAGGCTTCAGCCCCAGCAAGTCTAAGCCAGCCCTGGTGACCTCGTTAAAAGAAGGCCATGACCCACTTTGGGGTCCCAACCCACAATTTGAGAACCACTGATCTAGTCTAAATCTGGGTCTGTCACTGGCCTTCTAACTATTTAGAGAACTTAGAATATATTTATTTTCTAGTCATGACAACTTCTTCATACTTTGCAAATTATACCCTGAACTTAACTGAGTAATACTCTCTGGCAGTAGTCCTTGAAAAAACAATGCAATGGCTAGTGTGATAAAGAACTGATCAGCAAGGGTATCCAAACTGGACCCTAACTACCTGCTCCTGCTCCCAACGAAGTCAGTGATTAACTCCCATTAACTTCAGTGGTGCAGGGTCATGCCCTAAAAGGACAGAAATTTAATGAAAGGAGAAGAAAATTCAGTATTTAAACGCAGCATCTTTACTTTTTTTTTTTTATGTGCTTCTGATTAACGTTTCCTTGCGCAGACCTTGTAAAAAGTACTTGAAAATGCAATAAATAAATAAAACCCAGATAATGTCAAATGTTCAGAACATAAGATGATTCTTATTCATTGAAATGGGAGGGTTGTTTACCCTCTTCAGAAGATGTTGCTACTTTCGCTCTTCATTCTTTTAGTATTGTCCATGATTTCCATGATGATCTAAGAGATATGCTCCAAAGAAAAATGACTCCAGGAGGTACAGTTGCTAATGTAAATAAGCCTGCTTTAATACATCAATTTGAATTCTGTTCATGATCCATTCCCAGCCACAGTAAACATCACTTGCACTCAATACGATACAATGCTTGTAAGAAACCAACTGCTTTAATAGCTTAAAGAATAAGATCTTATAGAATGGGACAGTCTTTCATTCATAACATCTCTGTGAAATCATGAATCAAAGACATACAAAGTTCATTTGATAGTTTAGTCACATTCACCATAATACAGCTAAAATGCAGAGGAGAAAAAGTAGTCTACCCACAGAAAAAAACAGGGCAAATATTTTTACTTTTCTGATTCATAACAACTTTTAAAAATATTCCAGTTGCAAAATATTTTTAAAGCTAGATCACATTAATTCAACCATCTTTTAGCAAAGTTTTCTTAACTGCACTCGTATTTTAAAACAAGATGTATTTACTATTCTCTTGTTTAATTTGGAATCATTCTATAAAATACATTGGAATGTTATTAATGCCACACACAAAGAGATACTCACCTTTCATCTGATTTCATTTTGCTTTCATTCTTCAGTTTCAACACAAAAATGAGCACAAGTTTAGCCTTTGAGATTGATGGAAATTTCTCACCTATTTGTAGTCTATTACTACGAAATTACACCTGTTGAGAAAAAAAATCCGCCTTCTACTTCAAAAGAACCACAAAGCCAGTCAGAGTGGTTTTGTCACAAAGGTGAGTCATGCACCTCTGCTACCTGTACAGAAATGGGAATTCTTCTCTACAGGTTAGAAACAGAACCGCTGCATGACACGTCCAGACATTCCCATGGGGTCCCAGACACCGGGGCTTTAAGGAAAAGTCGATTAAAAGACAGGAGACGGAGTTTATACACTTACCGTTATTGTATGCAATGCCACTAATCCGTGGCCTTGCAACCTAAAGAGGGAGGGAGCGTGATGTATTTGCCGAACTCCAAAATGAAAAAACTGGGCTATCTGAAGAGGAATTAAAAAGCAAAGGAGAAGGTCAATAGCGACTCAAACCAGAGGGATTAAAGCCAGTGAAAGGCAAGTGGAAGCTCTTCTCCAGGAAAGTGGTGGAAAAGTTTTTTGCCACGCCTGGACCCGTGAGGAGTCTAAGGCTGAAACTGACCCGGGGCACCGAACCGTCCACATCAACGCGTTACAGGAGCTGCGGCGCCAACGCCAAGATCTCGTAGAGGAAGGATCCCGCCTCCAGCCAAGGAAGCGCTGAGCCAAACGAGCAGCGGAACTGGGCTCGCTCGCCAGCCCGTGGAGCTCTCGCTCCCGGACCGATCTCCCCTGCAAAGCGACCCCCTGCAACGTCCCTCCTCCCCCTGCAAAGCGACCCCCTGCAACGTCCCTCCTCCCCCTGCAACGTCCCTCTTCTCCCCCCCCCCACACCCTCTATTGTTGCAGCCGCGCCACCGAAGTCATAAAACAAAAGCAGCCGCGTTTACCGAGCGTTTGCAAACTTCCCCCGCGCAGGACTTCGCTTGCCGGGTTTTCTGCTGAGACGTGGCTCTCGCTTGGAAATCTGAGCTGCCGCCGCTGCCCGGGCGGCTTGGAAACGTGCAAAGAGCGGGTGGGCGCGGCCCCCGGGTCCGGAGGAAACGGGCGGCAGCCGGCGCGTTTCCCCGGCCCCTCTGAGCGGCGGCTCGTCCGCGCTGCCCACGAAGAGATAGAGCAGCAGCAGCGCGCCCAGGCACAGCAGCAGGGCCACCAGCTTGCAGTAGAGTTTCATGGTGCGGCAGCCCGAGCGGAGGCTCAGGCCCCGGGGAACGCGTCGCGCGGGCTCCTCCTCATCCCGCGCGAGCCAGACGGGACCCCCGGGGGCCGGCGGGGCGCAGCCCGAGACACGGTGCGCGGGGCGCCAGCCTGGCTCGCGGCGCGGCGCGGGCTGCTCCCGGGCCGGGGGAGGAGACGGGGGAGCCAGGGCGGAGCTCACACCTACCGTACTGTGTGGAATAGCGGCTCTCCCGGTGCTAGCCACAGGCTGCCTTCATGCGGGGGAGTCTGGGCTAATGGTGAGGGCAGGGGACTAGGCTTCAGGGCTCCTGGGTTGGGGCTCTAGGGCGGCAGAGGGATCTAGTGGTCAGAGCGGGCAACTGGGGAGCAGGGATCGTTCCCACTCCCAGTGCCACTGGGTGTTTTGTCTGAGGGAGTCACCCCGGCGTGGCTCTTGATACTGCCCTGTCCCCACCGGGAGTTCTGGGTCGCTTCTGGGGTTGTGGCCTTCCCCTTTCTGTGCCTCCCGCCCCTATAAAAGGGATGTTAACGCTGAAAGAAACCCAGAGCCCTCTTCACTGCTGTCCCTAAGGATGTGCCTACACTGCAGGGGAAGGAGTCATTTCCGCCTGGGGGGGTCCTACCCGTGCTCACTCGCATGGAGCTGGCGTGCTGGAAAGAGCAGTGCGGCTGGGGCACCGAGCTGCCAACCCCTGGGGTAGGCACTAGGGCGGCTAGCTGGTGCGGCTGCCCGTGTACCCACTCTGCTATTGTTACAGTGCTAGCTTGACAAAAGTAGTGCAGGTATGGCTACCCAAGCCAGAAATTACACCCTGACCTGCAGTGGAGACGTGCCCTAAACGGCATGTCCTGGCCATGCAGAATGTCCTGGGGGCAGCAGGGACAGGACTCAAGTCTTCATACTTCAAAACACAGGCCTCTGCCCTGTGAGCTCAACAAGTATCCCCAGTAGCAATTAGGAATATAGGGTCTGTGACACACAGCTGTAGAATTCTAATTCCATACAGACAAACTAGTTCATCAGAGCACTGCCCCACTGCCAAGAGGTTTTTCACACATAATTCCCAGTTAGAGACCTGTTGGTCAGGGATGCAATCAATGTAAAAGTCCAGTTTGGTGGTGAGAAAAGGAAGAGAGTCAGGATTCCTAGGCTCTACTACTGACTTACTATGTTACTCATGGCTAGACTTATGACTGGCGGGTCCTCAAAGTGCCATGGTTATGTGAGTATGTATGCCTGGTGTGGAGGAGAGGCAGTGGATGGGAATATATCAGTCCCTGAAATACATTTCTTCTGTCTGTGCTGCCAGGTGCTTCTCTCTCTCTCTCTCTTTCACACACACACACCCACACACCATTCGTATTCCACTTGCCAGAGGTAGATTGTGAGGGGTGGTGAAGTGTGAAATTTTCATGGGAATGCAGGAATACAGGAATCTACTTACTTTTTGAGGTGGGTGGGGGTTGGATTTGCCTTGCTGTGACTGTGGGCAAGTTATTTCACCCATCAGTGCAGAGTCAGAGGAGATGATATTGACCTACGTTGTAGATTAGGGAATCAAGCTCAGTGAGGTTTGTAAGCTGATATGTGATCCTTAAATGAAAGGTTTTACAGAAATGCAAGTATTAATATTATCCCTTAGGGCTAGATTTTAACTACCCAAAGGATGGAGGCACTATAGTCAGAAATCTCTGGAGTATCATAGCTGTTCTAGGGAAATAGGGCCCCAAGTTTTCTCTTTAAGGGTGTGTGCTTGATACAAGGTCTGCAGCAGAGCCATAGCTGGCCCAGGTCAGCTGACTGGAGCTCATGGGGCTGGGTTGCAGTGCAGATGTTCTGCTTGGGCTGGAGCCCTGGCTCTGGGACCTTCCCCCTGCAGGAGTTTGAGAGCACAGCTCCAGTCTGAGTTCGAATGTCTGCACTGCTGTTTTATAGACACACAGAGCCTGAGTCAGCTGACCCAGCCCAGTCCTAGGTACTTTATTGCAGTGTTGAAACAAGGTGGAATTGTGTCTGCTCAGTGTTCTCTTATGGTTTCATTTAGTATCTTTAAGTTATTTGTGTAGTGCCAAAGTATGCTGGAGTCATGTTGTATGGCTGATGCCTCCTGATGCCCTCAGGAAAACTAAGTGGCTTTCTCAGGAGACTGTCTCAATGGCAGCCTTTTAAACAAAGGGCCTAGCCACTGCAACACATACTCATTTGAGTAACCCCATTGAAACCATAGCACTGCCCATGTGAGTAAAGGATAGGCCCCAAATAAACAGATAAGCCAAGTTGTCTCCATTATCTGAAGTAACGCCTGCACTCCACAATGCTCCAGGAAGTGAAGGAGTCAATGCATCATACATGATGCATCCAGTGCGAAAGAGAGAGATGATTAGGTATTCAGGTCCACATATTACATTGCCGTATGCTTTTAAAATCAGATTTGCCTTTAGGATCAAATCCTGCCAAAATGAGGAGTAAGAATGGAAGGAATTGGACCTTTGTGTGTAAAGAATAAGTGTTGAGAAAAGAACATTGTCAGCCACTCTGCTGAAAATGTGAGAACGGATAAAGAATCTGGCAGAATGAGTCCTTTTGGAGAATCTTCTTTGGATGTTCTGTTACCTGCATACATGTTTCTTTTGCTTGACTCAAAGTTACAACTCTTTTCATGGTTAAATAGACTGGGTTAGATCTCTGGGGTCAGATGAAATATGCTCAGTGTAGGAACCGGAAACGAGCGAGAACGACACGTGATTTTTCTGTTCCCCTGATCCTAATACAGACTGGAGACCAACCCAAGGGCTGCTGTGCACTGTGTAGGCAAGAAAGCTCCCTCACATGACTGCTGCACTGACAAGAGATTACTGGAACTCATCCCCTCCTGCTTTCTGTCACATCCCTGATCCCCCACACCAAGGAAGCTACACCAACTTTCTGCGACTCAGGGAATCCATTGATATCCTTTCAGGGCAGCTCTCCATCCTGTTTGCACTGTTCCAGCTGTGATTTAGTTTTCTTGTATTGCCAATTAATAAATGCATAATCTGCCCAGCATGTTTGGGCTGGATCTTTCTAAAAAATATTTTAATGCATTTGTAATGATCTATACATCTATAGATTTATGCATCAATGTTGCAAATAAGTTTTTCCCCACACTGAGCATACAGGTGTAATTAGGAAAAGATAATTATCTAAAGATAGAAGGGATTATTAAAAGGTCAGTGTCAGGTAGTTTAGGACCCAAGTTTAGATTTTATAAATAAAAGAACTGATCATTACATGTTGTGACGGAGTCAGACCAAAAGGATATAGGAGAGTGCTGGAAAGCAGGTACATTAGTCTCAGGGTGTGCAGGTCCCTGTTCCCTGGATAGCCAAACAAAGGCTACTCCAGGCCAATCAAGACACCTGGGGCCAATTAAGAACCTTCTAGAAAGGAGTAGAAACAGCTAGCCTAATTGGGACACCTGAAGCCAATCAGGGACTGGCTGAATCCAGATAAAAACCTCCCAGTTAGTCAGGTGGGTGTGGGTGTCAGGAGCTGTGGAAGGAAGTTATGCTGTTGGTGAGACTGAGTGGTGGACACCTTATCATACAGAAGGAAGGAGGCCCTGAGGTAAGGGTGAAGTGGAGTTTGAAGAAGTGGGGACTGCTGTGGGGAAGTAGCCCAGGGAATTGTATTGTGTTTTGTGGCTAAAAGGTCAGCCATCTTAGCTGATACTATTAGGGTCCCTGGGCTGGAGCCCAGAGTAGAGGGTGGGCCTGGGCTCCCCCCTTTCTGCCTCCCCTAATTAGTCTCTGAGATTGGGAGACAATAGAGACTGTGCCAGGAAGGATAGCTTCTCCTCACTGGTTTGTGATGAAAATGGCTTAATAGACTGTGACCTTCTCTCCAGAGAGAGAAGGGTTCTGTGGAGGGTCACAGTGAGCCGCTGAGGCTAGTAAAAATCTGCCAGGAAATGCAGGATCCACGAAGATAAGGACAGAACTTTGTCACAATGTTTACACCATGCCTTAGCACAGTGGAGCTCTGATCTTGACTAGTATCTAAGGATGGCCACCAAAATACAAATATCAATTAATAATAAACAGTAACAAAACACTCTTAAAGGCTTTTTCCAAGTACCTGAGAGACTGCCCATGGCAGCTGTATGTACAGGAAGAAGACTCAGGTAAACTGAAAGAGATTCAAGTCAGGGTTGTACATGTATATCTGATAATGTGCAAGTACAGTACTGGTTTGAGACACTGGTACATGTTTCCTATTACTAAGTACTCCCTTAAGATTGTTACAGAGATTCCAATTAGGAGATTGAATGTTGCTGGGTAATAGGAGTTTAAGATACAAAATGTAAAAGAATTCAAGCACTCTTTTAAATAAAGAAAATAATCATTAACCAACCTGATCCTGTTTCATTCACATGAAATCAGCCAGCTAGGCTTATGTGTCATGCTTCTCACCTTGGCATCCAAACACCTTATGGGAGGCATGGGTGGTTCTGCTGGATCAGGCTCTGTATGATTTAAGTCAGGCCTGCACAACTCGGAAAGCAGCAAGGGCCATATTACTGCAAAAAAACCCAGCTGCGGGCCGAAAAGACTTGCTCTTGCCCTGCCCCCATCCGCTTCTCCCTACCCCACCACTTGGCTTGCCCCACCCCTACTCACCCCCTGCAGGCGGCACATGGAGCCTGTGCGGGCCGCATGTGGCCCCCGGGCTGCATGTTGTGCAGGCCTGATTTAAGTTATCATTTTTGAGATTGTCAGTGTCCCACAATGTACTTAAGTCTAATTAATATTCCTGGAAAGAGTTTACTGAACTGAAAAGAATGATGTGGCACTTCTTTTATTAGAACTGTATGATAAAATCTACCCACATTTACGACTGAAAACTTAATTGAACTTTGGTTCAGAGCAGATGCCAAAATGTAAATGACTTCAGAACAGAAGAAAATAGCAATAGTAAATGAAAAAGCACAGAAGAACCACAAGCACAAACCCATGTGCGCTTTTTTCAGCAAGTATATACTGTCCTGTAAAAGAATTACATGCTCATTCTCTATAACAGGAAGAGATATCAATAACAAAAGCTCAGACATTTGCCTTGCTCCATTTTACATCATCTGTTGTTTACGTCTGATTTGTGTGTAGGAAAGCCATGGGCCATTGCAAATTATACAGTTTGCAAAACATGTAGGGAATTTTTACAGAGCTATTTACTCCCTTCACTTTTGCAATACCTTGTGATGTGCCACTCACCTATCTGTTCACTCTTGTTTAGTTTAAATCAAGCCGTTGTAGGGATATTAACTCTTTGATGTGCATTAAGATGATACACTCAAGCAAAATCAGCTCAGGAAAGCAGTAGCTAGAGATTTTATGCAGAGTTACATTACTCTGCCTTTAGTTCTCCATCGCATGCATCTCTTTTTTTTTGGCTATGTGATGAATTGGCATTCATGTCAAGTCCTGATAATATATTGCAGCAGTTACAGAGACAGCGGCACTCAGACAGATGGTTTAGATCTACATCTGTGGTGGTAGCCAACTCAAATCAGTGAAACTTCTTATACTGTAGCTTTAACTGGGCTGTTTTGACAAATATTACTTTAAAATGATCACTTTTGGTACGGTAAATACCAATACTAAATATAATATGTAAATATAATATGTAAATACCAAATATAATATGTAAATATGTCTCATGTTTTGGAGGCTCTTTGGGTCCCCATCTGATGATTAAACAGCTCTTTAGATGGTAAACTACACATGCCTGTGTATCACCAGGAGTAAAATGCAAGTCTACTTCATCTCCCTAATTAGGGTGACCAAATGTCCTGATTTTGGGGTCTTTTTCTTATGTAGGCTCCTATTACCCTCCACCCCTTGTCCCAATTTTTCACACTTGCTGTCTGCTCACCCTAGTCTAACTGGGAGGAAATGGTGGTACTATGCTCTTCAGCCCCATTTTCCACATGCATGTTCAGCATTGTTCAGTGGCCACACACAATCCCTGCACTCCCCTTTTCCCATTCCACTATCTATGTAGGAATATTTATGGCTTCCCTTGTCTTAGTATATGAGTGCCCTACAATCAGAACCCCTATGAAGAAGGGCAGTATTAGTATCCCTATTGTACAGATAGGGAATTGAGGTACAGGGCGTGAAATTCAAACCTTGTTAACTTCAGGGAAGCCAAGATCTCACCCTTGATTTTTAGAGGTGCTGAAGTATCTGAAGTGCCCCTGGATTTGAGAGTTCTGGGTGCTTGGAACCTCTGAAAATCAGGTCCAAAGTGACTTATCCAACGTCACACAGGAAGTCAGTGGCTGAGTCAGGAATTAAACACAGATTTCATGAGTCCCAATCCACTGCCTTAATCATGAAATACTTCTTTCCTCATAATCCCAACATTCCTCTCCCGAGCTGCCACATCCACAATCCCAGCATCTTCCGCACACATACAGTTTGTCATGATTACAAACCCAGTTTCAGATGGGGAAGGGAGTGATATATAATTGAATATAATTAGCTGTCTATGAATCATGTACATATCATGCTAACATCTGTTTAAGTTCCTTAAACACATAGACCTTGGTAGGGAACAGTATCAGTGTTTAACCACTTGGCTTGGGACAGTTAATAAAAATAAGAAATGTGAGGAGGGACAATAAGGATTTAATAAGTTAAATTCATCCAAAGTGCAGCTCCATTGACTTCTAAGGGACTGTTTACGTAGTGAATTGGTGCACAGCAAGCCAGGGTATAAATTTATAGTGCGCTAGCTTGCCGGGCAGTAACATCCCATGTAGACACTGCTACAGCACACTAAAAGTTTAGTAGTGCACTTTGACATAGTGCTGTTCAAAATGGTGGTTAGTCAAAGCGCACCACAGAATTTATAGTGCACTGTAGCAGTGTTCACACAGGATAGTACCACACAGCAAGCTAGTGCACTGTAGATTCATATCCTGGTTTGCCACATGATACCTTCCCATGTACATAAGTGCTTTAGATTCAACAGAGTTTAGTTTGGCCCAGTGTCTGTAATATCATTGCCCACTTATGATAACTGAGATTTTAAAAATTTCTTGGAGGCTTTGGATTAGGACTGCAAAAGGCATGGAAGACAAAAATAGAAAAGAATCATGGACATGTAAAACAGTCATTAAATATTAACAATGATTCTATTATTATTGAAAATACTTAGGATCAAGAAGCCTTCATAAATTGAATAGCTTTAGCATGGGAATCTGACCAGTGAAAACTGCATTACAATAGATTATAGCCATTGTAACAGAGTGCTGGTGAGAAAGCATTGAGCCAGCCCCTGTTCCCTCTGTTAGCTCTGATAGGGAAGGCTCTGCTAGCTCAGCTCCCAGCTGGGGGAGTTAATTGGCTGGCAGGGTGTGGCCCCAGGGAAAGTAAGGCTTGAGGCAAACCACCTGGGAGCCTTCCAGGCCAGAGCATAAAGCTCGCAGGAAGGAAGTTAGAGGGTGTGGGTGGTTCTTCAAGGCAGTCAAGTCAGGGGGCTATCTTGTGTATAACTTTATATAGGTGATGGTGGGGGGTTGCATGAGGGAATAAAGGGACACTGGGGTTTGCACAAGGGAATAAAGGGACACTGGTGCTTGCAACAGTGGGGTCTTGACTCATTTGTGTACTGAGCGGTGAAGGGCTTGTTTACAGCCATAAAGAAAAATCTACCCTATAATCCCATTCATGAGTCTGCCAGTTTAGAGGAATCTGATGACATACACGATGATTTCTTCACATTTCCATTAAGATGTGGCTTTTGAGCAATGAGAGATGTTTTCTACATCAGAAAAACATTTAAAAGCCAAAAATTGCTCTCTAATGTTTTAGTTTACATCTTTCCCCAGTTTAAGCATAATAAAATTGAAATGTTTTGTATTAGTGAGAAAGTTGTATTCTAACTTTAGCAGAAATTCCAGCTAGCTTCTCATTACAGAATCCTGTAAATGATGCCAAATTATGTAATGTGGAAACTGGGCACACATTTTGCATTACTTACTCCTATATCTATTTTACTCTTGGATAATAGATGTACCTGTTTAAGTATCACTGCATAGAGGGAAAACTTGGAGAAACATGTGGTGATCCTACACACTAAAAAACAGCCCTTTAAAAGCATTTGGATACTCTAACACTGGGGCTTTTTATCACTGATCTAGACTTAACTAATTAATTGTATCTAAATATTGATTCTACTTTGAAAATAATGGTAAGAATGACACCATCCTAGTTAGTTTTGTTTTCTGGCACACAGACTTCAAGGTTGTATTACAGCTACCATCTTGGTGGATGCCCGGCACTGAAACAGCTAACTGCATTGATTGCTGAAGCTTGAGCTAAAGAGCCAGGCTATGTAATAGACTCACATTCTCTTTGGATTGGGCATAGAAGGGGACATGTTATGTATCTGGCAAGTGGGTTACAGTTTTAAGCAGGAAAATAACTCAGGGCCTCCTACTTCAGCCTATATTTTGGGTGAATTTTACCCTCATTCTGGATTGCAGTCAAAATGGAGAAGAGGTCATAGGGATGCAATGGTTGATGTATGGTACCTTTGTGTCCTCTGAATTTCTGGAGTGGTTAGAGTGGCTACAGGGACTGCTCTAACTTACACTGTGCTGCCATAGCTTCCTGTGGAGCCGGCCACAGCCAGAGAGCAATGCCAACTACCCACTATAAGTCCTTGCCACACCCTGACATGCCTCTTCACCTTCCATTAGCCTCATGACAGCAGCAAAACTCCCTGACACAGAACTGGCACTTGGAGCTCACAGATGAGGTCATGACCAGGGTCTTTGTGTTACTTGTAGTAAAGCTTATATCCTTGAGCAGGTAACAGCTAAAACAGAACATGATCTCTGTCTCTTTCATGCATTCAACCCAAAGGCACACATGCATGCATGCACCCTCACACACACACATTCTTGAACAGGTCTGTCATTACATCTACCTAGACACACTGGGAAGTACATTACATATACTTCCTGGATTTTGTTTAAATTCCACTTTTTAAAAAGTCATTTGAAAACATGATCCCAAAGCCAATAAAAGACATGATCCATAACTTCTTGTGTCTAGTGCTAAAAACATATTTAATACATGATATTAGATTTCTTGTTAAAATATCTAAAAACATGACTGAGAAGATCAGTGTGATTCAGGGTTCCATATCTTCTCTGGGGAAATAAAACAGATAAAGCTACTAAAATATCTATTGATGGTCAAAATACTTGAAACTACTAAGGACTATAAAGTCCAGAAAAACTAAATCAATGATTTGGAAAACAAACTCAGATTAAGGAATGTTTGTTTAATGGGGATCCCCAAGAGTGTTAAGACAGAAGTCAAAATCTTTTGTTTCTAACTGGTTTTTGAAGGTAATAAGGATGAACAATTGTGATTTTCCTCTATAATGCACTGTGGTATCTTCTATTCTGATCTCAGGAAAATCACCCAAACAGCACTTACATCATTTTTATAGACTGAGATTCTGCAAACCAGAAGCCTGAAGATGATCATGTGAATCTGAGTGGCTATTTCAGGGATCTAATATTTTATCTAGATTACACCAATTTAACTCTGGTCCATCTCCTTTCCAGTTGCAGAGGTGTTTTGTAATGCTGTGATGTTATTTGCTCATATGCTCTGGCTTTCCAGCAGGTGGAGTATTTATAATATTTTAAAGAAAAAGGGCATTTTTCTGTAGCCTGGAAAAATGTTTCTTTTTAAGGCCACTACCAGCAGAGATTAAATGCCTCTTTTTTTTTTACCCTTTAGGAAAGAGATTCATGATGCATTTCAAGGGGGGTCTTCACACACCAACATTTAAAAATGTGGATAATTATTTTGAACTGAAAACCAGGACAGTGTTCCTCCTTCACAATAGCTGGGCTTTTACACACTATGCTTTCTTTTAAAAAATGTTGTCGAATATCTTGGCCTTTTAGTCTCAGCTTTTCTGCTTTTAATGTTTTCTTTCAGGTTCTTTTTCTATTTTCTCTTTAAACTTTGTATTTCTGATCTATGGATTGATTAGTTAGGACCTGTCCTTGCAAAGAGCCATTCACATCTATAATCTTACTCACCTTCACCTGTTGACTTCAGTAGGATTACTTATGTGAGTGGAAGTTCCTTATATGAATGATACTCTGTTTATCCATTCTTTCCAAAGGGTTTTCCCCCTGTAATAATTTTTCACTTCTCAAAAAATTTCTATCATCTTTTAAATTAATTTAAATCTTAATCTCTCATTCTATTTGCTTGACTCTCACTCTGCTTTATTTCATTCTATCTTCCTCAAAGTTGCTTTTTCTTGCTGTATGTTTGCTTTTATTTCCTTACAAATCCTACTCATATTTCTAGCTCTTATGTGGCATCTACTTCTAAGGGCCTGACCCCTTCAGTATAATTCTAAACTAGTATGTGGCCATATCTACAATGTGTATGGTGGTACCTATTACTTCAGGATGTCACAAAGGTGTATCTACGGTTAGAAAAAAAAAAATTGAACAGAATGCACACACAAAAGAGGCCAGAGTTAAGGTTACACAGGCAACTTTAATTTTCCTATTTCCTGACTTTTGAGTACTTCACTTTGTAGCCACATTTTTAATGTAGTGTATTTGTAATGGACCAGCAATGATACTTTTCATGCCCGCCTGCTACCCAAAGAACATTACAGACAGCTCCACGGCACCCCTGGGAGGGAAGGAAGGAAGGAGGGCTGGTGTCAGGGAAAGATGGGTCCCTGGATTTGTATTTATGGCTTTCACTTCTTCACTTAAGGAGCCACCTCTGGGGCTGAAACAGGCCAAGCTCTGGCCCCGTCCTGATGCCGGGCTAGTCCACAAGGGCTTCTGCCCCTGAGGACAATGGGAGACTTTGCAGTGGCTTCAGTAACCCACCCTGAACCCAGATAAAATCCCCGGTTGTGGGACGTCCTTAGCCAGAGCCAGCGGGGTCACTGCGGGCCCCTCACACTGTGGGTTTGGGGCAGGAAGAGAACCCAGGTGTCCAGGCTGTATGTGAAGGGGGTTGGGGGACAGATGAGCTGGGTGCTCCTAGTAAGGCCCACGTGGTCGGGAGGCGGCCACCACCACTGACGTGTTTTCAGCGCGGGCGGCGCCGAGCAGCAGCAAAGTAAGCAGGGGGCGGGGCACTCTCGGAGGCTGGGCTGCCCAGCCCCTCCGCGGGTGGAGTCTCCACGTGCCCCGCCCCTTCCCGCGCTCTGGGGCCCCCGCCCAACGCCATGTGTGTCCGGGTCACGCGCGGGCAGCGCGCAGCCTGGGCCGCGTGCGAGGGAGGAGGAGGCGGCGCCGCAGTAAGTGGCGGGCGGGGTCCGCCGCGCGCTCCCGCCGCGGCCGTTACTGCCTGGCCGCGCGGATTTACCGGTTCTCACCCCCCCCCC
>ML677372.1:18607392-18745028 GCA_007922305.1 Dermatemys mawii
GCGCCCTGAGCATCCTCCTGCCTCCCCCGTGCGGCGCTCGGGGGGGGGGGGGTCCCGCCGCCCCCGGCCGCCCCGGGCCAGTGGTGCTCAGTGCCTCCCTCTGCCGCCTCGGCAGACCGTGCGCAGCTTCTCCGCCTCGCCCCCGCGGGCCTTGCCGCTCGCACAGGGACCCTGGAAACCCGGGCTGGGTGTCCTGGGAGGGTTGGCATCGGGAGCGAGGGGGAGATCTCGCTACCCACCCGGGGTTGTGTGGATCCGACTGGCTGGGTTCGCGGTGTGATTTTTGTCTTCACTAGCGTGGTCGTACAGGCACAACCCCTGGGTGCAGTTACAGGGTGGTAAAGTTGCTTTAGTCCCCTGTATCTCTCCCCCCTGCTTTCACCCATCCCCATCCAGTTGTATGATGCAGTTAAACTAATAAATCAGAGAGGTAGCCGTGTTAGTCTGGAATTGCAGAAGTGACAAAGAGTCCTGTGGCACCTTAAAGACTAACTAAAGTATTGAAGCATAAGCTTTTGTGGGCTAATACCCACTTTGTCGGATGCATGCAGTGGAAACTTGTGCTCTAATACTTTAGTTAGTCTTTAAGGTGCCACAGGACTCTTTGTCACTTAAACTAATAATGTTGCATGTACTGATGTAGCTAGTCTCCCATTCAGTGTGGGAATAGCTATAGTGGTATAATTACATCCACAGAAGTGGGGGCAGAGGGGTTGTACAGTTTCCATTGTAGGGTGTAGCTGAAGCAGTCCAGCTTCTCAGCCACGAAAGCTCATGCTGAAATAAATTGGTTAGTCTCTAAGGTGCCACAAGTATTCCTCGTTTTGTTTACAGCTTCTCAGTGTAGACAAGCCAAAAGTTTTCTTTTGAAAGCACATTTACACTAAAGCCCAGTTAAACTGGCTCTTTGAATTAACAGTCAGGAAACTGAATAATCATGTCATAATGTTAAGAGCATGAAATTTTTAAAAATGCCTTTTTTTCTGTCAAAACCCCACATGAAGATCAGAGGTATTTTATCATGTTGCACTAGAAAGGCAGTGGTGTGTCACGAAGTTGAATCACTTTGGGACAATTGAAACTTGATTGGACATAGCACAGGATAAATACACTGTAGACCAGTGGTCTTCAATGTTTTTCCTCCGTGGCCCCGTTTCGCTTTCCGCGGCAGCCTTTTGGCAGGACAAAAATAGACCGCCCGGGAGTTCGTTGGTCTCCCGGGCGGGATCGGCGGCAGCGCCAGGGTCTCGCGCACGCCCCGGGGGTGCGCGCACCCCAGTTTGAAGACCACTGCTGTAGAGGACAATCCTGTATGGGTGGGAATGAACGGGATGACCTAATGAATCTTTCTCTCTCACTTAGCTAATATACTCTTCAGAATCGTACTATATGATGTTTAAAGTGATGAGTGTTGCAAAGAGAAAAAGTGAAATATCTAGCAGGTATTCAGATACATTGTATTTTCTCATTTGCATATCTATCACGCAGCAGTGATTCAGAATCAGGGTGTTGAAGTGAATTGTTGTCAAAAGCAGTAGTATCTGCGGACATGTCTTCACGAGCAATGTTAAAGCGTCTCCGTGGCAGCGCTTTAACATTGTTGTGTAGTCACAGCTCCTCCCAGTGCTATTAAAAAAACCACCTCCACAAGGGGAGTAGCTACCCCTTGAGCGAGAAGGTTTCAGTGCTGTGAAGTGGCGGTGTAGACAAGGCCTGTGCTTCCCTGGCCACCTTAGCTGCGTGATCTGTTAAGATTAGGAAGCATTGTGTTGCTGCAGCACATTATGGCTTTAAAGAAGTTACTGTGATAAGAGCATGGGTATGTTTAATAAAGACTATTGTGAAAATGTTATTTTCCATGCAGAATAGCTCCTTTTCAAATTATAATTCTTTCGTTTTTAAAGGATTTATTTTTAAATCCACCAAAAAGGCATCCAGGATAGTTTATACATTTTCTTTTAAAAACAAACTAATTCTTAGGGGGCTTTTTCCCCTAAAGAAAATTGTCTCTAGATGATCAAAAGAATATTTTTGGAGCCCTACAAGCGCCAAACTAATTTTTTGCCTGGTACGATGGAATTACTTCCTTGTTGATGAATTAAAATATTCCCTGGGTTTATAATGGGAATAGTGATGCATATGTAGTAATAAAATCCATAGCTGTAATTCACAGAAGGCACAGATTAGGGAAGGAGAGGCAAAGGTAATTTTAAGTTGCTTTTTGGTCACGTTGGTTCTGGGCCAGCTGTGGGACACTAATTTACAGCAGCCTTAAGCAGGCTGTCAATGGGGTCTGCTGCAGCGTAGATTCTTGGCAAGTTCTATGGATTCTGTCACCTAGAGAATGCTCCTTAAATCTGGGACTGTTAGGGAAGCAGCGTAAGGCTGCATATGGCAGTCAAGGATTGGGGGAATTCTTCCCTGGATGGTGGCAGCTCCTTTTTTGCCTCCAGGTGTGTGTGTGTGTGTGTGTTTTAAGTTGAGATTGACCAGTTAAACATTACCAGTGACCCCAATGACTGGAAGATAGCTAATGTAACGTCAGTATTTAAAAAGGGCCCTAGAGGTGATCCCAGCAATTACAGACCGGTCAGTCTAACGTCCATACTGGACAAATTAGTTGAAACAATAGTAAAGAATAAAATTGTCAGGCACATAGAAGAACATAAATTGTTGGGCAAAAGTCAACATGGTTTCTGTAAAGGGAAATCATGTCTTACTAATCTATTAGAGTTCTTTGAAGGGGTCAACAAACCTGTGGACAAGGGGGATCCAGTGGACGTAGTGTGCTTAGATTTCCAGAAAGCCTTTGACAAGGTCCCTCACCAAAGGCTCTTACGTAAATTAAGTTGCCATGGGATAAGAGGGAAGATCCTTTCATGTGTTGAGAACTGGTTAAAAGACAGGGAACAAAGGGTAGGAATAAATGGTAAGTTTTCAGAATGGAGAGGGGTAACTAGTGGTGTTCCCCAAGGGTCAGTCCTAGGACCAATCCTATTCAACTTATTCATCAGTGATTTGGAGGAAAGGGTAAACAGTGAGTAAACAGTGACGTGGCAAAGTTTGCAGATGATACTAAACTGCTCAAAATAGTTAAGACCCAAGCAGACTGTGAAGAACTTCAAAAAGATCTCACAAAACTAAAGGATTGAGCAACAAAATGGCAAATGAAATTTAATGTGGATAAATGTAAAGTAATGCACATCAGAAAAAATAACCCCAACTATACATACAATATGATTGGGGCTAATTTAGCTACAACTACTCAGGAAAAAGATCTTGGAGTCATCGTGGATAGTTCTATGAAGACGTCCATGCAGTGTGCAGCAGCACTCAAAAATGCAAACAGGATGTTAGGAATCATTAACAAAGGGATAGAGAATAAGATGGAGAATATCTTATTGCCTTATACAACTCCATGGTGCGCCCACATCTTGAATATTGTGTACAAATGTGGTCTCCTCATCTCAAAAAGGATATACTGGCATTAGAAAAGGTTCAGAGAAGAGCAACTAAAATGATTAGAGGTTTGAAATGGGTCCCATATGAGGAGAGATTAAAGAGGCTAGGACTTGTTAGCTTGGAAAAGAGGAGACTTAAGGGGAGATGTGATAGAGGTATATAAAATTATGAGTGGTGTGGAGAAAGCGAATAAGGAAAAGTTATTTACTTGTTCCCATAATAGAAGAACTAGGGGCCACCCAATGAAATTAGTGGGCAGCAGGTTTAAAACAAATAAAAGGAAGTTCTTCTTCACCCAGCGCACAGTCAACCTGTGGAACTCCTGCCTGAGGAGGCTGTGAAGGCTAGGACTATAACAGGGTTTTAAAGAGAACTGGATAAATTCATGGAGGTTAAGTCCATTAATGGCTATTAGCCAGGATGGGTAAGGAATGGTGTCCCTAGCCTCTGTTTGTCAGAGGCGGGTGATGGATGACAGGAGAGAGATCACTTGATCATTACCTGTTAGGTTCACTCATTCAGGGGCACCTGGCATTGGCCACTGTTGGTAGACAGGATACTGGACTAGATGGACCTTTGGTCTGACTCAGTTCGGCCTTTCTTATGTTCTTAACTAAAACTACTTAGGCCCTGATCCTGCAAACACTTTACAGACATTTAGCTCAGTGAGAGTGTGTGTGTGTGTTCATAGATTGTTGCAGGAGATTTTTGGCGATTTGAGTTTCAAAGCAGGTTTTATGTGTTAAGAAATTCAGAAGTGACATCACTGTACTCTGGCCACAAACTGTGATTTGAGCATAATTACATTTTTACTTTGAGAACATGCTGAAATACATCATATGATTAATGTATGAAAAGAGCACTTGTAATGCATGATATGAAATGAGTGTTTCAGAATCTTTTTAAGAGTAGTTCTTAGTGTTCTATGAATTGAAAGAATGTGTGCTTTAGAAAGATGAAGAAATGATACATTTTTCTATGTTTCAGTGACTAAATTATAAAACAATGTATTAATAAAATGAAAAATGGACACGGAAGTGTGGGTAAGAATTAAAAGATAGACACCTGTCTGTGGGGTGTTAACCAACTTCCCATATCTGTTGCAATACAACAAAGACATTAATAGAAAATACTCAACGAAAATTAATTTCTGATACAGCATAGTTTATTGTACTTTTGATTAATGGTGGTGTCCTGCACTGTAAACCTGATATTTATGGATTGACGGACCTATAGATGCAGAATGTATTTGTGAAAAAACTAAAAGATAGTATAAAGGATCTTATTTTGCCTTTCTTGAGCAGGAGTGGATAAACTACGGCCCATGGGCCAGATCTGGCCCTGAATTGTGACCTCTGTGGCGCCGCAGGGTTATGGCAGGCTCTCTGCCTGCCTTGGCCCCGTGTCACTCCCAGAAGTGGCTGGCACCATGTCTCTGTAGTCCCCGGGGGATAGGAGGTGCAGAGGGCTTTGCGCGCTGCCCTCACCTGCAGGCACTGCCCCGGCAGCTCCCATTGGCCTGGAACGGGGAACTGCGGCCAGTGGGAGCTTTGCGAGAGGTACCCACAGCCAAGGGCAGTGCGGAGCCCTCTTCCCCCCTCCCCCTGGGGCAGTAGGGACATGGTGTCGGCAGCTTCTGAGAACGGCGTGCGGCCAGGGGAGATAGGCAGCCTGTATTAACCCTGCTGTACGCTGCTGCTACCCTGGAGCCGCTCAAGGGTAAGCAGCGTCAGGCTGGAGCCCACACTCTAAATCCCTCCTGCACCTCAACCCCCTGCCCTGAGTCCCCGCCACACTCCAAACCCCTTCTGCATGTTAACCCCCTGCCCTGAGCCCCCTCCTACACTCTGCACCCCCTCCTTCATCCCAACTCCCTGCCCTGAACCCCCTTGTACACCCTGTACCCCTTCTGCAAGTCCCTTCCTGCACACCACACTCCCTCCCGCACTCCAGCTCCCTGCCCTAGCCCTACATTCATGGCCTTGCATGCAATTTCCCCACCCAGATGTGACCCCTGGGCCAAAAAGCTTGCCCACCCCTGTTTTTGAGGATTGTGCTTTAATATATCGTAAATCTGGCTCATATTTTTAAGCCTGTTTTCCGTAATATTGGATTTCAATACTTCAGCGTCTACTGTCCTGTACATGTGCCATGAGGTGTTGATGTCTTCATTGCTCAGCAGAATTTTAGGCTGTAAAATTGTGAGTAATTTGATATTGTGGTTTTTTGTCATATTAAAAAATCAGTTAAAAGTATGCTTTGAATTTCGTTTTCTGCTTTAGTATAATTTCCATCATTTGGACAATTCTCTTCCAAATTTTATTATTTAATTCAGTTAATGAAATTTATAAATCTAATGTTTAGCACCTGGTAAATTATAATCTGCTTTTTAAAAACAAGACTGAATGCAGTGTTTGAAAGTAAGGAGTATTGTTAGTTTTACAGGAAGTCAAAAAATTGGTTGATATGTGTTTAGTTGTTCCATGTCAGCAAACATTATTTGTTGTGAAGATATTTACGTAAAAGCCATTTATTAAATTCATGACTATCCAGATTATTCCGTATAGTGGTTACACTTACTGGGACTTTTTCTGCCTTTATGATTTTAATCATTGTTAGGATTCCATTACTGTGATGTGCTAATGCAATGGAGCCAAAACACATCAGGTTACTAAGCTGATCTTTTTTTCGAACTGCTATAGCAGAGCTCAGGTTTTAGGAACTCTGAAATCAAACAGGGCAAACTAACACTCACTCATTGTGCAATGACAAGGCAGTCCCATGAGCCATATCAATTCCATCTTCTACCTCTTCCATTTTTCCAACCATATTTCTAAATATTGAATAAAGATTCTTCTGGGGGAAAAAGTGTGTGCATAGGAAAAAGGAATTGAATAATAATGGATTAAATTTTGCACACCATGATCAATATCCTTCCTATGGGAATCAATTTTCAAATATTGTATATTGAATTCTGTCCAGTTTTGATTATGATGACTAGTTGTAAACATTAAATTGGTCCTGTGCATCATCTCATGTAATGGATTATACCAGGTTTATCAGGTTTTAATTATGATGTTAGTAGGACTCAGGATTTTTTTTTGCATTTTATAAGTGTGAAAAAACCCCCAAACCACCACCACCACCAAATAGCTGGAATGGGGTTTTTTTTTGCTAAAATTAAAAACTTTTTTGTTTCTCCATTGACATGATTACTAGAGGTAGTTCATTAACCAAAACTTAGCACAGCCAGCTCTGTGCTTTACATACTGAATATGCTTGGCGCTTTAAAATACTTCAGGAGTGTATCTTCATTGAGTTGGCTTGATTAAAGAGCTATAATTAGGAACCAAAGATATTGTTTTACAATTCTTGACAATGAAAATGTAAACAGTTCTTTTGTTCATAGATGTTCTATTCACAGGTGTATAGAAGATACCACATTCTCCTCCAAGCTTAAATGCTGTTGCAGGGAGTGTATTTATTTTTGTGGTTCTCTTATGAAGGTAATCTTTTTTTCTTTTTTCCTTTTTTCCAATAGGATTTTACTGGGAGTGTGGTTGCCTGTTCAGCTGCATTCATCATGATAACTCCAGCATTTGAACTGAGCCAGGATCCAGATTTTCTTACTATAACAATCAATGTACCTTATGCCAGAGTTTCTGAGTTTGATGTGTATTTTGAAGGAACGGATTTTAAATTTTATGCTAAGCCTTACTTTCTCAGGCAAGTAAAGAAGGGATTTTAAAACCTTAAGCTTCATAAAATAAAAATTCTGAAAAGAGAATGAACTTTATTTCTGTGTCTTACAGAACATTTTACTGCTGCAGATCCTATACTGTGGTCTGCAGAGAACTGGCTGGTCACATGGTGGCTAGTTCTCTTCTTGTTTCCAGCTGCTAAATCACATTAAAAGAAGCTAAAATATTTAAATGCATTCCTGGTATTACATTTTCATATTGGATAAGTAATGCAATCATGTATGGTACAGAAGATCATTGAAACAATTTCAATATTAAACAGGTCATCCAAACTGAAAAAGTTTGACAACCCTTCACCTGTAGTATCTTGTAATTTTAACAGCTCATTTCTTTCTCTTGTTGTGGGAACTTCAAGCTTCAAAGCACCAGCTCTCTTCTCTTGCACATGTTTATATACCATAAGTGGGGTTAACTAGGTGGGTGGACAATAGCATATCAGTTAGTCTAAAATAACAGAAGGATTTTGGTATCTTGTCATTCTGGGTCAACTCTCTTCATTCCTTGAAATGTCAAAATCCTTTACCTGTTCAACATAGTGCTGAGGATGTCTTCCCTGTAATGATTCTGATTCTCGCCCATGTCTCTCAAATGCGGATCTCTTTTGTTACTACATGGGGGTAAACTTTCAAAGCAGCGGGTTTAGCTGCAGACAAGGATTTAGCTGCATGACTTCCATGAACATCAATGAGAGTCATGGAGTTCAATCCTCTGTACTGCTTATGGAATGTGCCATGTAGTTTTACTGGTCAAGCCATTAGTCTGGATAATAAATCAGGCATTTGATAAGACATGTCATCTTTGTCCATAGACTAACGCTTCCTGGAAGTATTGTGGAAGATGGAAGAGAAGAAGCATCTTATAATGTGGCCAAAGGTATTAGTTAATAACGTTGATCTTCTTTATTATTAAAAAACAACACATGATCTCTACTAATGTACCTTCTGCTGCATTGTAATTACCCAGAACTTTTAATTTACTTGTAGCAACACATGTTTAACTGGGATTCCTCCTGGTTTTGGTTGTGGTTTAAAACCTGTAGTTTACAGTATTTTATTTTATACACATTTACCATATAAACACAAATGGTTATGCTAGCTAAAAAGAAGGAAGGTAATGACATTTTCATGTTCTGTTCTTATCTGGCATGCAGAGCTAGCTCCTGGTGTTCATCTACTGAAAGGATATTGAGGGCTTGTTTGCATTACCATGAGGGGTTGATCTAAGATGTGCAACTTCCGTGAATAGCATAGCTGAAGTCGACGTACTTAGAACTACTTACGGCAGTGTCTTTGCTGTAGTAAGTCAACAGCTGACACTTTCATGTTGATTCCACTTACGCTCTCTTTCTTACTGGAGTCGACAGGAGAGCACTCAGCGTTCGATTTATCGCATCTAGGTGCAATAAATTGACACCCCGCTGGATCGATTGCTGCCTGCCAATCCGGCAGGTAGTGTAGACAAGCCCTAAGTGATCACCCAATGAGTGAGAGTGGCTGTCACAATAGAACTTTCTGCATTGAAGGCTAAATTCTTCATAGATACAGATCATAATGTTTCTGTTAAAGGAAGGTCTATATATATGATTTCTTCCCATGTGACATGAACGATATAAGTCACTGAACCAAGAAAACTAGTCCATTCAGCCTGCGAGAAATATAAGCATGAATAAGTTTCAGTAACTAGTAAGAGAGCAAATCTCAAGAAATCTGGGTAGTCTTATGAAATAAATCAATGGAAATACACTTATCAGCCATCCTACATCCCACCAAAAGTAATGTATTGCTGTAGAGACAGGATTAGTAAAGTTTTTGTTGAGTTCCAAAAATAAATTCTAATTTGTGTCGAAGGAGCAGTAGCAGAAATACCATACAATATACATTTTTCCTATGACAACTGCATTATCTTTCATATGGCAATGTCAAAACGTGGAAGTAGACACACATTTTCAGGCCTCATGGTAAATAATATGTATACAAATTGCTTAAGATTTACAAAATTTAATGCCTGGATCTTGTAATGAGATCTGTGCTGAGCTCTGTGCATTGCCTGTTGATTGCCAGGGCACTTTGTGCAGATGTAAGTACAATATCTGCGTGTGTGAAAGTGACTGCAGCATTGGGGCTTAAAATTGTAAACTATCTAGTTCACCAATTTATTCAATTAACAAAATAAAGCTCCACAAGAATATGTTTTGTAACCAAGACCTTGGCTTATAAAGATACAGTCTGCTGCATCCAAAGGCATGTTTATACATCTGAAATAAAATAAGCATCAGAATATTAAATGCATCTTTTTTTAATCTTGTGGTTGATTATTTGAGGGGGAAAAGGTTTAAAAATAAAAATCTACTTATTCTATCTTTGTTATATGAGCTGTGTCAAGACATCACCATAAATAATAGTGATGCATTTTTGTGTACCTTTTGAAAAAGAATTTAATTGTCTGATTTTTGTGGAATTCATCCAGTCAGGTTAACTCTAAAAAATGCATAGAGATGAACACATAGGAACATTTTAGTTGCATGAATCCTGGGTGAAATACACCCAAATAGCTTCCCAAACATTTAGCTTCAATAAGAAGAAATGATTGCACATTTTTTACAGTTTATCTTTTAAATTGTTACACATCTGAACCAAATTTTAACTTCTCTTTCAAGGCATTTTCACAGTTCAACTGCCTAAGGAGACTCCTGGTCAGTATTTTGATGGATTGGACATGTTGACAGCTCTGTTAGCACAGAAGAAATCTAGATCAGCTAAACCATTAGTGGAAGAAATAGGTATGATTACTAACAATGGTTAATACAACATATTTTAAAAGTTTAACTTGTATAGTTGATTTTTCATTTGAGTTTGTAAGGTGAATTTGTAAGCAAGAAACTTCCCTGGTGTGAAGTGCATTACATGTTTACATGGTTTGAGAAAGTGTTTTGCAGGAGTTATATTTACATCTCAAAATATATAACACTTACTAATTCTTTGTTCCCCTGTAGTGTTTGTATGATCCATAGAGGTTTGAGATTTTGCTGCTGCCTTTGTGCTAAGGCAGGGGTTGGCAACCTTTCAGAAGCGGTGTGCCGAGTCTTCATTTATTCACTCTACTTTAAGGTTTCACATGTCACTAATACATTTTAACCTTTTTAGAAGGTCTCTTTCTATAAGTCTAGAATATAGAACTAAACTATTGTTGTATGTAAAGTAAACAAGGTTTTAAAATGTTTAAGAAGCTTTATTTAAAATTAAATTGAAATGCAGTTCCCCCAGAACAGTGGGCTGGCCCCGAGCAGAGTGAGTGCCACTGAAAATCAGCTTGCGTGCCGCCACTGGCACACGTGTCATAGGTTGCCTATCCCTGTGCTAAGGTATCTGGTCTTTTAGCTCAAGGAGTAGTAGCTCATTAGATCTAGCAGTTGCAGGTTTAACACCTGCAAAAGACCTAAGGATGCTGTTACATAAAGAGGAAGGCTTGAATAAATGTGATTAATTGTGTGATTGTCTGTCCTCTTACCAAATAATTAGCAATATCTCTTTTCTTGTATGTGCGTGTGATGTTTTTTTAATATACGGAGTTGCGATCTTGGGGGTAAAATCCTGGCTTTATTGGCGTCAATGTGAGGTTTGCTATTGACTTCAGTGAGGCCACAGTTTCATTCTCGGTGTATATCGCGTTTGTCTCTGAGCCTCCATTATTGCATGTAGGAGTGTGGGGCCCTGATCATGCATGGAGCATTAACATGAGGTCTCTCTGTATGAAACATTGCTTAATAGTACAGAATATGGGTCACTGATTATCTGAGTATTCTGCATGGTCTTAAGGTGTAGTCCAGGGTAGAGCACAATTCAGTACCCATCATCAGGGTGATAAAATCAAGCATAACTGATTTTATTTTGGATGCAAGCCCATCATTGTCTTTTTGTCAAGTATGTGTAAAAACGGCTCTTAGAACAAATGCTGTTTGGCTATCGAGAGGCAATAATGAACCATCATGAATCCTCAAATTCTGAACTTGAGTTGCAAATGCTGAGGAACACAACCTTCAATCAAAAAGATGATATAACCTGACATTCCTTCCAGTTGCCTCCTCCAGTCTCTGCTCATTACCTTAGTCTTCTGTGGATCGAGTCTCTTCAGGCTACCTCTCATCCAAGTTTTAGTCTCTGTTAGGCACTAGGAAGGGTTCTCAGTCATGCTGACTAAGATAAAATAAAAAGTTTTAGATGTAGGTGTCGTACAAATACACACACATTCTCTCTGATCCTCCTGCTGGATCCAGAGAGATGTCAAACAAGGTGGATGGTGTAGAGCCCTGTGGAACCCTGCCAAAGAGAGTTGTGGGTGCAGATGAACAGTGACCCATAACCATTCTTTGGGAGCTCTTAAAGAAAACATTGGAGCCATTTGAGCACAGATCCTGGGAGAATTTTGCAACAAAAAACTAAAAATTCTGCACGCAATATTGTAGAATTCTGAAAAATACTGCATATTTTATATGTCAAAATAACTATACAATCATTCCACTTTCAGTTATTTTGGTAATTTATTTCATACTACCTGTCAGCAAGTATGTCTGTAACAATACAGACAACAAAAAAAATTCAGGAAATGTTTTTTGACAAATATATTTCTTAGTAGGCATATTAATACAGAACTTTGAGTAATAATTCATTTGAACTACAGTACAGAAATGTATTCCCACACTCCTCAAAAGATGTGCAAAAGCTTGGGGGATTCAGATAATGGAGAAACTGAAGGAGGGGGAAGTAATTGCTTGGAAAGAGCCTCGAAGTGAACCTAGAGGGTTGCTGGGTGTGTGTGGGAGAAGTATTGAACAGGTTTCTTTTCCACTGGGGGGTAAAAACTGTTGGGGAGCCTTCCCCATGCAGACTCTGGCTGATCCCTAGCCTCTGTTCCCCCAACTAGCCCTTCTGACCCCGGTATGTGACTCCCCCCTCAGCAGCCCTACGTGCCCTATGCTTTCTGTCCCTCCATGCCCTGTACCTCCTCACCTGGCTCCATGAGCAGGGTGCTGTGAGGAACTCAGCATCTTCTCCTCTCTATCTGCAGCAGGCTGCTCTGACCCAGGAGCAGCTGACCTCTGTTCTGGCGCCACAGCAGCCCCGGTGGGTGGAAGACATAACTAATGCCTCTTTAGCAGAATTTATTTTCTGCGGACAAAAAAATTTCTGTGGGGGACCTGAATTCTGCACATGGACAATGATGCAGAATTCCCCCAGAAGTACAGTGGAACCCCAGAATACTGCGACGATTGGGGTCCAAAAATATCGACCACCATAAACGCGGTGTTGCAGTATTGCGGGGTTCACCTGTAACACCAAGAGTAGAGAAGCTATACCTATGTCATCTAGGTTGATACCAGTGTGAGTATACATCCCCCTCTAGTGGATGGACCACGTCAGGAAAGTTAGAGGTCTGCTACTGCCTTTGACCTTCTAATTCAGGCATCAAAGGCGGGAGCCACGTGCGCCCCGTGTTATAAGCGGGTTCGCGCCATCGCAGGGTGCGGTATTGCAGTGTTTCACTGTAACAGATCTGTCAGCAGCACCTGCTGTTTTTCACTCCTGATTAGAGGTGTTGGCATTCAAGAACAATTCCAGAATTTACCCACAACCTTTCACTAGCTAAGAAGGACATGGATCTAATTTGTATACTGGTATGTGGGCCACACACATGCACACAGTGAATGTATACTTATGCATTTGGTACCTAAATGACATTTATATGTACAATTACTAAATTATCCCCCAGATAGTTTTCATTGCTTAGTTTTACAAATAACATTGAACTTTGTAACTACAGTTTATATTTTGTGCCAGGCCAGACAGTGTCATTTTAAAGAAAGAAAAATCTAAACAGCAGTAGATAAATTAATGCAGACTTTGTTATTGCTGAAATTTGTTAATGGTACAAAATCCTTTCTCAATTTTCCATTTTCCTTTCTTTCTCTGAAAACTATAGGGTCCTCTGATACAGTAGACTCTCGATTATCCAGGATTGGTTTAACCAGGATGTGGATTAACCAGGATGTCAAAAAAAAAAAAAGTCACAGGGCCAGCTCTGGCTTTGTTGCTGCCCCAAGCACAACACCCCCCACCCCCACCCCGCCCCCAGGGTGCAGGGCAGCCCGTGAACCAACACCCCCTTCCCCCAGAGCAAGGTGGCTGGTGAACCAACCTCCTCCCCACCCCCCATATTTCTTATGGATGGTGATTATCCGGGATTTTATTAACCAGAATTATTTTTTTCCCTACCATCCTGGATAATCGAGAGTCTACTGTACTAGAAAAGTTTTTCTAATAGTTAAAAAAAAAAAATAAAACAAAAAAACCCTGATTCATAGATTAACTAGTAATCTTTTCATTAGCTAATACTTTAGTCAAAGTATAACTTTGAGATCCTTTTCTCTTTTATGATACAAAACATTTCTAGGTACTGCTGCTGAGCTAGCCGAGGAGGAGGAGGAGGAAGAATTTGACTGGGAAATTGAACAGACCCCTTATCATGAAACCTCAGAAAGTGCTTTACATTTACAATGCAGCTACGGATTTGGAAATATGAAATCAGGTGTGTTCCAGCGATTGCAGGTGTGTGATTTTTCTTAAAAAGTGTCTGCTATGAAGTTTATATGACCTAGCATGCTGATTTCAAATGGACTTAGTGCAATAATGTTTCAGATGTGTTCATTTTAGCAGCATGTATTTGTCCAGAACAAATCATGCCAAAGCAACCTCATTTCATCCTTTGACAGGTTTACTGGCCTAGTAAATAGTGGGAAGCAGTATATATGATATATCTTGATTTTTGTAAGGCTTTTGACACAGTCCCACATGATATTCTCATAAGCAAACTAGTGAAATGTAGTCTAGATGAGATTATTGTAAAGTGGGTGCATAACTGGGAATTTTTGTAGTACTTTTATGAATCCAGTGTGCACCTCAGTTTCCCTCTGTGCTTTGTACTGCTATGTACTGAGTGTAAAGAGCAGGAGACATAGGGGTTTTGTCACATAGCTGCCTAACATCACTGCAGATACTTGCTGAGGTGCACTGATCCTTGAATAGGGTAAAAGACACTTGATCAGAGACCATCTCAGTTGGATATTCTGAGCAGAGTTCATGGAGAGAAACAGGAGTGCTGGAGCCCAGACGTTCAGTCTCGGAAGCGATGAGACTGTGTGGCCTACGCTTGAGGAAAAGTGGGACCTCTCAAGGATCTAGAATGCTTGAGGGGTACCTTCTGTGAACTGTTTAAAAGCTGAGGTGTACCATATATCCTGTGGATCTGTGGCAGTATGTTAGTGAAGTCAGTCACAAAACAGATACATGGGTTGGTTGTTGATAAACTGCATTTTTGTTTTCAGAGTTAGTGCTAAATGCATACATCTTGTTTAATATAATTGTAAAAAATATCTTGAATTCATATCCAAAGCTTAGAAGTGGATTTTGAAGGATATACTTTATAGTTTGTTGTGTGTGTGTGTAGTCTAGGGAGAAAGTTCCAGCTAACTTGCAAAAGAAGTGGATCAGTCTGGACTAATTACTGCATTCTTGTCTGACTATATATATTTGTGCCTGATATTCACAATAATAAAATTATTAACTAGATAGTAAAACTGCATATGGTTTTAGAGTTATCTCAGAGTAAAATGAACTAAAAAGTACACTTCAATTATTCATACAGATGATACAGTTATTACAAAGAATTGAAATAAGATTGGTGTATGTATTATTTGCTTAGAAGAAACTGTTACTAACTTTGATCCCAGTCCTCCTAGTTGTTCTGCTTTGGTAGACTCTGTAAAGTCAGTGGGGCACTGCTCAGTCTCAGGAATCTACATGTGTGGAACAATTTACTGGATCAAAGTCTTAAATTGTAGGCTTAAATCTGCATTGTTAATATACACTAAACAGTTTCTTTGTTTATTGACTGTAGTCCATCTCCAATTTATTCCAACCTGGAGAGAATAAGGATTACATAAAGATATCACAAATATGTACGGCATTTATTGTGGTAGTAGATTATAGACAATTTACTAACTAATATTTTGTTATGTACATAATACCAAGAGGTAGAAGTACTAGCTATTTCTATCAACTTTAACTGTAATACCAAGACTATATAACTTGCTTACTGCATGAATTGTTATGTCTTAAGGTGGAAAAGTGAAGTAATGTTGGGGGAAAGCTTTCATGTTCTAATAGCACGTATGTTAATGGGTCTGTTGCCATGGAATTCCTGCAGAAGTACATATTACACCCATATTAATGCCTCGTTAGTTTGATTATTACAGTGAAATTCCAAATTACTAATGATTGCCCCCTTCAATGTTTAAGTGTCAATTTGTGCATAAACTGTCGTGTGATCTCAGGAGTAGGAGTCAGTGAGGATTTGGAGATCCACAACATGTTGCAGGACTGGGCCCTAGAATTGCAAGAACGATGATGTCTGGTTTTTGTCTGTACCTTTATTGCAATAGCTTTCATTAAGTATTGCAGATCTGAGGCATTAATGAAAAATAGTGCATCTTTTTCTTTGTAACCAAGAGAAAAGCCCAAACAGAATTTATTGTGTTTGAAACACCTAAGGCATTTGGCCATATGTTATTTAAGTAACTCAGTCTGTATCTAAAAGGTGAGCAGAATTGATTGAATAGATTTAAGAAGAATAGCACCCAGTTTTAATTACTACAATCAACATGGAATCAGCAGCAGATACATTATGAATCAAAAAGCAATAGAACTGCAAAATATGGGGGGAAATCCTAGATCCAGGTCAGAGCTTTTTTTATTTCATTGCTTACTGTTTCCACTTTAAGCTAATGTCTTAAACACAAAATAAATTTAATTATACTAATTGTGCATAAAAACAAATTATGCCATGAAAGGCATAGCATTATGACCCATAGTTAAGGCTAAGAATTTGTCACGGATATTTTTGGAAATCCAGGCAGGTCATGGGCAATAATAAAAAATTCATGGGAACCCATGACCTGTCCCTGACTTTTACTCAAAAAAATCCATGACAGAATGGGGAGCGTGGACATCTGCTGGTGGGCTGGGAGTTACAGGGGTCCCCACCATCCATATGGGCTTGGAGCTCCCTGGTCACCCCATCACAGCAACATGGGGGAAGCCCAACAGCTCCCTGCCTCCACAGGCAGTGAGGGGACCCTGCAGATCTCAGCTGGGACTGGCTGAAGTCACAGCGGTCTTCGCAAGTCACTGATTCCATGACTTCCATGATCTCCATGACTAAATCGCAGTCTTACCCATAATGCATAGCTTTTCAGTAAGGGAGACTTGGTAATGGCACCTATAATCCTATTAGTTCACCTTAGTATAAGGCTGTTCAGCATTGCATCTAAACTCTCATTTATTCTTTTTGTTCTTGTTCCCTTTCCAGGATGAACTCAGTGATGTTATTGACGTTAAGGATCCAGACTTAACCCCTGCAGATGGACGCAGACAGAAACGACTGGAGACTGAGGTTGCTAAGTTTGATCCTGATCATTATCTGTAAGTACTACTTTATTCCTCCTGATGAATTGTATTTATATCAGCTAAAATAAATGTATTCTGCCGTTTATAGATGATGGATTTTAAAATCTCTCTAAAAAAAAGAATGGGTTTACTTTTTATTTGCCTCACTCTTCATGTCTCATAACATTAGACTTTAGAGGATATTCATAAGTGTGACAGCGACACAAAACATTGCTCATCCATTTCAGGCTTGTTTTGCTGCTCAATTAAACTCAAAGGCCAGTCTGTACTCAAGCAGAGCTGCTGCTGCTGTGAACTGCAGAATATTATCTCTTAGCTGACCTCCCAAGCATCAGGATAACCAATTATTGCCAGCATTTTAGATTGTAGACATCGTAGTTTTGTTTTCTCCTGAGTAACAATGGCAGTCAGCTCATCTTAACCATGAGCAGGTAAACAGTCTCTTTTTAGGGATGGATTTTGTAGCGTTTCTCTGAGTTCTGTAAACATTTGACTTTTGCTTAAGTCACCCTTTTTTGTTGCTCAGATCCCATCCCCTTGTTAGTGAACCCAGAGCAGTGCCCACCGGCCAGTGCAGCTCCAGCTGCACTGGCGGCCCTTTAATCAGTTAACCGTTTAAATGAAATATTTTATTAGATTGTATTCTGTTACTGTATAACAGTGCAATTAATCATGTGATTAATCAATTACTTTTTAAAATTGCGTGAGTAATTGCAATTTTTTTAATCTCTTGAGAGCCCTAATTTTTAGCGTATAACAAATGCCTCTAGAGAATCTGGGATTGGTGTTTTTTTGTATGTGTGCTATACATTGATATAAATAACAAGCGACTCTTTTCTCCAGTGCTGACTTTTTTGAAGATGTAGTCATTCAGCATGTTTTGAAGTACAAGCCATGGTGGGTTGATGCTTATGCAAAAAAGGTGGCTTCACAGGGAAGGAGTCATGAGGAACATGTTAGTCAAACAATGTTCGGTAAGAGTGCATACATTTCATTTAATTTTTATTGCTTCTGCTCCACATTACTTGCCAGAAAACTGTCTTCAAGATGAAAAGTCATGGTTCTAGCTAGCAATTTCCAATCATGTAATATTAATACCACTCTTTGTCATTATTTATTTCAAGGATGATTATAATGGGGTTGTTTTGAAGAGTTGAGTGCCTGTTTGGATAGGAGATATTGGTCATCTCTCCTGCAGCATTTATATATAAACTACTAGAGTTTTGTGCAATTCATTACTATGCAACCTTGTATTGTCAGAAAAAAATACAGTTTTAGCTAAAATACAGTTTTAGCTCTTTGTCATCTGTTCTCAAGGATTATATTAGACACATCAGTGATCTGTGAAGATGCAGGTCCTTTTTAAGAGTTTGCTATAGATTTTAAGGGCCTCATGGAAACCTCTCAAGAGTTGACAATCATAAAATGTAATTTTAAATTAAAACTGTCTTTGGACATTATATTAGCTAGAAGGAGGGAGTGCCCTATGTGCTACTAGTATATCTCCTGTTTTCAGATTTTCATAAGTCATTGTTCTCCTGATACCAGATATTTCCTTTTCCGATTTTATAGGGATGGTCTCAATCTTTGAGTCTTTTTCTTATATAGGCTGCTATTACCCCTCACCCCCTGTACCGATTTTTCACATTTGCTGTTTGGTCACCCTATCACGGTGGTTATTCCACATATATTTTTTAAGTATCCTATGGGCTTCTTTCCATTCCTTGTTTTATGGCCTACAAGATGTTTCATCTTTAGAGGTAACAGGGATGTCACAAAAATATTTTAATGGTACTTCCAAGGAAAATGCAAGTTGACTGTCTCCCGATCTGTATTAGTGATATATTCTGGAAAAGAACTGATGCTTCAGGGTATTGCCGAAGTTGAAGTGATATTGAAAGGGCACATTTAGGAATTGACACCGTATATTGTGGAAAGGGAAGGATTTCTCTTCCTGGTTGTGAGTGGCTACGTTATAGGACTGGACAGACATCTGATTGCAGTAGGCAAAGGTGCCGTATGTGCCTGAACCAAAGTTCATTGAAGTCAGTGGGAAGACTTTTAATGATTTCAAAGAGCTTTGGATCATGCCATAGTAAAAAGTCTCAGGAGGCAAGGGCCAGTGCCCGGCTGCAAAATGTCAGAGGGTTTAAAAGTACAGGCACTCCAATGGCACAGACTAATATTACATATATTATAATATTCTTTGAGATCGATTTAGATGATGCCCATTGTATGATAAACCTGTAGATTGTTGAGCATGTCAGTTTGTTGTGTGCCAGACTGAATTTACAGCAGTGCCCATGGGGGCTGCCCTGTGCCCTCCCATGCAAGGGCATAAAGTGTGGAGTCACCACTTTCGTCCCTTGGTTCTTTCTTACTGCCCTCCTACTGCCTTCAGTGAGACAGAACCCAGTGAGTATCCATCCTGCTACCCTGGCTAAGCTTCAGACTTATTCCTTTTCAAACTGTTTGAAGAATATTTCTTGAATGTTTCTTTTTTATTATACAGGGACAAGGTAGTATTAAGGCCTTAACCAAAATTCATCCTCAGAGTGGTCTGAAACTTCATCTGAGTCAGTCCATCAAAAAAAACCATTTGGCATTGGGAGATGCATCCAGGACTTTGTTTTGTTATATTGATCAGACAAAACCACTGAGACTCACCCTCTCTATTTATGGCTATAGATGGGTGTTGTAAAGGTTAAGCCATCTCATCTCAGAGAATATCAAAATTGGCTACAACAATGTATCTCCTTGTGTTAGCAGTTGGCTGGTGAATCTCTTCCACTGGCCATCAAGACTCATTACAGAGTGGCAGTTGCATTCTTCAGACATTTGCCAATATCAGAGATGTACAAGGTGATGACATGGACTTTTGTCAAACACTGTGGACTTAGTGGCTGGGTCAAGATTAAGTTTAGGAGAGCAGTATTACAATCAAGGTTTGACTGATGCAGCTAAAACTCCTCATTTCTCCCGTCTTAAGGAGTAATTCTTGCCAGTCACCTGAAGTGGGATCCACACTCATGCATACTTGAAAAAGAAAGAACAGTTACTTGCCTTATGGCATCTTTGGTTCTTCAAGATGATGATGTCCGTGTGGATCCCCCAACCTGTCCTCTACACCTGCTTTTCAGAGTCCTCAGGTAACAAGAGCTTTGAATTGCACGGGAACTGAAGGAGTGTTGTGGTCACTTTGCTCTTGCACAGAAGCACAAGGAGGCACAAGGTGCATTTGCAGGGACACTGTTGTGTTAAAAAAAAAAAATCTGATCTCATGCTCATCAGATGAAGGCACACCTACAGTGGATTTCATGTTGACAACATTTCAAAGAACCACGGTTACTGCAGAGTGGGTAACTTCTTTTGTCCTTCATCAGCCTGTCTTTCCATGGCTTGAAAAGATATGGTTGTGCAGTACATGTGTTAAGCTTTCGTGTATGAATAGTTTGTATGCTGTGTAGTTTTGTAGAAAACAAGAGGATACACATTTATTCTTACCATTTTATATAATCTAGTAATGCTGTATTAAGTTCTATTTTATGACTTTCAGCTTTGAGACATTTCTTTCTAACTGTGGAAGTACTCATTATCCCTGCCCGAAATTTATTGGAAAAGGAATCTATTTCTATGTGTGACACTTGTAAGAAAATTTTAAAAAGCATTATTACTTGTATTATATTTGTAAACCAATTAATGTTGCAAAATGTAAGTGATATATAATGGGTATGTGAATCAGTCCACTATGGAGCGGCTGTATAGTCAGAACCATTCCATTTTGGCATTAAAGAACACTTACTTGCAGAATTCAGTGAAAGTTTAAACTGAAAAGTAAAAATTTATTTGTTATATAATTAGCTTAATCAACTTTACTGGGTTTTTTTACTTTGAATGGGTGACTGAATGGAAACTTGAGCTAACTTGATTATACTTATACATACTAAATACCTATAGAGGTAATAGAAGCCCAAAATAATCACTTTTTTTCGGCCTAAAGTGATTTAAAAATAGACCCACATCTCCATTCTCTGCAAAATATTTTTAAAATTTAGCATTTTCTCTATAAGTCCTCTAAAACAAGGGCTTGCATCTGTGTGAAAAGTTATTGCTCCTTATCTGGCCATCCCAGTGTGACCAGGGTCCCTGGGGTGGGGGGATGGAAGGGACAGCACACTGAGGTTACTTAATTAGGGCAAACTTCAAAGCATGGGGCAGACAATCCCCAAAGCTGGTGGATATTCCAATACTTAGATTTACCAAGCCAGCATAAAACAGCTTCTACAGTACCTTACTGGTTACACAGAAACCAGTAACTCAGTTACTTTATAGCAACCCCGCCTTGGGCTTCCACCCCGACCCACAAGTCAAATATGATGAGGATTACTCAAAATCTTATTCATCGTATAAGAAAGTTCTACCAATCCCAAACGGTCGGATATATCTATTACCTATCAAGTTAATGAATATTTCAGATCTTACCAATTCTTATTAACTAAACTAAAATTTATTAAAAAAGAAGAGTGATAGAATATTGGGTAAAAGATCAGTATACCTTTAGACATGAGTACAGTTCTGAGATTAATTTCATAGAGATGGTGAGCATTGTAGCTGCAAAGAGTTCTTTCAGTGTTGTCCATAGATTCAGTCCAATGTTCATATCCAGGGTGATCGAGGTGGGACTGGAGATCTCAGTCTTACAGCTTAAGCTTCCCCTGCATGAAGCATCAAGCAGATCTGAGATAAAAAGGATCAGGGTCCAAGAGTTTTGTAGATAGTTCCAGGCTGTCTCTTGACAGCTCAGAGTTCTTAGCTGAACAATAGGCAATCATCCCAACTCTGAAAGTAGACCTATTTAACAAAAGGCAATTGCCTGTTTTCTGCCGTTTGAAGGTGATTTGCTGTATACTTCAAAGAGAAATCAATATAGTGATAGCACTATATCTAAGTTCATTTATATGTTCTCCTTTTGAAATTCCAAGTATGTTTTGATATGAAATATGTTTTGAAATTCCAAGTAACATTCCACAAGATGCTGATGATCATACTTTCCCTGCTTGCCTGCTGACAAAGGCTCTTCCAAATGGAGAGACCTGCATAAGTGACTGGTTATGCTGGAATATGGAAAAACAATCTCTGTACTGTGCACCCTGCTTCATTTTGAACAAAAGTGGTACAAATGCATTGATTCTCTCTGATCAGTCAGGATGGAGCATCAACGGAGGTTGGAGGAAGTTGAAAGACCGACTACCATCACATGAATAATCAGTACCATCACATGGCTATAACCATGGGGATATTTTTTTCACTGAGGTCTAATCTTGTGAATAGACAACATTAGAGGCCTTTCAAGCAGCCAAAGCCACATTCAGCTATTGCTCTGTACCTGCTGTGGTTGAAGTGCTCCTAGCTGCTGTTGAGGTGGCCAATGTATGACTTCATGAGCCATGGGAATAAGGGGTAGGCTGGGTCTCCCAGCATAGGCATTTCAATATCCCCAATGGTAATCATCTAGTCTGGAAAGAAAGTCCCTGTTTACAGCTTTCTGAACAGGCATGTGTTCTTAACGATGCACGTGTCATGCATCTTCCCAGACCATCCCATGTTGATGTTGGCAAAACGTTCCCGGTGATCCACCAGCACTTGCAATACCATAGAAAAGTAGCCCTTTCTGTTGATGTCCTCTGTGGCAAGGAGCTCTGGTGGTAGAATAGAGATATGTGTGCCATCTATTGTCCCACTGCAGTCACCGAACCTCATTGCTGCAAAACCATCCGCTATGTCCCGCGTATTGCCCAGAGTCAAACTCCTTCGTAGCAGATGATAAATGGCCCTGCACATTTGCATCACAGCAACCCCACCCCTCCCAGTGGATTTCCCAGCTCTGAATTGTTTCCCGAATGATCATTAGCGATCTCGTGTTGCCAACTTCCACACAGCAATCTCCACTAGCTCTCAGTTCGATGTTTCTGCACTGGAGGGCAGGGTGAGCTCCGGACACAGTTCCAGGAATTTGGCCTTGCGCATCCAAAAGTTTGGTAGCTACTGCTTGTCATCCCATACCTGCATAATGGTGCGGTCCCACCAGTCAGTGCTTGTTTCTTGGGCTAAGAACTAGCACTTTATTGTTTGCAGCTGCTCTTTGGCTGCCAACAACCACCTTGAATTGTTTCTTTTCATGGTGCACAGAAAGCCAGCCTGCAAAGAATTGTCATATTCCTCTGGTTCTTCTCGTGGTTGTGGAAATGCTGCAGGATCAGGCACGCTATGTTCACAACGCTCATCACAGTAGTGCAGAGCTGTGTAGGATCCATGCTTCTTGCAGAGATGGCAGATATGTGGGGGTGCAGAGCTTTTGAAAAGAGGCATTCAGCATTCTGGGATGAAGGTAAAATTATGGGATGGAGAAAACCAAATCATGGGACATTGAAACCATCTTCCCAGTTACCCCTCTGTGACTCATTTGCTCCCATGAGGCATTGTAAAACCTTCTCAAAACACCCTGTGCTAGATAGTAATGAGTTGTACAGTGGGATAGCTACCCGCAGTGCACTGCTCTCTGCATTGATGCAAGCACTGCTAGTTGGAGACACGCACTGCTGAAACAAGGAGCATAATGTGAACATGCAAAAACAATTAAATGACTTCAGCAGCTGTATGTCGATGTAACTTAGGCTGTTTTAATTTTGTAGTATAGACTTGCCCTATGTCTCATCACTACTCCCCTTGATCAACCTCCCTCCCACCTGTCTTTGTGGATAACCTGTGCTTTCAAGGATTCAGCAGTACTGGAAGGAACTTGGTAGCTAGTTGGCCAAGGGCAGAACGTTTCTGGGAGAATGGATGAAAACAGAGATAATTGAAAAGTATATTGCATTTGTAAAAAAGAAGATCTTTTAATGAACAAAGGGTTGTAAAATGCTGTGTAAGCTAGTAGAAGTTCATGGGAAGATGACATAAGTTCGTATATTTTATTTTTTTTCCTGTTGAAAATGTTGAACTAAAAAGCAGCTGAATTTTTGTTGTTACTGCTTTTACTAATTTATCTTGAGAATATTTTTAATCGTAATAGTTTCTTAGAACAAAACATTTAATTACTTTTGTTTTTGACTGGGAGGACTAAGTACAAATACAGATATCTTTTTGCATGGTATTATAATTAACTGAAGATTTCATTTATTTGATTATTGCTCTTACTTTCCTCCTTGCTTATTTTCCCTTGTTTTGTTTTTTACCTCTTCAGTTCTTTTAATATCTCATTAGCAGATTTTTTGGATCAGCTTGTCTCATTAGCATTTAATGCCTTTAACTGCTTTCTATTCTTACGTTGAATCTACTTTTAATTAACCTTTTCTGTCTCTTCCTCCAGCTTTTATGCACACTGTAGTTTTTGTTTTCTTCTAATTTGCTGTTTCTTTGTCCTAAGTGGTTTTTTTTTCTTTTTTGTCCCTTATCTTTTTATTGTTTATTGCAATCATTGCATCTCTAGTTCATTGTTTTATTCCTGATTTTTCTTCTCAGCCTGAATGGCAGTCATCAGGCTATTAAGGTCACTGAAAAACTGCTTTTGCTGAACAGTGCCTGAGACGCTAGTGAAAACATTAGAACAGGAGTGACCAACCTATGGCTCCAGAGCCACATGTGGCTCTTCAGAAGTTAATATGCAGCTCCTTGTATAGGCACCGACTCCCGGGCTGGAGCTATAGGTGCCAACTTTCCAGTTTGTCAGGGGGTGCTCACTGCTCAATCCTGGCTCTGCCACAAGCCCTATTCCCCACTCCATCCCTTACCGCCCCCTCCACTGAGCCTGCCATGGCCTCGCTCTTTCCTCTCCCCCAGAGCCTCCTGCATGCCACGAAACAGCTGATTGAGAGGGATGGAGAGGCGCTGATTGGCAGGGCTGCTGGTGGGTGGGAGCTAATGGGGTGCGGGGAGGTAATGGGGGACTGCCGATGTATGACTGTGGCTCTTTGGCAATGTACATTGGTAATTCTGGCTCCTTCTCAGGTTCAGGTTGGCCAGCCCTGCGTTACAGACTAGACTTCATCTTCATTGTGTTGGTGGCAAAAGTATCATTTCAAGGATGGGTACCTTTTTCTTAAACTGACAGTCTCAGATTTTTGTTCATGCTTACAATGTCTAAGGCAAGTCAAATAATCCGCCCCCCCCCCCCCAAAGCCTAAAAAATCACATAGGTGTTTCCATGAGGGGGAAATTTTTGAAAGGCTCTCTCTTGCTGCTAAAGTTCACATTGGAGTAGGCAACCTATGGTACGCATGCCAAAGGTGGCACACAAGCTGATTTTCCAGTGGCACTCACACTGCCCGGGTGCTGGTCAACGGTCTGGGGGGCTCTGCATTTTAATTTATTTTAAATGAAGCTGGTTAAACATTTTAAAAAGCTTATTTACTTTGCATACAACAATAATTTGGTTCTATATTATAGACTTCTAGAAAGAGACTTTCTAAAAACGTTAAAATGTATTTCTGGCACACAAAACCTTAAATTAGAATGAATAAATGAAGACTCGGCACACCGCTTCTGAAAGGTTGCCGACCCCTGCATTGGAGTCTTGCTTCTACAGATTCCAGATCAAAGGCTTTACATTTTGTAACAGTCACATTCAGTTTAGTTAAAAGTTCATTTTTACTCTATTTCAAAATGCTGAACAGTAAAACTCCTTTTTAGGCAATAACAAAGACTCAGGCTGACATGTATTTAATATAGCATGTACATGCTCCAGGGATCACTTGTTTTATTTACAGTAATCCCTCATGCTTACCAGTGACCAGTCTGTGTGAATTTTTTTTAAAGAGCTGCAACAGTTTTTCTTTTTAAAGACCGAACCTTTCCATAAGCTTGTAGATTTCCAAATAAATAGCGCTCATTCACCTGCACGTCTACCAATGTGATATATGCCATCATGTGCCAGCAGTGCCCCTCTGCCATGTACATTGGCAAAACTGGACAGTCTCTATGCAAAAGAATAAATGGACACAAACCAGACATCAGGAATTGTAACATTTAAAAATCAGTAGGAGAGCACTTCATTCTCTCTGGACACTTCACAATAGACTTAGAAGTTGCCATTCTTCAACAAAAAAACCCTTAAAAAACAGGCTCCAACAAGAAACTGCAGAACTGGAATTAATTTGCAAACTGGCACCATCAAATTAGGCCTGAATAAAGACTGGGAGTGGCTGGATCACTACAAAAAAATAATTTTCCCTCTGTTGATACTCATAGCTTCTTGTCAGTTGTTGGGAATGGGCTACATCCACCCAAACTGAATAGGCCTCGTTAGCACTGACCCCCACTTGGTAAGGCAATTCCCATCTTTTCATGTGCTGTATATTTGTACCTGCTTAATGTATTTTTCACTCCATGCATCTGATGAAGTGGGTTATAGACCACAAAAGTTTATGCCCAAATACATTTGTTAGTCTCTAAGGTGCCACAAAGACTCCAAATAAATACATTTAGTTGGAATTTCATAGGATGACAATGTTGTGGCTGTCTTATTGTCCTCTGAAGTCTTCCTTGCATTCACTGCATAGGTGACATTAGTAGCACTGATCTGCCCTTCAGCAAATATTTTTCATATGCTGAAAAATTATTTGTATACCACCCAAAAATTTGCTAGGCTCTTTACTAATATATATGACAAGCAAGTTCCTGCCCCTGAAATATTGCAGTCCAAAAAGGTGACACCAACATAAAGGAGAAGAAAAGATTATATCTTTTTTGATATATCATAGGTAATTACAGGTTTGTTTTTGATTGACCATGGAAAAAATAGTTTTGGTGCTTGGAGGAAGAGAAAAGTTGAGATTCAGGGAGGACATTCCAAGTGTAATGGCTGCATGGGAGAAGGTGAAATGCTTGTCAGAGAGAGGACAAAGGGAGTAGGGAGGGAGATGGATTTGGTATAAAACAGGAGAGTGGTGAATATTCAGGAATGAGAGGTAATCATTAGCAGAAACTTGAAATTGAGAACAAGGAGTTTGAAATGGATGTGGAGGCATTAAAGGGACTGTAAAGAGGGTGATGTGTTTGGAGTGATGGGCAGGGAAGGTGAGTTTAACAGCAGCATTTAGAGAGGCTGGAGATGAGCAAAGATGTTTAACTCAATGCACTTTGTATTTTTTAGGTTTTCAGTACAGTATGTTGTTGAATATCCAGAGAGTAGAGACTCTTTCTTATTGTCTGTTGCACAAGCATCTAGCACTTTTAGGTCCAGGATCCTGAGTGGAGTGTCTGAGCACCATTGAAATCACAATAATTATAATGCATGTTGCTGTATAATATCATAAAATTATACCCATTTTACACTGGATAGACTGATACCAAGAAGGTTAAGCAGTTTGCTCAGTGTCATAAAGTCATTGCCAACACTGGAAATAGTGTTTCACTTTAAATTCTGACTGATAATTATTCCCTTCCTTTAAAGGATGTTAAACTAAACTGACTCTAATATCAAGAAGTAACTTGAAACATATATGAGTATGTTCCTAACAAAACCAAACCCAACTAAAAAAACAAACCCTATCTGTGCAGACCTATGTCATTGCTGGTTCCACTACATGTAGCCATTGAAGAAAGGGTGGTTTGTTTGTTTTTTTAAAGAAAAGATTAAACCACTCTTTTTTAAGGAAATAATCAAGTTGCTGTATAATAGGTGCCTGTCTAATATTTGTCTTGTTCTGAGTTTGCCATGATAACCTTTATTTTTGTTCTGTCTCTTACATTTTGAGCTTGTGAAAAATACTCATGTAGTTCAATTGTAGCGATAAGAGACATCATTTGAGCACTGACTAATGTAAAAAATATTTTAAATCAAGTTAAAGAATTTGTGTATTTTAAACACAGTAGGTGATAGCTGATGTGATGTTATAAGAGATTAACCTTAAATACTATGAAAATATTGTTAGACAAAATACATTGGTAATAAAGAAGCGTGTGTAGCACATATTTAAAGTGGCAGAAGATATAGTTATATATGTATTGTTCTGCTAAATTTAAATTATGCAGAATTTTTTTAAAAGTAGAAAGAATATGAATAACTAGATAGGTGTTTTCGTATGTTAATGAGCGGTCTCAGGCCTCGGTAGTGTATAATTCAAAGTCCTTGATAAATGGAAAGATCTTTATTTGTCAGCTAGAAGAAAAAAATTTTCTCTGGGGAGAAATTTTATTAAGAACATCTGGCACTTTGTATCAGCTAAATTAATTGAATGTCTCACCACTTACACTTGGGAAATTGTTGCAGATCTTTTTTGGCAACCTCTAGTGAACTTAAATTTTCTCCGTATATATTAGTTCCAGTTCAGTGTACTTTATAAGATTCACTCTTGTCCCCTTCAAAACATATACCTCTTCATATACTTCTGTCATGCATGCCCTCTCCCTGTTATGGCTTGGGGAGCTTGATCACCTTTTTACGTGGTTTATGTTGCTTTTCACATTAACGGGAAGAGATGTAGTACTCATTGAACACGCACACTTGCCTCCTAAAATCCAGATTTCAGATATGGACTCCAATTAATTTTTCTTAGTGGCAAACTTTTTAAAAAGTCAGTTTACATTTGCCATTTGTTTTTTTTTTTCCATTGAGATAGCTAGGAACATCAGGTTTGGATTGAGTGAGTCTGTGAGTATGTGAATTATTTTCTACTACTAGGGAAACAAACCTCAGTTTGGTTGTAATTTGTGATTCCCCGCTGTACAACTGGCCTATAATGAGGATATAAAACCTGTTGCTACTGACATGTAACAAGGGGTATCCTTTGCTTGTTCAATTAGTGGAGACTTATGATTTTTGGGGAAGGAAGTTCGAGCTCATGTTCCCCATAATGCTTGTTTACATTTAATGACTGACCATGGTGTGTGTATATGTGTATAGCTGTACAACTAGAAGAGTACAGGAATTATGGGAGAAGTGACAAAGAGTCCTGTGGCACCTTAAAGACTAACTGAAGTATTAGAGCATAAGCTTTCGTGGGCTAATACTCACTTCGTTGGATGCATGCAGTGGAAGTATCCAGGGGCAGGAATAAATAAGAGGCAAGGGCCAGGTTAGAGATAACAAGGTTAGTCCAATCAGGCTGAACCAGCTTGTTATCTCTAATCAGGGAGGATGAGGTCCTCTTCTAGCAGCTAATCTAAAGGTATGAACATCTGGAGAAGAGAAGTTGCTTTTGTAGTTAGTTAGGGCTTGGTTACACTGACACTTTATAGCGCTATAAAGCCCCCACGAGCGCTATAACCTCCTCCCCGTCCACACTGGCAAGGCATGTAGAGCGCTATAACCGTGGAGTTATAGCGCTCCTCGTAATCCACCTCCGCATGGGGAATAAGGGCTGTAGCGCAGCTGCTGTAGCGTTACAGCAAGAAAGTGGACACCCACTGCACTACAAGTGATCTCTTGAGATGCCTAGAGCCATTTAAGGCAATTGACGTCTCTTCCCTTTGTTTTGAACTCGGCTGGAGGAATGCGGAAGTACCTCTTTAGAGTTTCTCTCTTAACTTGGCAGATAAGCAATGCAAATGTTTAAGGAGGGAGCCTGTGTGAAAACAAAGCCTTCTGTGAACGGAGGCTCGCTGACAGGCTTTCAGAAGAACGGAAAAACCACTGTCTGTCTCCCTCCACATACACACGACGCGTCCCCCCTCACCCTCCTCTTTTAAAAAGCACGTTGCACCCAGCTCAATGCTGGGATACCTGCCCTAATGCGCTACTCTTAATGCTGCCTGAAGTGCCCCAAATGTGGCCATGCTATACTGCTGGCGCGTCTGAGTGTGGACATACAATAGCGCTATACATATTACTGTATAAAGAGATCGCTATAACCAATAGCGCTATAATCTTGTAAGTGTAACCATACACTTAGCCACTCGTAATTTTTGTTCAATCTTTGATTGATGGTATCAAATTTGCAAATGAATTGCAGCTCTGCAGTTTCTCTCTGCAGTCTGGTCTTGAAGTTTTTTTTGCTGCAAAATGCTGATCTTTAAATCTTGTATGGTGTGTCCAGCGAGGTTGAAGTGTTCTCCTACAGATTTTTGTATATTGCCATTCCTGATGTCTTATTTGTGTCCATTTATCCTTTTTCGTAGGGACTGTCCAGTTTGGCCGATGTACATAGTAGAGGGACATTGCTGGCACATAATGGCATATATTACATTGGTAGATGTGCAGGTGAATGAACCAGTGATGGTGTGGGCTGATCTGGTTAGAGATAATCTGATCTGATTAGAGATAACAAACTGGTTCAGCCTGATTGGACTAACCTTGTTATCTCTAACCTGGCCCTTGCCTCTTGTTTATTCCTGCCCCTGGATATTTCCACTGCATGCATCCAACGAAGTGAGTATTAGCCCACGAAAGCTTATGCTCTAATACTTCAGTTAGTCTTTAAGGTGCCACAGGACTCTTTGTCACTTCTGCAATTCCAGACTAACACAGCTACCCCTCTGATTCTTGACAACATGCAAGGCACTGCATTTAGCCATATGGAGTGGAAATCCATCAACCTCATGAAGAAACTTGCACAAATACAGACTGATATCATCTTTCTCTCCAAATGCAAACGGATGGACATCATACCAAATGGACTGAAGGTGAAAAATCTATTGCTTTCTACATACTGCACAGACTACAGTGAGAGATTATGCCAGACACTATCAAAGAAACTGAGGAGCCACCTGATCAGCATCCTGTACAGCAAATAGGAAAACATCAAAAAAAAGCTTTCCAACCTGGAGACCTTCATAAACAACCAACCTTCCACACAAACAGACTTTACTAAAATAAGACAGGAGATCTATATTACACACTTCACCTCTCTACAAAAGAAAAAGGACTGCAAGCTATCTAAAATCCTACCTGCCACATGGGGCCACAACAGTGGTACCCCTAACTCACCCAGCAATATCGTCAATCTGTCCAGCTACACATTCAGCCTGGCAGAAGAATCTGTCTTATCTCGAGGACTCTCATTCTGCCCCACCCCCCCCCACAAACATGAGAATTCTGCGGTGATCTGGAAACCTACTTTCGCCGTCTCTGACTCAAAGAATATTTTCAAGACAACATAGAACGGCGCACTGATACACAGACACCATCCCACCAGCAGCACAAGAAGAACAACTCCACATGGACTCCTCCTGAGGGTCGAAATGACAGTCTGGACCTATACATAGAATGCTTCCGCCGACGTGCACAGGCAGAAATTGTGGAAAAACAACATCGCCTGCCTCACAACCTAAGTCGTGCAGAACGCAATGCTATCCACAGCCTCAGAGACAACCCTGACATCATAATCAAAGAGGCTGATAAAGGAGGTGCTGTTGTCATCATGGACAGGTCTGACTACCAAAAGGAGGCTACCAGACAACTCTCCAACACCAATTTCCACAGGCCACTTCCCTCAGATCCCACTGAGGAATATACTAAGAAATTGCACCATCTACTCAGGACACTCTCTACACTAACACAGGAACAAACTAACATACGCTTAGAGCCCCGACCGGGGTTATTCTGTCTACTACCCAAGATCCAGAAACCTGGAAATCCTGGACACCCCATCATCTCGGGTATTGGCACTCTCACTGAAGGACTGTCTGGATATGTGGACTCTCTACTCAGACCCTATGCCACCAGCACTCCCAGCTATCTCCGTGACACCAACGACTTCTTGAGAAAACTACAATGCATTGATGATCTTCCAGAAAACACCATCCTAGCCACCATGGATGTAGAGGCTCTCTACACAAACATCCCACACAGAGATGGAATACAAGCTGTCAGGAATAGTATCCCTGATGATGCCACAGCACAAGTGATTGCTGAACTCTGTGACTTTATCCTCACACACAATTATTTCAAATTTGGTGACAATATATACCTCCAGACCAGTGGCACCACTATGGGCACCCGCATGGCCCCACAGAATGCCAACATCTTTATGGCTGACCTGGAACAACGTTTCCTCAACTCTCGTTTACTCACACCCCTTCTCTATCTACGCTACATTGATGACATCTTCATCATCTGGACCCATGGGAAAGAAACTCTGGAAGAATTCCACCATGATTTCAACAGCTTCCACCCCACCATCCACCTCAGCTGGACCAGTCTACACAGGAGGTCCACTTCCTAGACACTACGGTGCAAATTAATGATGGCCACATCAACACCACTCTATACCGAAAACCTACCGACAGCTATGCCTACCTTCATGCCACCAGCTTCCGTCCCGGGCACACCACACGATCCATTGTCTACAGCCAAACACTGAGGTACAATCGTATTTGCTCCAACCCCTCAGGCAGAGACCAACACCTACGAGATCTTCACCAAGCTTTCTCAAAACTACAATACCCGCACAAGGAAATAAGGACACCGATCAACAGAGCCAGACGTGTACCCAGAAGCCTGCTGCTGCAAGACAAGCCCAAGAAAGAAAACAAAAGAACACCATTGGCCATCACCTACAGTCCTCAGTTAAAGCCTCTCCAACTCATCATCAGTGATCTACAACCCATCCTGGACAACAATCCCTCACTTTCACGGGCCTTGGGAGGCAGGCCAGTCCTGGCCTACAGACAACCTGCCAACCTCAAGCATATTCTCACCAGCAACAGCACACCGCGCCATAATAACTCTAACTCAGGAACCAGTCCATGCAACAAACCTCGATGCCAACTCTGCCCACATATCTACGCCAGCAACACTATCACAGGACCTAACCAGATCAGCCACACCATCACTGGTTCATTCACCTGCACATCTACCAATGTAATATACACCATTATGTGCCAGCAATGTCCCTCTGCTACGTACATCGGCCAAACTGGACAGTCCCTACGAAAAAGGATAAATGGACACAAATCAGATATCAGGAATGGCAATATACAAAAATCTGTAGGAGAACACTTCAACCTCGCTGGACACACCATACAAGATTTAAAGATCAGCATTTTGCAGCAAAAAAACTTCAAGACCAGACTGCAGAGAGAAACTGCAGAGCTGCAATTCATTTGCAAATTTGATACCATCAATCAAGGGTTTAACAAAGATTACGAGTGGCTAACTAACTACAAAAGCAGCTTCTCTTCTCTCGGTGTTCATACCTCTAGATTAGTTGCTAGAAGAGGACCTCATCCTCCCTGATTATTGATAACAAGCTGGTTCAGCCTGATTGGACTAACCTTGTTATCTCTAACCTGGCCCCTGCCTCTTATTTATTCCTGCCCCTGGATACTTCCACTGCATGCATCCAGCGAAGTGAGTATTAGCCCACGAAAGCTTATGCTCTAATACTTCAGTTAGTCTTTAAGGTGCCACAGGACTCTTTGTCACTTCTGCAATTCCAGACTAACACGGCTACCCCTCTAATTCTTGAGGAATTAGTGGGGCAAACCAGAGCTGACCAGTTACTAGTCCAGTTACTTCTGTATGACAGCGGGCAGTGCCAGATGCTTCTGAGGAATTATTTTAGCTTCTCTGACATACTGTTCTCCTTAATAGTTTTATTATTGCCCTGTAGCAATCTTCTGTAGACTTTTAGACTCTAATATTGTGATGGTCTGATGGTACGTAGGAATCAGCCAGATCTGTTGCTTTCTGTTCAGAACCCAGGGATGTATCCCAAATGGCTTCTCTGATCACCTTAGAGCACAGGCTCAGAAAATCATCTATGGAAAGAGGTCATATAAATGGTCATAATTCTCAGTCCTTTTGCCCATTTTCTCATTGAATTACGTATCTTATGTACATATTTTCTGTGACTCATTCTAAACCTTAATGTGTATATTTTAGGGGCAAACTGAGATATTTGCAATCCAGCCTTTTACAATTCACAATTAAAGCTTGTTTAGTTTCCATTTAATTAAATACATTTAACAGTTTCCCGAAGAGCTTTGCCACTATCAGGGAGACTTCTATGTTTTCTGGAATTTTATGTAATTCACAGTCTCTTGAAAGTAGTGAAATAGCCTTTAATACACTGTTTGTATACAGGACTCAGTGTGTCCCAACTGGGTATTTTGGGGGGAAGATTGATTGATTACTGCCTGAGGATTTTGTGTTTTTAGTTCCCATATATTGAGTTCATGTTGGCACTGCTTCGCTTTCTCTTTGTGCTGTAGTTTGATCTGAAAGGTTTCCAGTTGCAGTTTTTCTCTCTCCAGTTATAGCCAACCAGGACTCCATTATATGCTGGAGGGTCTCTCTCCTCCCATCATGGTTGGCTGTGGAACCTTAGATACATTTTGGGGAGCCAGGTGCACTCCATGGAGCCTGTCATACTCCGAGAAGGGTATTCAACTGCACACAACTCTTCTAATTGCTTTCTGGTGTATTTGGCAAACGTTCATCCTGCCCTTGCTGATGTTCTGTTTACCTAATGCTTTCCTTTGTTCTATTTCATTTATCCAAAATAAACAGAAAAAAACAAACTGTAGTCTTATCTTACTGTTCTCAGCCTTCTCACTCTGAATGACTTAAAAATCTAATTTACCATTGCTTGAGGTGTGAATTTCAGTCAACTAGCAAGCAGCATGTAAATCCTACAATTGACTATGTCACCGATGTGCTCCTCAGGACAGCCCAGAACCATAAGCCACTGTCTTTCTTACTCTTCCACCTTAGCAAGAATGAACTTTGCTGAAGATTAGAGTGTATCAGTTTCCTACCACACCGGTCTGTCCATCTCATCAGCAAATATATAGAAACTTTTCCAGTCTTAACCTTGACCTGCAGGTAGCACTTGGTGAGTTCCCCAGAGATACAGGAACTCCTCACTTAACGTTGTAGTTATGTTCCTGAAAAATGCGACTTGAAATGAAATAATAATAAGCGAATCCAATTTCCCCATAAGAATTAATGTAAAGGGGGGGCGGGCGCTGAGGTTTCAGGCAAATTTTTTTCACCAGACAAAAGACATCATATATATATACATACACACACACACACACACACACACACACACACACACACACAGAGTATAAGTTTCAAACAAACAATTTAATACTGGTACATAGTGATGATGATTGTGAAGCTTGGTTGAGGTGGAGGAGTCAGAGGGTGGGATATTTCCCAGGGAATGCCTTATTGCTAAATGATGAACTAGCAATTGGCTGAGTCCTGATTGTCACAGATATACTTAACCAAAGACTTGAAAAGATAAAAGATTTGTTATTTGCCCTTAGGATACATCTACACAATTTGTGGCAGACTGAGCAGCAAGTGTCTGAGTCCAGGACTATAGACTCAGACTTGGGTTACCACGCTAACAGTAGCTGTGTAGACATTGCTGCTCAGGCTCTGAGCCCTAAGGAGGGGACGGTTTTGCAGCTTGAGCTGTGCTTGTACTCCAGTGTATTCACAACTGTTGTAAGTGTAGTAGCTCAAGCCTGTTGACCAAGGTTCTGAGATCTGCTGTTGCAGGCCATGTAGACACATCCTTAGATTCCCTCTTACGCTTTCATCTTTTCTGTCTTCCATTTTGACATAGTTTGTGCTCTTTTATGTTAGCCTCAATAGGGTGGAATTTCCATTAATACGTGATTGTGGAATAAATCTCAGAATAGTCTCTTACTGAGGTTTCTTTATTGGAAGCTAGTTGAAATTTGAAAGTGGCTTGTATTTTCCAATTTGATGTTACTGTAAGTGTGGACACCCTGATGCGGCAGTTTCTGATATCACATTAGAGCCCACCCTAGCGTAACAAAATGCAAATGTTTTCATGGTATGCTCTTTCAGAAATCAGTTTATTTCAAATGTATTAAAACATTGCACATGTGGACTTATAGATAAGTTAGTGTAAATGAACCAGATAATTCACTGAAAAAGTCAATAAGAGTTTATAAACAGATCTCTTTGTAAGTTTTGGAATGTAGATATAAGGAACAGATGCTTAGTCATTCTGTACTGATGGAGAGTAAGGGTTCGATTACCATCATTCTAACTGCCATTTCTCACTAAACCATGGCAACAGAAAGAGACCAACTTTCTCAAGATATAATAAAAGCATGAATTTCTGGGAATTTGGAAGTAAGTTGGCTTCATGCCTCAAAAATATTTAGTTCACAAAGAACTTTGCTAAGAACTAAAATCAAAGCATGTAATGCTTATGAAGTAGATGGAGACATTGAAGATTTTCAAAAAGAAGCATGTACAATTTTTTTTCCATTTGCAGTCTGATGCCTTAAGAGAGTGTGTGTGTATGTGCTGGAGCCTTTGGTGTCCATTACGTTTGTAACATTTTATGGTATGTTTGGATAAACTCTTGTGCCAAGATGCTTCATGTCTTACGGAGAAGATTGTTTGTAACCATGAGGATGTGGATTGTATAAAAACTGTGAGCAATATTCCAGTGTAAACACACGTTTCCTGGATTTACTGGAATTGTTGGAGGAATGTGACATGGTTGTGTTAAAGAGAAGGCGTTTATGCATAAAAGAGAAATTTGTTTATGTAATGTAACTATGAGAAATACTCTTAATAATTCTAAGGAAATTTACTTAATGTTTTCTAGATTAGGTAACCAAGCAGTGCTCTAAACACACTGCCACACCATCACCAACACCACCGTTCAAACACTGACATAAAGTTTTTAGATAGTCTTAATAAAAATTTTTAGATCAGGTTCTTTGGCTTCTTAATTTGACATGAAAGAGATTTTTTTTTTGACGTAGCCTGAGGTTTGCACAACTATCATTTCTGGTCAGTCATCTATCTCTTCTGTAGTTTAAGGATAATTCCAGAGTCCTTTTGCATTGCATTGAAGCAGTGATCAGAAACACTACCTTTGTGTTCCTTTAAAAAACAAGTCTTGAGAGAGAGCAGAAATTAGCAGATAATTTTCACTTCTGTTATTTTTATATGTGGGACTGATTTTCTGTCACTAGAGATTGTGCCACTACAGTCAATTTTGGATTCAGATAAAAAAATTTCCCTGGAAAATCTAACAGCAAAAATCTTTTACTGATGTGATGAATGGCTAACATAATATATCAAGTACTAAATTATATAGGGTTTTATCTCTCTGCAGGACCCAGATGTGTTCATAGTGTTTTGCTCCTAGCAGCTAATCAGAACGCGTGATTTTTACTTGACACTTTCAGAATGCTAGTAGGCTAGTAAATACAGTTATTCATATCTATTCTTGGAATAAAGCTGAATAGTGGATATGTTGTATTTATTCATATTTATAAAAGTGCCCGTAACAGTGCACAAGCTGCAGAATAATAATTGTACACACAATCAAAACTCAGTTAAAATTGTCATGAAAGGACATCCCAGCTCATTGAAATAGGCTTCTCCTGCTCCCTGTGACATAGATTAGCTTCTCTTCTTGCACTGTGGAAAAGTACGGAAAAGTAGCATATATTGAAGATAATCAAATCTGAGTGGTGTCAGAGCAAAGGAGGAAGTCAGTTCCAAAATTCCAGACAGCATCTTGCCACCAAAACATTTTTTGTTTAAACCTAATGGCCGTAAGCTTGAGAATCTCAGAAAGTTGCAACTGCAACATTAATACATAAGGAATAACGTGACCCCTCAAATAGCTGAGACCGAAACAATTTAGTTCTTTAGAACTCAAAATCAACAGCTAAAATGGCAGACCATGCAAATCACAGAGCATGAGTGCAATGTATTACCTACTGATAATATATAAGCAAGCAGCCTCTTAGTATGCTTAGTAAGCAGGCAGACTCATTCTCTACCAGTTACAAATTCTGAATGGGTTTAAAATACAGCCTCATGTGAAGCACGTTGGTGTAATCCAGCCTTAAACTGTAAAGAGACAGTTGGCCCTGGTGATGTCTGTATCTGAAAGAAAAGGCCGTGACCTTCTTGACAAGTACAAGTGATGGAAAGAGAGCTTGGCAGCTGCTGCTACCTGACATGCGAAAGCAGCTGGGGAACCAAAAAGACACTCAAATTGTGAACCTGAGTCACAGATAGCAGTCTTGCTCCCTTGTTCAAAGGCACGAATATAATTGTGGTCAGTTTTGGGGGTACTTCTCGCAGTATGTAACAACTTCAGTTTTCCTGCATGCTTTCTGTTAATTAACTCCAATAACTGTGTCTTACCTCAGTTTAGTTTCTACCACCTAGGCTTTGTCTAATTTCAGTCTCTGTGGGCTCTGGCTCTTGGTGAATTTTTCAGTTGTGTCAGATGTCTCCAGTGATTCGAAGAGAGAGCAGGGTGTTACCTGCCTTCTGCATGCTGTCATACCATGCCTCCCCATTAAATTCTCCTCACAGCCCCCATAGTGAACAGGAAGAGAGACGTAGAATCCTGTGTCAGAAAATCATCACCTCAGAAGGGCAATTGCCCAGTCCTCCCCACTGGGTAATGTAAAAAAGAAAGGAGAATAGCTGTTTTTGAGCCAATCCCATCTGTTCCTATGAAGGTCTGCAGACCCACTGAGAGCACCAATATCCAAAGCAACTGACAGAAAAATATTAGCATGAACACTGGGGGTGACAGGCTGATTGAATGGCAAAATGGACTACAGTGAGGACAGGATTTCACTCTCGATCTTCATTTAGCACTGGGAGGAGATTGTCAGCCAATACAACCTGCAAGGCTTCTAAACCTTATCCATGTATAAAATCAAACTTGACTGGGTTCAGAGAGACAGAATTACTCTTGTTTTCGTTCTTTCTCTTACTAGTTCTTTATCCTGCCACTGCTTTTGGAATGCTTATATTTAGGTTCCTTGATACAGACTTCAGAAATTTTCAGTCACGGTCTTTGGCCCTGATTTTGCATAGAGCTCTGTACAGGATAGCCCTGCAACCTCACTGAGCCCTGGCATTTTCAGAAGGGAGTCTAACATGGGTATAAGGGTCTGCCTAAACAGAGTAACTTGACAATGCCCCAGTCATGCAAGTCTAAAAGCCTATGCTCTTGTCTACGTGGGGAGAAAGCTCACAGTAGCTGGTGTGCTCTAGTTACTCCAAACTGACTCCCTGTGTGGGCACTTTAGTGTGCACTGACAGAGCCTTTGTGCTCATTAGCTTAGTGCCTTTTGGAAGTGTATTAAGCTAAACCACCTGAGGGCACTCTTAGCCCTTGTCTACACTGGGCAGGGGGGAATCGATCTAAGATCTGCAACTTCAGCTACAAGAATAATGTAGCTGAAGTCAACGTACTTAGATCCACTTACTGTGGTGTCTTCACAATAGTGAGTCAACTGCTGCCGCTCCCCCGTCGATTCTGCCTGTGCCTCTTGTGGTAGTGAAATACAGGAGTCAATGGAAGAGTGCTCAGGGATCGATTTATCGTATCTAGACTAGACGCGATAAATCAACCCCCAAAGGATAGATCGCTGCCCGCCGATTCGGCAGGTAATGAAGACGTACCCTTAGTGCACAGTAAGAGTGTCCACAGAGGGAGTTAGTGTGGAGTAGTTACGATTATGTTTTAAATTCACATCCTAACTTACTGCATGCTAACTTCTCCGTGTAGTTAAGCTCCAAGTCCAGTTAATAATTGTTCAATAAAAGACTGATAATAATCAAAGTAAGAATGATTTAGGCTTTTTCTTTCCAAGATATGTAATGTTTTAAATATATGATTGTTAGCCAGTTTGCTTTCATGGGATTGTGGAAGAAGTATACCTCTTTGTAAAAGGAACATTTTGGTTTTTAATTTGTAGTCTGTTGTCCTTTTACTTTTTTTAGTCTCCTTCTCAGAAGAAGAGAGAGAGCAGCTGAGAAAATTCACAAATAAATCTTATCTGCTAGATAAAAGAACCCGTCATCAAGTGTATTTCAGTTTAATTGATATCCTTCTGGCATACTGCTATGAAATTTGTATTACTGAAGGAGACAAAAATGTAAGTATCTGTTTTCCTTAGTGAAATTTAGAAGTACTCAGCAGCCTGTCTACAAGACATTGACTTGTCCCCCAAAAGGCTTTTAAAGTGGACTTAGTTCTAGAATTTTAGAAGTGAAGACTGAAATGTTTAATTTCTAGAATAGCCTATTGGACAGCAGCTTAGAATTGGTAACATTTCAAGTGATTTTTATGCTGGTGCTACAGGTCTGAAACATCATTTAGCTGTGGGAGCAAAAGGGAACGAGGGTGCGGTGCAGGAGATATAAAAACAAATCACTTCAGGTTATTTCATAGGTTACTGCTATGCTATGACTTGATTATCAACAAAGGGACTATATGACAGAATAGCTGTTGAATACCTTTTTAAAAAAAATTTCTGGATAGTTTTATAATAGTTCAAATTGTTTGTAACAACGGTGTTTATTTGGTTATGTAAAATGTCATTGGTGGGTGTGTAGGATGAAGGGCAGGGTTCTGGAGTTCCATAGAAGTTGCTATTTTGAATTGTTTCTGTTCACTGAATTCTAAAGCTTTGAAGCTTTAAAACAACTGTTTTGTTTTTTTTAAAAAAAATATTTTAGAGCACAGGGATTCGTTATGGGAAATGGTAAACTAAAGCAAAACTTCTGAAACCTTCAAAGTAGCCACAGAAAACTTTGGCCTGAATTTTGAGTACTCCCTTTCCCCTAGCTCACCACTGCTTGTGTGTGGGGGAGAGAAGTTGCTTTGAACTACCTTTGCACCTCTGATATTCTAGGCTTGCCCTTCCCCTCTGTACAAGTAACCATAAGTCTCCCCTTGTGTACATTCTGTTTCCCATAGCCTCTGGTGGACCATAGGAAACAGAACATACAGAGCACCGTGTTCTTCAGATAAGTTCTCTTCCCTTCCACAAAACAGCCTTAAAGAATGTGCATCCCCCTCGACTCCCATCGCCAATGTCACAGACTGAGAGAGGGGGTAGCAGAGAGCTGTACTTTTGACCAGGAAGGTGCCCTGCAGACCTGTGTGAATATTCTCTGAGAGCTGTTACTTCCCCTTTTTTTTGCTACCAAAGTGGAACAGATAACCAATCCTGCTCTCCTAAATGAATAGACATTAGAATTGTGTGCAGAACTTTGTAGGTCTGTACACTGCAATGGTATAATATTTATTACTAATATAGCACTTCATATTTTCAGTGTGCTGTAGAAACACACATAACTTTATCCTTACAATAGCCCTGTTAGGTAAAGGAATAAATACTGTTATGCTGATTTTTTTAATGGGGAAATGGAGACATGAAGAAGTTAAATGATTTGTCCAAGGTCACCAATCAAATCTGCATCAGAGCCGGATTATAATTCAGGAATTCCTGGCTCCTACCCCTTCTCATTGCACTAAAGCATGCTACCTTACAAATCCCAGGAATCTGCCACACTTTAAAAAGAACCACACTGTACATGCACTGCTGGATTCAGGTCCCCCTTTGGAAGCCAAAAACCTTGAACAGTTTTCAGGAAAAAGAGGCATTTCAATTTGAGCTGTGTTGATTCATTGGGCAGACATTCAAGGTGCTGTTGCTTGAAGGAAAGTGTGTTTAGTAAGAGACAGAATTCCACTAAAATGCAGTTTTTCTCTGATTGCTGTTGTGTTTTAAAGGCTTTATGCATGAGCTAGATAGTTTCAGTAGTTTAAATACACACATTACTATTTCGTATTCATAAATATTCTTAACCTTTGCATTTTTAAACATTTGAATTACGACTGGCAGAATATTATTTGAAAATAGTTTGCCAGCAATTTTGAACATTGAATTAAATAATATTTGTTTTATTCTATTTCTCCACTACCCTGCAAAATAAGGTTGAGTCATCATGGAATATCAGGAAACTGAGTGCAACTTTGTGCTGGCTCGAGGTAAAGTGAATTTCAAGAACTGTAGTGTTGATGGTTAAAATACCATTATTAGTGTATGTTATGTTCTATTCATTCATAACTATAGATGTATCGAATGTTTTAAATTTCATTTTGCTGTATGTAGTCATTTTAATTAATTACATGTTATAACTTCCTAAACTGACTACAGAATTACTTAAAATTGATCTTTTAGGAAGTGCAGTATACATTTCCAGGCTAAACATACGGTAAATGAGATAGTTTTGGACTACACAGATATCCAGTAAAGTTTTGGTAGTATTGTCACCACTGGAGCAAACTGTAGTCCATATACAGGTGGAACACTGATGTATATGAAGAACAGCAGTATAGAGAAAGTGAAACAAATACTATGGCAAGATGTCTGCATCTGATAAGTAAGCTGGAACAAGACTAGGTGCTTTCCTAGCACAATAGGGGATCTAATCTGGCTATGTCTGTTAGGCACTATGGCAATATAAATGTTATAATAATAATAATTTGCATCAGGGACAGCAGATGTAGCCTGCTTCAGCCGCTCATGTCTGCAGCTCAGTAGGTCTTGACTGCTGCACTGTTTTCCAGGCCTCATAGCCTACACAAGTCTGAACTTTTGGCTTCCTCTTTGGACTGTAATTCTGGCTCCCCAATTTTCTGCCACCTGGCACCAAATAACATTGCAGGGGGAGTATGCACTGTAATCTAGTTAACTTCAGCCTGGTTGCAGACAAGACAAAATGTTAGGCTCTTGTCTGCAGCAGAACAGCAAATTCCATGACACAAATAGTGAATTTCATGGCATCTTAAAAAATAACCCAAATTCCAAAGTTGCAGAATTGCAGAATCCACAGGCCCCTGACTGAGTTTACATCTCTCAGAGCTGTTGTTTCAGGGTGTCTGCGATGTGGGCAATGTATGCTTACATTGATTTTAGTCTAGGTTCATGTTTTCAACCATGCTTTTTTTTAACTCCTGTGAACCTTACAGAGCCAGTACAGCCAAGACTGAGTGAACTGAATTCTATTCCATTTTGTGCATCTTTCAGTGGAATTGTTCACTGAGTTTGTGTTCCCCCTGTATAAAGCAGTAGGGTTGCCCAAGTGTGACTGAGGGGACATCTGGCCTGTGGAACCTTTATTTCTGGTGAAGAAAAGAAAATAGAAAGAACGGAGCTTAATTGTCCGAGCCAAGACTCTGTTTGTAGGGTTAGCAATTAAAAAAAACAAACAAAAACATAGGGCCAAATCTTGCAAACACTTCCAATGGAGCACTCCTCAGGATAGCAAACACTATTCAGTAGTAAGAGTTTGTGGGAATTGGGCCTTTAGTTCTGTAGTTTTTAACATTTCAATGCCATGTGTGTTACTGTGTAACACTACAGTTAGGCGCAGCTAATGAAGTTATAAATTCAGTGGCAGTTTTAACTCATGACTTTTTTGCAATCATAACTTATTGTAATGAAGAGGTTTTCTTATGAGTGTGCACTCATCATACAATGTAGCAACTCTTGCCGCAGTCAGCAGTAGACTTTACACCCAGGAAATTCAGTCGTCTGGCACCAAGTTGTTATAACAATGGCCAGGTCTATATATAGACCTATATCAGTATAATTATGTTGCTCAGCAGTATGAAAAATCCACACCTCTGAGTGATGTAGTTATACCAACCACATAGACAGCCTTATGCTGATGGGAGAGCTGCTCCTGTCAACATAGCTACCACCTCTCAGGGAGGTGAATTAACTATGCCAACGGAGGAGCTGTAGCAGTGTACGTGAAGACAAGCCCTTAATCTGTTATGCAAACCATGTAGAAGCAGAATGTTTCCATCAATCTGTAAACAATAGTGCCGGAAATATAGTTTGTTTGAATGGACTGCCATTTTGCTGTGCATGAGATATGCACACTTTCTGACTGTAACGTTAATGACTAACAATACATAAATAATTAAAATATTTATCATAAACTTTAAATGAAAAAAGTTTGCAATGTTCATATAATATGAAAAAGTGCTGAGTGGTCCACAATAGTGGTTTTTATTAATTTTAATCAATTGCATGTTCAGGATGAAAAAGGTGGGGGGGGTTTAAATTGGTAAATGGAAAGCTTTATCTTTGAAGAGTGAAAGATGGAAAGGAAATCACTCTTGAGAGAATCTTTAATAACTCACTAATGCCTCTGGCCTAAGTAAATTAGAGGTGGTCTTCACTCATAAAGGAGGACAATGAGCTGCCTTCCCAGGGGAGATATATTTATCTCTGTCTTTGGTATCCATAACTTTGCTAAAAGGCAAAGGCATATAACATTCTTCTATGTGTACACATGGATTCTGTTGTTATATGTTTTTAATTTTTATTTATTCTTAAAAGGCTTTTTATAGCTCTCTTTAATATACATAATGTTAAGGGACAGACATTGCTGTAATGTAAAGAATGGCAAAGACTTCAGTTAACTATTTTGTAAAGTGCCCTGTATTCAATATTTTTCAATTAAAAACCAATAAATTTGTCAGACTTTTATAATTGTACCATGCAAGTTGTAAGTGCTGGATGTTTTTTCTGTTTAAAATTAACCTCTTGTTTCCGTAGCTGTTAAAACTATAGACCTTTTTGCATGTGTAGCTATGATGTCTTTTTAAAAAAATATATTACTATGTGCTTTTTTTATTCAAGTAAATTAATTATACAATTTCATTGATGCACTCAGAGTTTCACTAGTATTCCTGAGGTCCTGGTATCCTTTGGAAGAAGAGTTTTATGTTATCCACTCTACAGACATTTCAGATTAGTGACACGAGCCTGCAGTGATACAGTCATGATCTTGCAACTGGGTGAGATACTTAATTTTTTACTGTGTGTGTTAATTAGCCATATACAGTGAAGTTTGACTGTACTATCTGTTTATTTGTATGGGAGATGAGAGGGCCTTGTCTACATAGAGAATTAGTACACACCAACCGGGGTGTAAATTCTAATGCACACCAATGTGTCATGCACAAACTGTGTGGACCTTGCTGACATGCACTACAAGTTCCTTAATTCATTTTGACATAATGTTATGATACTGTGCACTAGGGAACAGTTAGTCAGCAGGGCCAAAATGGACAGTTTGTGCGTGACACAGTGCGCACTAGAATTTACGCCCTTGCTGGTGCGCATTAACACACTGTGTGAATAAGTGCTGTGTTGTGTGCATGCATGCATATTTCAGCAAGCAAAAAGGTTTCCCTTTATTGAGCAATAGTATAGTTATGAAACTACTGTCGTGCACAGTTATGTGTTATACCTTTGTACTGTGCCCTATTTTAAAGTTTCTAAAGTATACTTTGAATTATAATTACATTGTATTTCTAATGGCAGTTCGTGGTCAAAAGTTTAAATACACCTCTGTAGTTTGTTAGCTCTTCATGTGTTGTTTGATTACCTGATCCAAAATCTGCTGAAATAAATGAAAGGACTCCCATTAGGTTAAGTGAGCTGTGAATCAGGCTCCAAGGGCAGTTTGCATTTGGTTGAGGCTGCTATTCTGTTCAATGAAATCCAGCTGATCCTGATATGGAGTCCCCTCTGGAATACATACGTGAGTGCTACATAATCTGGATAATCAGAGCAGCTTCCCCACCTTGATCCATGATTTGGAAGAGCTGTTCTGTTAATTTAACACTTGTGAATGGTGCTAAGAATTGTTCTGACAGTAAATTTACTTAACTGTTAAATTCATCTTCTTAGCCAGCTAGTTTCCCAAAGGCAGAGCTTCTGCTGATTTTAAACTGATTTGGTCCCATTAGCTATGACTTTTTTTTCCTATTTCAAATAATCCCACTCCCTACAATAACCTTGCAACCTTCCCCCCACCACACATTAACCCTGCAACCCCTTTCCTCCCAGCCCCCCAAAGTTCGTTTTGTGTCAGGACCCCTACAATTACAATGCCGTGAAATTTCTGATTTAAATAGCTGAAATAGTTACAGTTATGATTTTTAAAATCCTATGACCATGAAATTGACCAAAATGGACTGTGAATTTGGTAGGGCCCTAACTATCATGTATCCTATGAGCCATCTAAACTTCAGTCATTTTAATACTTAACTGTCGCAAAGCATTGAAAAAGATGGAAATACGACTGGTTTAGTTTAATTCAACTGCATGCCATGCATTTCTTGTGCTGTGTTGGTTACCTAGGAAACCATTGCAGGAAGAAATGTGATTGCCTATATTTGTAGGTTGATTGTCAGGGTTGTGGGTGGCATTTCAAGAGCTAAGATTGTGCATGTAAGGCACAAAAAGTGAATGCTTGCCCATTTCAGAAAGTGTTTTTATTGGTAAAAAGATGGAAACTGCACTGAATTTAAACCATTACATTCTCTAAATATTACCTGAGAGGTTAAGTAAATTCTAGTGGGTTAATTTAGTCAGAAGAGGAAAATAGTCTTAATCTATTGGGCGGAGGGGCAAAATAGTTAATATAGTGGCAGTGATTTAAACAAAGATGATTAATATTAATAGTGTTGAAAATGCCAGTATTTGTGTGTTGAAGTTATTTCTTGCTATTGTAGTTGAAAGTGTGTGTTATATTAGGCCTTAAATTCTTAAATTAAAAAACCGCAAGAACATAACAAATGTTAAGTGTATTTAATAGATATATAACTTACCAGAAAACAGAATGAAATAAAGAGGAACCTGTATATGAATTTGGAAAAAGAGACAAATGCTCAAACCATATTATCTTAAAGTTTTGTGCTTATACTGTCTAAACAGCATACCACAGACACACTCAACAAAATGTTTACTTCTTCAAATTCCCTGGAAAATCTAAAGAGGTCTTTGGAGCTTTTCTTTGTTTTTGTATAATGCCTAGCATATTGTACATACTACTGAAAGCATAATACAAGTAAACACAATATTATATGATGGGTTGTATGTTTATAGTGTATCATATTTATTTTCGGAGTATTGGATGCACTGAACCACCAACTTCATACTTTTTAATGTATCCAAATGTATACATTACACACAGGTAAATGTAACCTGCTTTCATCAGTAGAAAACTAATGCTAGTAATAAAACATACCCGTAAAACCATTCCTTTTGACCTGAATCCAGCAAAACACTTAAGCACGTGCTTAAATTTCGACAAGCAAGTAGTCTGAATTAATGCTCAGTTGAGGCCTTTTCCTATGAGATGATAGACGAAGCTGGAGCGTAGTATAATAATATATTTGGAATTTAAAGTTGAATAAGATATTTTGTCAAGGAATTTCATTGCAGCTCTGATAGTGTCTGATGTGTTCAGTTTATTGATAACATACACATAATGCATCACCCAAAGTCTGAGACTCTGTGTACTAGATGTGCACTTTCCAAAGGCACTTTAACAGAATATAACCCTGTGAATGTTAAAGGACAGCTCCTAGGAAACCAGTCATTTCTGCTTATTAAAAAGTAGTTTGTTAGTTTTGCCACAAACAATTAACAAGCCTAAAGATCAGTCATTAAATGAGTTAATAACCAGTATTTCAGAAACTATTGCTTTTCCAAAACATTATTCAATTGATGTAATAGAAAAATGTATCTAAAAAGAGAAGAACTGCCAGGAAAACAGTTGGACAGGTAGCTCATGATGGAATATTGAGGGAATTTGTTTTAAAAATGTAGAGTTCACTCTCAACATTCACAATATTGAATTATTTTTTTTGAGCTGGTTGGTAAACTAAAGGTGCATGAGACATTCATTTAAATCAGAAGCACAGTAGGCTAATTTGTATTAAGACTTCTAGGAAGATTTTTCACATACTCTGGATGATGATGATCAATGCTTTGAATGTTTTTAAATGGTTTTGCAGAAAAGCTATTTAAGATTGAATGCTTTGATTGCAGTATCCCATCATATCTAAGTTATCTGAATATGTTTAGAAACACTATTCGTATTGGATTTAAAAAATTTCTGATTTGTGAGTTATTGGTAAGTACAAGTTATTAAATTACTTTGAAAATAAACAAGTATATCGAAATTGCCAGATGATTAAAGCACAGATTAATCATACGTAGCTTTGGTATATTTATATAAACATTATTTTTCCTCTTCAGTAAACCTGTAGGCGTCATATAATTTTTTTTCAAAATATTGGAGATGTAGGGTATTTCTGTCACTAGGTAATGCTAGTTTGTGTATTTTACATTTATTAGCTGCTTGTAAAAGATATAAACCATTTTGCTCCTTCGTGTAAGGTTAAAGAATATCCTATGCTTTTTTCAGTATACATGTGAACAATAAATAGTTGATGACTAATTGTATATGAAAAGATTGATTTGTAGCTCTCAATTTCTTCTGAAGGATGTTAGTACCAAGAGCTTTCTGCTTGTTTCATAACACAGTGGTGGCTGTAGGTGGCAGCACTTCATGTCTGGTTTACTTTCAGTGGACTCTCCAGTAGGACACAGAGAAATGTGATTGACTGAACCTGCCATCGAATTGTAAAACTCACTACTGTAAAATTACCATGTTTGCCGACAAATCAAGGATCGTATTTGCCAACAAGGATCTTTGAAGATTCAGAATTGAACAGACACTCTTGTGCCAGTAACATTAAGTATTGCTTTTGACACTTGGAAATGAAATTTTAAGTTAATCCAAAATAGATTAATGTTCATTTGCATTAATTCATGTTAACATATATATGTTTGGCATACAGATACACTGATTTTTTTAGTATACTTGTATCTGCTTATATATTCTTGAGATTTTGTCTCTTAAACTCTGGTCACTATATTGGTGCTAGCACAAGGGGTTGGTGATATCTTTTATTGTCCTCATATATTCAATTTCATGCTATCCTTTAATATCTTCATGAGGGAGACAATAAAGTTCAGTTTATTTCTTTAAATGCAAACTCATTTTGCTGCTTGCAAGTATGTGGAAAAGTATATATAGAATTGTCTTTGGAAAAGAGCTTCATTTACTTGATTTTTATGCCGTAGATGGGGAAAAGAATCAGGTTGAGGAGATAAAAAATAGCTGAATGAATTGTATAGTTTCCTGTTACTTCATAAATGTTTTATTTTCAATGCATGAGCCACCAAGTGTGAAAAAGTTAGATTACAGTGACTTTATTTCTGTTATATCAAATGATTGATGCATATTTAGGCCTGAATTATACTCTCCTACACACAACGTCACAGGAGAGGAAAAAGTCCTCCTGAAACTCCATGAGTTTAAAATTGTGGGATATCTGCTGCGGGCAGTCGTAGTAGTAAACTCCTGCAGAGTCCAACAATCTGTGAGCAAATGCACTGGCTCGTATGGCACTTTTTGTGTTTAATATGATGAAATCTCACAAATATTTATAAGATCCCTGCTTTCAATTGTCTTACAGATGTGGGGTCTTTTTATATATTTAAAATCTATCCCACTAACTTTTAAACAATCAGAAAACATCTGTTCAATAAAAGCAGTTTATTAACTTTTCAATAAAATGTAATATCAGTTTTACAAATAAACTAAATTATTATAAGAATCAGAGAAGTAGCCATGTTAGTCTGGAATTGCAGAAGTGACAGAGTCATGTGGCACCTTAAAGACTAACTAAAGTATTGATTATTATTACAGGTTAATATTTTCATTTAAGACACCTCAGAATATAACATTAACCAGGAGAGTCACTATCAGCTTTCTACTCAAAACCTCATACCTCTAGAGAAGGCTCAAACCTTTGTTCACTGAGTGTTAAGAGGGCCCTTGCTTTCTATGTGGATAGGGCTAAATCATTCAGGCCTCTCTAAGACTATTTGTATCAGTTGCAGATAGGAGGAAGGGCCAGCCAATTTCCACACAGACTAAGTGGATTTCGGGTTGCATCATCACCTGCTATGAAAATGCCAACATGCATCCCACCTCACAGAGCAACAGTGTATTCTAAAACTCAGTCCACATCAAGAGGGCTACTGAAGGACATTCCCATAGAAGAAATTAGCACGGACTGCTACTTGGTCTTCTCTCTGTGCCTTTGACAAACATTACGTCATCTTGTCTGCTTGTAGAGATACCGCTGCCTTTGGTAATGCAGGCTTTTAAACTGTCCTGGACTTACCTCTTCAGCACCAACCTCCTTAATGGGTTACTGCTTCGGAGTCTCCCACAGGGACATATACTTGAAAAAGTGTATGTAACTTGAGTTCATAGTAACTTGAGTTCTTTGAGTGTGTTTTTTTACCTGTGGATGCTCCAACTCCCACTCTCCTTTTGCTCTACAGCAGAGTTAGGCTTCAAGGTCAAGAAGGAATTGAGTGGTGGTGGGATTGCACCTCCCTCTTAACCCTTATCAGAGCATGAGGCACTGCTCTGCATAGCCGTGGGCCTACAGACACTACTTTTCAGTCTGTGATAGAGAGCACAGATCAGAGTTCAGGAACCTGCTCAGGGCACTCATCCTCTGAGGAAAGAATAGACTGAAAGACCTTAATTAACAGGCTCTGGAGGGAGTTTGATTTACCTGGTGGGTTGCTATAACAAATGGACTTTGGGTATGGATAGGGGAACAGGCTCTTCCCTTCGTCATTTACCTGATCTGAGCCTTTGTTATTGTTTTTTTTTTTGTCCTGGGCCTTTATCTGTGTCCGATAGTCAAGATGCCTCAGATGTCTGGGAGGACTCACATCCCTTTCAGATGTAGGGGAACGTCTATACTGGCAAGTTTCTGCACCACATGTTATACCACTTTTATTAAAATGCTGAAATTAAACCTTTGTTGCGTGTCTACACGGTGCTCCTTGTGATGCTGGAGCGCATCCACATTAGCAGCTCTTGCAAAGGCATTGTGGTAGCTATCCCACTGCAACTGGCTACAGGATGCTTTGGGAAGGGTTTGCAATGCGTGTGCATGCATGCACACACGCGTCTGCCTCTATGTTCAATAGCACGAGCATTCCAAAGGAATGGTTTGCTTTGTGTCCCAGAGCAGATCAGCACAGCACGCAATGTCTGTCAGAAACCATGCTTTGAAAGGGAAGGGATGCATGTCTTCAGGGCAGCCAAGTTCAAAACAATCAGCAGAGCGGTCACTTGAGGCATTATGGGATAGCTTCGGAGGCCAATTACAGCACAGAAAGCAATCAAGTGTCTACACTGGCAATAGAGCGCTGAAGCCACTGCGCAAATAGTCTTACGACTCTCATAGAGGTAGTTCTTTTGCAGTGATGCAGCTGCGCACAAAGTGGTTGGCAGTGTGTACACGTCTGCAGTTTAAGCGCAAAAAGCTGCTTTACTGTACAGTGTAGACAAGGCCTTCGATCTGTTCAGGGTTTAAAAGCAATTGTAAGAAATTGAGGGAGGACAGACTTAAACATCTGTTGGTTGAATGAGTGCTCTCTGAGATCCATGGGGTACAATTCACACCCATGTACCTTGGCTCCGATTGTTCACAGGCCCCTTGTGACCATGTCTTTTTCAATGGTAAGCAAATACCCTGAAGGCCCTTCAGAACCATCCGGACCCTCAAAGAAGAAAAGGCCATATTATTCAGAACAGGCTAAGAGAAGGGAAAAATTACCCCCTAGGTCTGGATCTCAGGAGACCTTGCATCCTGGTTCCGCTGAGGATCTCATCATCTCTGATACTGAGACCAGAGCACCAGCTAAGAAAACCATGCTTCATACTGAAAAGGCATCAGGTAAACAACTTAGAACAGCACTAGCGTCAAAGCCATAAGGTCTCTAGAGCCACGTCAAAATCATTGTCAATGCTATCTTCTATAACTAGATGAGAAGGGCACACCACTTCTCTTTCAGTACCCTCTCCAGTACCGCTCAACCTTAGGACTCTTGAAGCTTCCTTTCCAGAGTACCATCCAAGCTGCTATTCAGTGATGATCTTTGAATCCTGAAGGACCTGAAATTATTTTACAAACTATTCAAAGTTTCCATCTTTCATTGAACATCTGCCTCAGGATCAGAGGGAACAATGTCATGCCTCCATAAGAGAAGGGCAAACAATTGCCAAGATGTCTCTTCAGGCTTCTCTCAGTGCCGCTGAATCAGCTGCACATTCCATGGGTACGGCAGTAATCATGCCCCAAGCTTCTTGCCTGCCTCTGGCCTCCCCTGTGAGGTACAAAATACTATCAAGGACCTTCTCTTTGAGGGGCTCATGTTATATAGTTACTCTTCATATTCTTACACTCCTGGGCAACATTACAATCTTTGGGCATCTATACACTCCAGACAAGGAGAAAATACAGTAGATTGCAGATGCCTCAATGTCTTTCCCAGGCCACTGCCAGCTCTGAGAGAGAACAGCTGAACTCTCACTCCTGTGCAGTCTTTATGCCAATGTAAAGAATATGTGACTCAAAGGACAGTGTGATGAAAATGAAATCCATGACAGCATCCATTGTGCCTTAACTAAACATGTAACAAACTGTTTAGAACTGTAACAAAGCATATTTCCCCTTCCTCATCTGTTCATGTACTGGATGAATCCTGATTCTGTGAAGTCATTGCGGCAATGTATAAACTGGGTATGAAATGAAAATTCCCTTTGTATCTAGTGTACAAGAGCACTAGACAGTGCTGTGGAATCATTTAGTTGATGTGCTGTTTGCTTCAGTAGGATACCAGCCAGAAAAGCAACCAAACCCCCATGAATATCAGTGAAGTAGAATCGAGGGATGTGGAGGCACTAGAGAGAGAATCTCACACCCGGTTTGTCCCTCCTCTTTTATGTGAGAACTTTTAAAACCTGTTTTATACTCTGTTGCTGTTGTTGTTTTGTTAACTGCAAACTGTTCTGGCTGGCAGCTTGACAGCTAAACAAGGTTTTCACTTACATTGCATTTTTTTAAGAAAATGGGTCTGCTTCCTTGCAAGTTGGAAGAGTCTGTCTTGACAGATACTGAGGATGATAAAGTTTAGAAGTTATAGTTCAGTCCTGTGCTTGTGCATCTTAATTTTTATCTGATTCTCTCTCTAGTTTTCTGTTTGACAAGTTCCCTGCCAGTGCAGCATTTTTCCAGCTTCTCCACATCTGTCACTTAACACCCGATTGTACAGCTCCTTTCCTTGTTCCCCTCCCCTCCGTGTAGACACACACAGACTGGGGCTCTTCTGTGCAGAGGAACTTCTCTGATAAAATCTTGTGGTTGGACAGCAGGGGGAGTTCTGAGTTGATCTCTTGTAGGTCATAATTTTTTATTTAGTTAGAGTGTATCCTGGCCAGATTACGATTAGATAATCTAGGAGGAGCTCACCCCAGAAGACGGGGCTGGTAGACTCCCTCTGCACACTTCAGTTTTTTATTAGCTATAATTGTTTTCACTATCTAATAAAAATATCTTTTAAAAGTGTTCTCACTAACACTTAAGCCTTAGTGGTTTTGAGGCTTTTGAAAAAAGGGTGCAAGGAAGTGCTAAGTAATTAGGAAATGTTTGTAGCTAAACATCTGCTTTTCAGAAATGGTGACGTGAAAGAAGAATGAAGCAGAACAGGTCTCTTCTGGTATTGAAATAAGAAAATTTATTTCTGCTGCCAAATGTTCATCTTCGAGATTTATCCAATGTTTTTAGTTTTGTGGGATTTTTTTTTTTTAGTTATTAGGAATGTATGATGGGTTCTTTTTTATTTGAGCTGCCAATCAGTCTGTCATTAACAGCAGCAGGAAACTGTCTAATGAATTCTAAGGCTCTGATCCTGCAACAAACTCTAAATCTGCACATCTCCATTGACTTCAGTAAGGCTACGGGTATGCAAAGGAGAATTCTAAGGCTCCTATCCTGCAACCAACTCTAAATGGGCACACCTCCATTTACTTCAGTAAGGCTATGGCTATGCAAAGGAGTCCAATGGAAGTGAATTTTTGCAATTGGGACCTAAATCTCTCCTCCCTTTATTTTGTTTTTTAAATGAGGGAAAATGGGTGCATTCCAATCAAATTGTCGAGGCACTAACTCAACATAAAAAGGTATGATTGCGCCAAACCTTCCATAGGTATAAAGTGTTGCAATGAAATGTTTGTTAAGATGTCAAGTGTAAGACTGTAATGTTTTAGTTTTCATTTATTTATTTTTCAAAAAGCATAAATGTTTTTTCCAGGTAAAAGTGCTGTTTTGAAGTGTCTGTTGGACATTCACAAGATTTTTCGAGAAAATGACCCTGCCTACATCCTTAATGATCTCTACATTACAGACTATTGTATTTGGATTCAAAAAATCAAGTAAGTTTTAAATCAGTTGCTATTCTGACAGTTTTTAGCATATTGTATCCAGGAACAAGTGCTGATAATTTGTAAACTCCTCAAAATGGAAAAAAAAAATCCTTCCTTAAAATCATAAGTGGAAATCTGTTCAATCTTTCACTTATTAAACTTACCTAACATGCTATTCATGCAAGACAAAAGAGCTCATTTAATTTTTTAAAAATGTTGGTAGTAATAGAAGACTGGAAGGTTTGCTTTTAAATAAAAATATAAATTTTGTTTGTTTGCAGACTGCTAGTACATAAGGGAGGTGCTACTTTATGGTAGTGTTCATATAACTGCACAGAAATCAAGATGCTTTTCCAAGGAATTAAAATGATTAAAAAACATTTGTGTAATATTTGAAAAAAGTTTGTGGCAACTCACAAATCCTGAATTAGATGTCTTGAGCTAACAACAGACATACAATATTTCATCTGCACAGAACAGCTGTCTTAGGCATTTTACATTTAGTGGTTGTACCAGTTGGTTTCAGCACCTCGAATGAGGATTGTAGCACAGATCCAACTGAGTAAGTCCAGACTCCACAGGTTTCTTCCTGGGGTATAGAGAAAGCTGCAATGGACAAAGCTGTACTGGTTCAGCTGGTCCTCCACCTGTCAATGCAGTGTTTTGCTACCCAAAAAGCACCTATTCCAAGCAGCAGAATGCCCTGGTACGGTCATGGTTGTAAAATGTACTGTATGTGTTAAAGCTGTTCTGTGAATATCTTGCTGCTGAAGGCATGGTAATTGATGTACAGTATAATGTAGTATCATCCTGATATGGCTTGATGGTCTGTAAGCAGCCTCTAAATCTTAGTCTGCAATTTAACACAGAGAGATTCACAAGAAATTGTGAATCCTTTAAATCCACCAGTCACAAAAACCAGGTTATTTGGATGATATACCGAAGAAAATTTCAGAGCAAGTATTGAAGCAGGAAGGGAAATATGTAAGAGAATTTTTTATTTTGAATAAAATATGGATCCAGCTTAAATAGGCTAATTTTAAGTAATGGCATATCTCTGAGTTATGAGGGTTTTTTTTAAAAAAAATAAAAAAGTGGTTTGACATCACCAGAATGTTTCAATGAATAATAGCCCTGCAGTTCACAACTGCCTGTTACTAAACACTGTGAATTACTTGATTGTTTATTCATTTGCTCTTTATTATATTTTTTTTAATGATTCATTTTGCTCCCTCTGTGAAGAGTGGGGAAAAATCTATTAGGTGTAAAAGACCATTTAATCCCAGTATATCAAAATATTGCCAGTTCAATCAGTTTTCACTTCTTTGATTAGGCCAGTTAAGGCCAGTATCCTAAAGAGAGCCACTGAAGAATTCATAAGCAGACTGAAGCTTTAGTAAAGAAAGTACAGTAAATGAAGACAGAGGTCTTTTCGTGCATCTTTCACAAAGAAATGAGTCCTAGGAGAGAAGCATTGCTGCTGTCCACGTCAGTGAATATAACATCTAGCAAGCCAGTCATTGGAACTTAGCCTTTCTTCAAATGCAGTGGAGGAAAATGTAGGGTAGATATAAGGGACTGATAGATTAATACATTTACTGCAAGACACATACATTAGGTGCCAGTTAAGCAGAACTGACATCCTCTGGAAAGAGGCGATTAAGCTATTTTACTGTCATAATGATATGGCACAATAGCTGCCTGTCATTAGGAGAGCAAGAGACGGAGGAACTGCAGAATCAATCTCCCATTTTTAGGCCCCGAATCAGGAAAGCATTTAACCACGTGCTTATGTCCTTTTCTGTTCAGGATAATGCTGACCCCGTATGCTTGAAATTAAGCACATGTTTAAGTGCTGGCCTGAACAGAGACCTTTTCTTGAATCAGAGCCTTAATGTTTTCCGCTAATAAATGTTGCAAGAAATTGTTAGGTTCACATATGATTTAAAATAATATATAGGGGAATCAAAAACAGGCATTGGCTGATCTGCTAACAATGGGGGGGTACATCTAATAGAACGATCACATGAGCCCCCTCTACTCTCATGCATGATCACATAACATTCCTGTGGCAGCTGCTGCAATTGCTTACACTGAAAGGGTTGTGTGTGTGTATGTGTGAGAGGGGGGAATATTTAGGTATTTATAGTTATCTTTAATGAAGTGTTTTGGTTTTTTTGAAATCAGTTGATGATACTATCTACTTTTGGTCTTCATTTTATTGTTTTGTCACACCCGTTCTTTGCTCCCCTGAACACGCGACTAAGGGCATGGCTTCGCTTTCAGATGTACAGCACTTTGGGTTAAACCAGCCTTAGGAGAGCGCACCAGGGAAAGCGCTCCAGTGCCACTCTGTCCACACTGACGGCTGCAAGCGCACTGGTGTGGCCACATCCATGGCACTTGAAGCGGCATTGGGAGCGGTGCATTATGGGCAGCTATCCCACAAAGCACCTCTTCCCATTCTGGCACTGTGGCTTGTGGGAAGGTGGCGTAGGGTGCGAGGCATTCTGGATTCTGTCCCAACGCCCTGTGATGCATGGCTTTGCACCCTAGCAATCCCTGTGTTTCCATTCACATTTGGCACCCTCTTTCAATTATTTCTGTGCGACGCGGTTTTTCTTCCCTTTCGGTCTGCGGGAATGGAGCCCCTACTGCTGAGGAGCATGCTGATGAGTCTCGCCAGCACATGTCGTTTGGCAGTTGAGTTACTCCTTAAGATCCAAAGTGACACTGAGGAGTCTGACGATGATATCAAGTTGCGTAATGCATACAACATGAAATTGCTTGTCTCGTTCACGGACATGCTCTCCACTGTGGAATACAGCTTTTGGGCTCGAGAAACAAGCACTGAGTGGTGGGATCATATCGTCATGCAAGTCTGGGATGACGAGCAGTGGCTGCAGAACTTTTCGGATGTGAAAAGTCACTTTCATGGGATTGTGTGCTGAACTCGCCCCTGCTCTGCGATGCAAGGACATGAGATTGAGAGCTGCCCTGACAGTGGAGAAGTGCGTGGCTATTGTGGTCTGGAAGCTGGCAACTCCAAACAGCTACTGCGCTAACCAGTTTGGAGTGGAAAGTTGACTGTTGGAATTGTCTTGATGCAAGTTTTCAGGGCCATTAATTGCATCCTGCTCAGAAAAACCATGACTCCAGGAAATGTGCATGACGTGGCTGGCTTTGAACAAATGGATCCTTGTGTATTTCACGGTGGGTATGCATCTGTCCCGGAATGGCACTAAGCCAGAAACTGCTCCATCTTACAAGAGTGCATCATCCGTGGTTCTGATGGCACATCCCCTAGAAGTGGAGACAACATTTTTCTTTTCAGGAGAGTTGGATGTTATTGAACTGCCCTCACCTCCCCAGGGACAAGATCTAAGCCCACACACAGGTGTCCAGAATTTCTTGGGTGCCTTTGCAATTCTACAAGGCTGAGTTCATGTGAGACTGTCGTGAGGACTTCCACAGCCAGTATTTGATCCCTCACAGTGGCCTTATTGGTGACTTTGGGGACCAATAGAAACCATGAAGAATCTGTACAGTCCCCTCAAGCATCATTGTGTCATTCCCCTCCCAGAGAGGAACCCAGAGTTCCTCAAGAGAACTCAGATACTCAATTTGATGGCTGCCTAACCCACTTCTCCCACATGTGGTGGGCAATAACGTGGTCAGATGGATACTTGATGTCATTCCCTCCAGTTGTCTCATAGAATTCACCTCCCCTCTCCTTCCAAAGCCACCTTCCATTTTCAAGATCACCTCTCAAGAGTGGTTGCCCAGTCAAGAAGTAGACTCCCTTCTCTTCTTGGAAGTCATAGAACTGGAATCCCCCCAATAAGAAGGGAAGGGATTCTGTTCACAATATTTTCTCATTCCCCAAAAGAAGGGAGGCTGGAGACCCATCTTGAATCTCAGACAGCTCAGTGTCTTTATCCACAAAATGAGGTTCAGAATGGTCATGCTGCCATCAATAATTCCATCTATAAACAGAAATTATTGGTTCACGGCTCTGAACCTGAAGGGATGCTACTTGGGTATAGACACAAACCTCTCTCACAGGAGATTCCTCATGTTCATAGTGGGCAAGAACCATTACCAGTAGAGAGTGCTCCCTTTCAGCCTCCCAAAAAACCCAGAGGTATTTACAGAGATTGTGTCAGAGGTAGAAGCACACTTTGCAAGAAGTCTTCAGTTTTTCCATATGTGAATGATTGGCCACTGATGGGGAAGTCATAACAGGAAGTAGCGATAACAGCTTCTTCCCTAATCAACTTCCTGGCGTCTTTAGGAATCAGTGTGAACACAGAAAATTCCGTGACTGGAGTTTATTCGTGCAGCCTTGGACTTCGATTCCACCAAAACATCTCCCTCATGACCCATTTCAAAAGAATCTTGTCCACAGACATCTGTCTGCCTATGCCTGGTCCTCGTAGGTCATGTGGTATCTTGTACTTGTGCCCTCTTTCATGAGACTATACTCCGTTGCCTACCGGCTTGGTTATGCACAGTCTGCGTGCCAAGCAGACATGGCATAGACAAATTAATTACACTCCTTCAGGGATGTAAGACTGGGTTTTGGGATACATCTACACTGCACACTCCTTATGGTGGCATAGTAGATACATACACGGCACACTCCCCTAACATAGTATAAATAGCAGTGCATATGGTGAGGCACTGCATAGGCAAATAAAGGCACGCTTGAAATGCTTTAGGATAGGTACCTTACACGGTTCTCTGAGGACCCAAGAATTACCTCCCCTGTCTACATTGTTGTTTGTTACTCTGCCTTCCCACTGCTCGCATTTTTCCACACTGTGCGGGAAGGCTCTAGTAGCTCCCTGCTGCTAGAGCGTTTCCCTTGTGCAAAGAAAGATCTGGTAGCAGAGAGGCAGTGGGGAAAGGCTCCTGGCAGCTCTCTTCTACTAGAGCTTGTCCCTGCTGCCTCCCCCGGCCAGAGCCATTCGCTGATGCATGAAGCTACACACTGCAGTGTGGAAACAATTAGCTTTTAACTGTGGCATGTAGCTACACATAACCTTCATGCCTCTGCCAGTGGTGTACAGTGTAGTGATGACCTCCGTGGACAGATAGACAGACATGTATGTGTTGCAGTCCCGTCCCTCCCCCCTCCTGCCCCGTCCATGAGGGCCCTGATCATCTGTTGGGATACGGTGCCCATTTGGATGAGCAGACCGTACAAGAAACAGGTTTCCCAGAAGTCCAGGATACACACAAACCTCTTAGAGCTGAAAACAGCATGATTAGCCTGCAAACATTTCCTACCACTAATATCAAATTATGTTCAGGTGATGTTGAACTATGTGACAGCAGTGTTCTACATTTGCAAACAATGGGGTTTAGAATCACCTCTTTTACATAGAAGGGTAGGGAGCTGAGGGCCTTTATGGGTGATCACCGTATACAGTTTTCTATAAGGATAATGTTTCTTTGAGACTGCACTCCAGATTTACCACCACGGTGATCTCAGACTTATTTGAACCAAGCGATACATTTATCTGCTTTTTTTCTGAAGCCACATGTCAGCAATGACAACAAGAGACTTCATTCTTAGAATGTATGCTGGGCTTTGGCACTGTAACTACAGGGAACAAGACTGTTTAGGAAATTGCCTAGACTGTTTATGTCCCTGGCAGGATGGATGAAAGGAGAAGTGGTTTTGTTTGTGGCGATTTTCCAAATGGATCTCAGGCTGTGTTCTGCAATGTTGAAAGTTGGCAGATACCCCTCCTCCACAAGATGAGAGGGCTCACTTTGCAGAGTCCAGGCATCTTCGCTGGTCTCTCTTCGAGATGTTCCACTCCTTGAATTCTGCAAAGCAACAACCTAGGGCTTCATCAATGCCTTTACAAGATAGGCATTGGTACAAGTATCCACAGCTGATGCATCTTTTGGCTTGTCAGCCCACCAATTGCCAGTGTGATTGAGATCTTTGCACCTTTCTCCTACAATGAGCACTGCATGTCAGTCACATACCGTGGAATATACTTAGGGACCAATATCTTGAAGAATTCTGGTTACAATAAGGTAAGTAAACTCTCATTCAAGTGTTGGTCCCTATCTACACTTCATTACCTGCCCTCCTTCCCCTTTGCTTAGGATCCTTCACTCATGATTCACAGTAGAGAAGGAATTGGAGCACATGGAGAGGAAGGTAGGCACGGACCAATGATCCTGCTAGCAAAAATCTTCCAGACTCAGATGCATGGAGTGCATGAGTACCCACAATGAAATACAGATAAGGACCACACATCTCAAAGAACTCCAGTTACCATGAGATAGGTAACTTCTCTTTTCAGACACTCCCATTTCAGAAGCATGTGGTGGTTAAGCATGTTACTTTTCTCTCATTAGATTGTCTCCTTAAACTTTTATAGGAAAACAGTGTAAGGCATTAGCAGATGCAGCATGAATTTCAACATGCCATTCATGATTTTAAAGCAAGTTTTACCTGCCAAATAGATTTCTAATGAATGTCTTCAGGTTGCTTGTTAAATTAATATGTAATGCAATTACTACATTGAATACACTATATTGTAAGTAACTTTTGGATTTTAACTTTCCATTTGTTTAGTGGGGAGGAAGCATGTTGCACAACAAAACAGAGGGAGAAATAAATGTTAACTTAAGCTTCAAAAACTACATAGAGAATAGTGGAGGCAGCTCATAGTAAACCTTGGCAGGTGGTGCCAACGTTTGTTGAAAAGCCAGATGCAGCAAGATGGAAAATTGCATCTTTAACCCCTGAGGTCATAATGGCATGTCATCACTTCATTTGACCCCTGCTAAGTGAGCTTATCATCCACCCTGCTGTCATTCTTGTTATTACTTTCATTTCCATAATAAAATTACATTTAATTTGTCTGGTGTGCTTGCTCTTTTTTTTTTTTGGTCAGTGCTTTTACAAACTGCTCTGATGCAGATTAGGGAATGATGGCTGCCCATCCAAAGCTGACTAAAAGACTGATTTTGTCTCCCTTTCCTCCCAAAATAAAATCATTGGGTCTCTGATGCGACGGACGTCAGGGGATACGGAGAGCAGAAGAGCTGTGGGGTAACTATTGTTTATCTGGGGGGCAGGGGATTGCAGAGTAAAGGAATCTAAGTGTGGATGATGTAGGAGAACGAGGGAGCAGGAAACATTGACACTGACAGAACATCCTGTGCATCATGAGAAGCCTGAGGAGTGGGGACTAGCCCAAGGTAGGCAAGGAGACTGGGACAAGGATGAGGAAACATGGATGGGGAAACAGGACTGGGACAAGGAACAGGTTGGAGGGGTGGGGTAGAAAGATCAATCCTGGGTGGAATAGGCAGAAGGGTCTGTTACCACTAGAGTGCACTCTATTCCAGAGGTTGGAATGGAACCTAACATTCTTAACACTCCTTTTTTGTCAGCAAATATATGAAACCCACTGGCAAAGTGTGTGTCTCATCTCCTGCTAATGCTGGCCAAAATAGATATTGACAGCCTACTACTACTATCAGTTACCCTGTTTGCTCAAGTGGCAGAGATTTGGTGAATTTGAAGGTTCCATCTCTTCTGAGGAATCTTATGTATGTCAATATGATGGAGATAGATACTTAAATATGAAAAACTAGTTTTTTTAAAAAACAATGTTAAAAGATCATTAAGGTTTCAAAGTCAAATATTAGAAAGTTAGGAAATGCCACAATTAAGGTTGCTTGTGCAACCTTAATTTGGGCTTAAATGTGCATGCACATTATGCAATAGTCTTTAATTGCATCATCGCATAATATTTTTCCACGGTATTCCTGCCACATTTTTTGAAATCTTTTACTTTATAGCTATCTAACTGACCTTTATGTATGCAGTGGTGTTGTAGTTCTGTTGATTCCAGATATTTGAGAGACATGGTAGGTGAGGTAGTATCTTTTATTGGACCCACTCACTGAACTTTACTGAGTCCCAAAGTTTATCATATAATCTTGAGTTGCTATATTTTGTGTTGTTTTGTAATGCAAATATACTTTCATTAAGGAAGCAGGTTGAGACCAGCAAATTTATTTGACTGGGGACAAATACCCAGATTAGAACTCACCATTGTTTGTATGCCTGTCATCTTTGTGTGGATACATAATAAACTTAAATCCCAGTTGATATGAAATTGTTCTTGGTAAACTATTAAAACTGATGTAAGCCCCTATATAGGTAATTATTTTAACTTAACCCCACAAATGCTTTCTGACTAGTACTTGCTGGTATCCATCCAACAGCTCTTCATTAAGGCCAAGACTACAACAGGGTTCTAAAAAGAACTAGATACATTCATGGAAGATGGGTCCATCAATGGCTATTAGCCAGGATGGGCAGGGATAGTGTCCCTAGCCTCTGTTTGCCAAAAGCTGGGAATGGGCGACCAGAGATGGATCACTTGATGATTACCTGTTCTGTTCATTCCCTGTGGGGCACCTGGCACTGGCCAGCATCGGAAAGCAGGATAACAGGAAAGATGGACGTTTGGTCTGACCAATATGGCCATTCTTATGTTCTTGTGTTATCTTGCACAGACTAGTATTTGCTGATATCCATCTACATCTTTTCAGTAAGGATAGATGTAGACAAAAATATTTACTTAGTAATCTTCTACTTTATCACCAGTTGCTTAGAAGTCATTCTTTTTTCATTACGCTTCTTTTGTAAAGGATGTATCCATAATTTAAAGCATAATAAGTGTCTGAAAATTTTTAAAGCTAAAGTAACCTTTTATAAGGAATCAGAAGGCAATATAAATACTGAAGAAGCCTGGCTGAGCAATAGAAGTTTTTTCTTTCCTTTCATCTTACAAGTCTTTTTTTATTATGATTGTATAAAGTCAGAATTATCTGGGGCATATTTCCCCCTCATGTTCTGCATAGAGCTGTCCATAAATATTAATAGGAACTTAATGTGCAGAGTATTGTATTGACATGCATAGGTATAAAAAATGCAACACTAAAAATGATCTAATTCAGCAAAACAATATCATGTGTATTTTGGCTCACAGAACACCAACATGATGCCTTGGAGATGAGAATACCCAGGATGTCCTACAATGCATAAGCATCCAAACTTTAGAAATATTAACCACTAGGGATTCCAAAGGAACACATGGTTTGCCTTATTGAATCAGACCGAAGCTCCATCTAGTCCAGCATCATGTCTCCGACAGTACGAAAATCATATGTTTCAGAAAATGCTCTAAGAACCCTGAGGTAGGCATATGTGGAATAGTCTGCTTTCCACATAGATCTCATCCTGATCGTTGATAGAGGTTGGCTTAAGCCCTGAACCACAAGGTTTAATATCCTTTTCTAAAATGTTTATCATTAATTATGATAAATTTGGATATTTTTATATCCATATAAATATCTAATTCCTTTTTTAATTTTAAGTTCTTGGCCTCAACGACTTCCTCTGGCAATGAATTCCACAGCTCAGTTATATTGATGAGGAAAGAATATTTTCTTTTATCCATTTTGAATTTTCTACCTTTTAATTTAATTTGAATGTTTCCCTTGTTCTTGTCTGATGAGCCAGGGAAAACAGAAGCTACAGATCTTCCTTCTGTATATCACTGATTTATTTTCTTTTACCATATCACCTCTTCTTTTCTTTTTTAAGGCGAACAGTCCTCCTAATCTTTTCACTTTTTCTTCATATGAGAGTGTTTCCAGACCTTTGTTCATTCTCCTTGTTCTTCTCTGAACCCCCTCCAGTTTTGCTGTATCTTTTTTGAGATGGGATAACCACTACTATGCACAGTATTTCAGGTGTGACCACACTATTGATTTGTATAACGGCATTATAATTCTCCATCCTATTCCTTATACCTCCTTACAACTGGTTAGCTTTTCTCGACTGCTGCTATGCATTGAGCACATGTTTTCAGTGAGCTGTGTATGGTGACACCCAAGTCCCTTTCTTGGGTTGATAGAGTTAATTTAGAGCCCTATAATATAAGGCATAAGAGTACTTTAAATTTTTCCCTCCAGTGTGCTTTACTTTGCAGTGTTATCGATTTTAAATTTTATGTGCCATCGCATTATTCATTTATCCAGCTGTAAGTTCTCTCTGAAGTTCCACACAGTGCTCTCTAGTCATGACTAGCGTAAGTAACTTTGTGTTATTCCATGTGTATAAGGAAAACAGTAAGAGAATCAAGTGAAGAGCCCTATATGGATCAGAGAGGCTATGTCAACATTAGTACTTTTGTCAGTATAACTTATGTTGCTCTGGCATGTAAAAAAAACACGCACCTCTGAGCAATATAAGTTACAGGAGGACAACCCCTCTGATACTTGTCAGGAGGATAAGTATCGGAAGGGTAGCCATGGTAGTCTGTATCACAGAAACAACTAGGAGTCAGGTGGCATCTTAAAGACTAACAGATTTAGTCTTTAAGATGCCACTGGACTCCTTGTTTTTGTCAAGATGAGTTAATCTGAAGCACCCCACTTACAACAAAAAGAGGTGGTAAACCTACCCAGGAGTGTGGACTGAGTGGGTGGAGGCATTTTGCTGAATATTGTTTTGGGGGAGGAAGGGTGCAAGGAAGAATGCACAGAAATGGAGAACAGACAAGAGCAGGGCAGGGGCAAGAAGCAAGAAAGCCACGCAGTAGATGGTGAACACTATGACCCTGAAAAAAACTAGGGAGAAAGCTTTGGGTGTGTTGGTTAAAGAGGCTTTGGGCCATAAGCTAAATAACTGCTCCTTTTCTTCTTGGTTCCTCCTGTATTTGGAGAAGCTGGACTTTGTACATTCCCTATAAATAAACAAGATTGTGTCAAACAAAATGCCAAACTCCATAAAGTTTCTCTTCAGTGTAGGCTTGTGTTGCCCTGTAGAGCATTATAGATCAAAGTAACTGGAAAAAATGACCAAATTAATAATCAGTGGATTTTAGACAATTATCTCCTCTCCTGTACTATTCTGCTTGCTAGAGTTTGTGATGAATTCTATGTCATATGGTTAACCCGTTTGGAGACATGTGGAACACCTGAAAAGGTGTGCAGTTGAGTGAATCCCACATTTGCACAGTACATGTGTTGCTAGGAACTAAAGTATTCTGTGAGTTGATGGCTGTGTCAAGAACACAATTTGAATTATGTCAAAAGTAGGCTTTATGTAAAAGTGGTGCTTCTTAGCAGCGTTTTCCTTTTCATCCTTTCATTATGATCGAAATCCAATCCTTGTTACAACATAATTACCTTGTCTGAAGCCAGCAGGGAGTTGCTGCTTTATGTGAAGGGTGTGAAGTTCCCTAAATAAACAGAGGATTAATTACATTCACAGCATGTCATTGAGGTGATGAGATTGATTGATTGTGATCGCTCAACACTTCTACTTTCCTGACACTAAGCTTTGTGAATTACTGTTTGCAACTACAGAAAGTGGTGTTTGGTAGAAACTGAGAGCATACTTGAAAGTAAAGAGCCCAACCTTAAGTGTAAAAGCTTTAGTCCATTGCATTGTGTCTAGTAGAACGAATGTGTTTATATTCCCTGAGCTTTTTGTTTTTAGTTTGGTTTTAGTTGGTTTCAAGTATTTTTCTTACTCCTAATCATTTCAGTGGTCAGCGTCATTAAACTTCCACATAAAACCAGTAATCAGCAGGTAAAAACTGTACATTAAAAATTGCTCCCTGAAATATACATTTGAAAATCAGAGCATTGTTGGCAGTTTGGCCAGACAACTTGTTTCTGCATCACATTTGTCTGAATGGAAACTAGCACTAGGACTAAAAAAACAGATTATGAAATATGCTTCTTTTTATGCCGCTTTTTGTTGATTTTTAGACAAATAGTAGTAGTTTCAAAAACACCACTTTATCTGTGGTGACCACTTTTCACAGAGCCATCACTCTAGATCTGACCTATCAGTCCTCATCCTCAAAGGAAACCTGCTGCTGCTCTGGAGTTCCCACTGCTGGCCCCTTGCCAGCCAGGGTCCCTCTCCTGCCCCACTCAGCGCCTGCTGCTAGCCTGGGCGAAGGAAACTCAGGCTGGCAGCGGGCTGAGACCTCAGCTGGGGGGAGGCTGTGGCGGAAACCCCAAAGCGGCAGCAGGCTAAGCGGCTCAGCCCGCCACTGTTCTGGGGTTCCCCCTGCTGGCCCCTTGCCAGCCAGGATCCCCCACCTGCCACACTCAGCATCTGTTGCTAGCCTGGGTTTCCTTCACCCAGGCTGGCAGCAGGCTGAGACCCAGGCTGGCAGGAGCCAGTGGTGGGAACCCCAGAGTTGTAGTGGGCTGAGCTGGGGTCCCACTGCCAGCCCCACTCAGCTCCCGCTGCTAGCCTGGGTGAAGGGAATTTTTTTTAATTAAAAATTAATTCATTCTTTTTAGGATTCTCAGATTATTTGTGAGTGTGCAGATTTTCACAGCTATTAGCCTGTTGGATTCAGCAGTCAGGATTCTTTGACTGTGAGTGCTCCACTTAAGGTGCACATGTCCCTGTGATCAGAAACTGTTTGTAACAGTGTCCATTGAGTCCACACGTGCACCCTCGCTAGCCTCATGCCCTGTACCGAGGATATATGTAGGATGCAATGTCTGATGAACTGCCCTCAGTTCTTTCTCAGACAACTCGAGCTGAGATGGAGCTTCTTGTGGTGCCCGCTTCCTAGCTGTTTCCCCTTAGGGAATAGCTTTCTAGCTTAACATTTGTTGCTTACGTTTTAGTTAGCCCTTTTAGTTTCTACCAGTTATAGTAGCTTTTGTAATTTTTGTTTGTGGGGACTTCTTCAAGAGCTACCTCTCCTGACATCTTTTCTGAGAGAGAGTGTCCAAGATGCAAACAAACTTGTGTCACACTGCATTCCTCCAGTCTTGGTGCTTCCCCTCCTTTTCCTTCTGGCCCCACCCAGTGGCCATATTGGCAGCCGTGGGCTGCTTATCAGGTACAGTTCTCCAGAGCACCCAGCCTCCACACCGTCAACTTGTAAAAAGTCAGAGAAAAAGTATTATGTTCCTGCTAAAGTTCCGAACTTATGTTCACACACCCAGGACCATAAGGACCTAATTCCTTAGTCATCATTGCTCTGCATGAGCATAGTTGGCAATGCCATTCTAAGGCCACCTTGTATGATTAGAAACCAAAAACACCAAGATCTCTTTGGTCTTAAAAGTTACTCATCGGTGCCATTGCTGTTTAAAATGACCAGCTATCTAGCTCTGATCACAAACTATAACCATTACCAACTACAGGAAGTTTAACTCTTCTATTGACTATCTGCTTCAAGAACATTGAGTGCAATTCCAGGAAATCATCTCAGAGGGTCAGTTATTAACCAGGACTTTAAGGCCTCCCTGGATGCAACTGTTACTGCAGCTCACTCTATATCTACAACGATTGTCATACACCATGCCTCCTGGCTGCAATCATCAGGAACCCTGAGAGAGATCTAGAATACCGTTGAGGACTTCGCTTTTGATCGGCGCAGTCTCTTCGGTGAGTCCCCTCAATGAGTCGTTTCACTCTCTCAATGATTTGAAGGTGGCCGCTATCCACTCCAATGGATATCTATATGTCTGCTAATAAAAGGAGATTCAGCAGATAACAGATGGTGCAGTTCCTGCCCAGCCCAATTTCCAGCCTACCATAGAAATCACATAAGAAGAGATCTGGGTTTCAGAAGAGGAAAGCATCTGCCACCACAGTGACTGCTATTCAGCCACCATTGTCATCCAAATGTCAGTTTTGATGCTTTGGTTAAGGAGCAAGAACTGTCCCTCCTTCTGGATCTAAAGCTGCATTATCCTGCTGCATTTCCTATCACTCTCTTATGCCCACCCTTGAGATAGTCTCTTCCATTTTTGACTGTGTGGAAGTAGATTACTTTCAATGGTTGAGTTTTGGAGATTATAACACAGGGTTATTCCATCCATATCCTCTCCCTTCCCCTTTTAGGAGCTCATCTCATGAACATCTGCTGAGGCAAGAATTCCTAACCTTTCTTCTCATAGGAGTCCTAGTATCTGCCCAATACAGAGTGAAGGGGTTCTATTCCAAGTACTTTCTGGTTCCCAAGAAGAAGATTGGACAGAGACCAACCTTAAACCTTAGGTTGTTGCTTTCACCAAAACACAGAAGTTCAGGATGGTGACGTTCACAGCTATAATACTCTCTCTGGATCTGGGGGACTGGTTTGCAGCCCTTGACCTATAAAAGAGATATTTTCACTTTGTGATGCATCCATCTCACAGGAGATTTCCATGTTTTGTGATTGGCCAGGAGCACTTGCAATATCAACTGTTTCCCTTCATACTCTCCCCAGTCTTTATGGCACAGTTTTCTGTGAAGAAAAGACATGTGTCAGGCCAAATCCTTGATTTTTAGTGAAGGTGGTCTTAGACTTTCATATCAGTCATGGTGGTGTTGGCTTTTTACTTGGACAGGGCTAAGCCCTTTAGACCCCTTTTTTTCACAGGCAGAATTAAAGGGGACTTTGTTTCTATCCAGAAACTCTCCAAGTGGGTTTCTGGAGGTATTGTCTCCTTCTATGAGATCACATTTTAAGATTCGAGACCGTATCCTGGAAAACTATGATTCTAAAAAAGGACTTTGGGGTCATTGTAGATAATCTGCTGAACAGGCGCTCTTACTGTGAGCTCTAGAGCATTGGTTCTCAAAGTGGGGGTCGCGACCCCTTGGGAGGTCGCAGCCTCCTTTTTTGGGGGTCACGAGCCTCGACCCCAGCAGCAGGCTGCTGGCTCGAGCCCAATCTCCAGGTGGGTGACCCGGCCCCTGCGGCGGGCTGCTGGCTTCAGCCGCGATACCCGCGGGCTGCTGGCTCTTTCCCCGACCTGCTGGTGGGCTGCCGGTCCCAGTCCCGACCCCGCGGGGGGCTGCCAGCTCCAGCCCCGATCCCTGGGGCAGGCTGCCGGCTCCTGCTGCGATCCCCGGGGCGGGCTGCCGGCCCCAACCCCAACCCCAAAGGGCGGCAGGCTCCAGCCCCGACCCCGCAGGGGGCTGTGGCTCCAGCCCCGATCCTCAGGGCGGGCTGCCGGCTCCTGCCGTGACCCGCCGGTGGGCTGCCGGTCCCAGTCCCGACCCCGTGGGGGGCTGCCAGCTCCACCCCCGATCCCTGGGGCAGGCTGCCGGCTCCTGCTGCGATCCCCGGGGCGGGCTGCCGGCCCCAACCCCACAGGGGGCTGCGGCTCCAGCCCTGACCCTGCAGCGGGCTGTGGCCCAGCCGCGATCCCCGGGGCGGGCTGCCAGATCTTTCCCCGACCCGCTGGTGGGCTGCTGGCCTCAGCCCAGACCCCAGTGGGTGGTGGGCTCCAGTCGCTACACCCGGGGCGGGCTGTCGGCTCCTGCCCTGACCCCAGCGGGCGACGGGACCCAGCGCCAACCCCCAGTGGCAGGCTGCTGGCCCCAGCCCCGACCACAGCGGGCTCCAGGTCTGACCCACGCAGTGGGCTGAAGGCTCCCTCCCTGACCCTGGGGGCAGGCTGCTGACCCCAGCTCTGACCCCCCTGGGCAGGCTGCTAGCCCCACCTCCGACCCCCAGTGGCGGGCTGCTGTGCTGGCCCTGATCCAGCCCCTGTGGTGGGCTGCTGGGCCCAAGCTCCTCCAGCCCAGCTCCACCCCCAACTCCACGCCACCTCCAAACAAAGGGCGCCAAACAGAAGTTTGGCCAGGCACCATTTTGCCTATGACTGACCCTGGTAAGGAGACAACATTCGCAGCTGAACAGGTACTTTTATTAACAGTCATACATATAAGTGCAAACTTTCTGCTGAAAATAATGGCCAGTTGTACTACTAAAACTGCTAAAAAACAAAAGTATCTCGAGTCTTACATTAAACTTGGCTTTACCAGTATCATCACTTCTGGTATTGAAAAACCGCAATGTGTCATTTGCAGTGAAGTTTTGTCTGCTGAATCAATGAAACCCTGCAAAATGCAGCGACATCTTGAAACTAAACATCCTGAGCATAAAAATCGAAATGTGGATTTTTTCAAACACAGAGAAGAAGCAACAAAGAAGGCCAGGCTTGATGCTGATGGACGTATCCAACAGCAAAAGTCCTCAGTTGTGGAGGCCTCTTATGTTGTGTCTCTACGGATTGCCCGTACCAAAATGCCACATACAGTAGGTGAGGAGCTTATTCTGCCAGCATGCAAAGATATTGTGGCACTTATGATTGGCAATGATACAGCCAAAAAACTGAATATGCTTTCCATATCTAATGATACAGTGAAACGCAGAATATGTGAGATGTCTGAAGATATCAAAAAACAAGTTGTACATGAAATTAAACATTCTGCTTTCAGTATGTTCAGCCTGCAACTCGATGAAACTACCGATGTTTCTTACTGCGCACAACTGATAGCATTCGTATGGTATGTCAATGCTGGAGATGTTAAGGATGAGTTCTTATTCTATGAACAACTTGAAACAACCACAACAGCACAGGACATTTTCAATAAGGTGAATGCCTTTTTTCAAATCAGTGGCATTGAATGGAAAAACCTTTGTGGTATCTGTACTGATGGTGCTCCAGCAATGATGGGTGCACAGTCTGGCTTTCAGCAGAAGGTAAAGTGTGTCTCACCTAATGTGATTGTCACTCATTGTGGAATCCATCGTCAAGTCCTAGCTGCAAAGACATTGCCAATGTGCCTTAATGCTGTGGTGGATGTTGTTATACGAGCAGTGAACTACATTAAAGCTCATGCTCTGAATGGTCATCTCTTTCGAGAGCTCTGCAGTGAAATGGGTGGTGAATATGAAGTTCTGCTTTTCCACACTCAAGTCCGATGGCTGTCTAGGGGACGCGCATTAAAGCGTGTTTTTATACTTCGTGAAGAGATGGCAGAGTTTCTGTTTCCTGCGAAAACAGAAACAGGAGCTGAACAAAATATTCAGTGACAAGAAATGGCTTCTCTGCTTGGTATACCTAGTTGATATCTTTGGTAGCCTTAATGATCTCAGTTTGTCACTTCAGGGAAAACGTTCAACATTAATAGACCTGACTAATAAAATCAAAGCCTTCCAGATGAAGTTGGATCTGTGATGCAGGAAGTTGGACACAGACAGATATGGCATGTTTCCGACACTTCCTTCGTTCAGCGAGGAGGAGAAAGTTAACATTGATAGTGCTCTCAAGTCTGCGATCAGTGAACATTTGAGAGCCCTTCATGAAGAGTTCTCACATTACTTCCCAGCGCTGCCAGAAGCACTTCATTCCCTGGTGAAGAACCCTTTCAGTGTGATAGCTGAGCAGTTACCTACTGATGATATTCACACACAGGAACAGTTTATTGACATGATCAGTGATGATCAAGTGAAAACAAAATTCACACAGCTGCTTCCAAACCAGTTCTGGTGTTCAGTTGCAAGTGAATACCCACTGGTATCTGAAATGGCCCTGAGAGTCCTTCTGCCATTTCCCACTACCTACGAATGCGAGAGTGGATTCTCCAGCCTTCTCACAATAAAGACAAAATCTCGAAACCGGCTTGATGTGAAGGATGACATCAGATGCGCCCTTTCTAAAACAACACCAAGAATAAAACTTCTTGTATCAAATAAACAGCATCATCCATCTCACTGATTTTTGGCTGCTTCAGATCATTAATTGCTGTCAAGTATTAAAATAAAATTCTATTTAAAAATAAATTTTCCACTTATTTTTAATTCAATAAAAATGTGTTTTAGTCTTAATTTAAAAAGCAGTGAGAAAAGGTAAATCCATTTTAAGCAATAGGGTTTACATTTAGTATTTAACAGTATTAAATATCAAAAATGTGTATTTAATTTCTAGAGGGGGTCGCGGTCAGAAGCTCAGTGTTCGAAAGGGGTCACCAATACAAAAAGTTTGAGAACCACTGCTCTAGAGGGTGAATGCACTAGTTGGGTATGTAAGCTGGAGAACATCAGGTAAGGATAAGAAGGTTGTATTACCCCTGTAAACAGCATGATTGAAACACTGTTTTAGTCCTGGTGTCTACAATTCAAAAAGGATCTTAAAGAATTGGAAAAGATTTGGGAAAAAAATACAAAAATGGTTAGAGGCTTGGAAAATGTGTGAACTAAAAAGGTTCTGTGGTTTATGGAAGGGAAGGTTAGAGGTGACTTGGTCATGTTCTGCAAGTACCCATACGCAAAAGAGGTTTCTGATAGTAGAAGGCTCTTCAGTATAGTTGAAAAAAGTCCAGTGGTCTGAATTTGTCTGTTTTTAACAGTGAGAGTAATTAACTACTGGAATAGTCTACCTAGGGACAGGGTAAATTCTCCATCATTTGCAGTCTATAAGTCAAGACCAAATATATTTCTAAAAAATACGCTGTAGCTCAGAGGTTATGGGCTTGATGTAGAAATTGTTGGGGTGAGGTCCTTTGGCTTCTGTTATCTAGGAGGTCAGACTAGATAATCATTTGTCCCTAAGTCCCCCTGGCCTTAAAAATGTCTGAAAATGTTATCACTTTCTCCAGAGAAGAAAACATAGACAGAGAGCCAATAAGTGACTTGTCAAAGATCTCACTGAAAGCTAGTGCCTATATTGGGAATAGAACCTGGTCTTTTGACTCAAATTGCTATGACTTAACTACTAGATCATGGGTCCCTGATTTAAAAACCATACCTAACAAGTTGTATGCACTTCTATAAGTTTTTGTCTCATCTGTCATTGTTGCAATATTTGTCCTTTCACATGTTCTTCCTTTTTTAATGTAATCTTGAAATACCATACTTTTCATGTAGATTGTATCCTCTATAAAACCCATACACGTCACAGTAAGTACATCTAGGTCTCTTTATAAATAATACTACCCATGTAATATAAAATGCTGAGTAGAATTGAGGCTTCAAGTAACAACCTATTTGCCCTGCAGGGTTGTAAAAGTGACAAATAGTTGGATATAATACCAGAAATTCCTCTTCATACATGTTTTAGCAAACCCTGTAAAACATTGCTTTTTAATAAGGGATTTAATCTCTCTTCCCAGCTGCTGGCTGCAGTTTCCTTTGATGATTTTCCTTTCTCATCTCTGTTGTTTTTTCTTTATTCTGTCACTTTTCTCTAGCTCATATTCCTCCAGGCAGTATCTGAATGCACCTTGCCATGGGTAAATGGGAGGAGGAAGAAAGCCAACTTCTCTCCCCTCAGGCTTGGGCTTTGATTTTCCAAAGTTGTGAGGAGGCAGTTCCTGTTTGCCTTCAGAGGGCTTAGCGATTTGGATCCTGTCTTTTCAGTCAGCGCATCTCTGCTGACTCTCCTGTTTTGACTACAGGAATGATGAGCCTGTGTAGTTGTTGTCTTTTTAAGCAGGTGGCGCGTGCAGCTGTGATCAAAGGGGGAAGCTGTTCTCCAGGCAGATAACATCTTCTTTTTCTGTTTTCAACTTTCTCGGTATCTGGCTTGGTCTCTCCCCTTGGCAGTGATTCCACCAGAAACCACAAGTGTGAACGAGGATGGTGTGAGAGGAGGAAAAGGGTGAAAGTTCTCTATTAATAATGTGCTGAGATGATGATTTACAGTTTGTGGCCTAACGCCTATTAGCCGCTATTCCCTGGGGATTCCCTCTCCCAACATTTACTTCACTAGGTCAGCTGCACCAAGTGTGGGCCAGTAGCTCTAGGTGTAAACACCAAATGGCTAGCAAATGCCCCTGTTATAGTCAGCGAGCAAGGGAAAAGACCACCAACCATTTTAGGTGCAAAAGAGTGTGATGATGATTCATTGTTTGTATTACTGTAGCATCTATCTACCATTGTCCTAGGTGCTGTACAAACATAGATCAAAAGGACTAGCTATGCTGTTTAGGCTGTCTGAGATGGGAATGCATTGACTCCTCCAGGGTAACAGGGTAACAGGTTGTGAAGGATTGAGGCTTTTTTTCCTTTGTCAGGATTAAAGGTGGTAGTAGCAATTACGGTAGAGCTATTAGTCATAACTTTACCAGCGTTTTTCTGGCACTAAAATGTACACTTCCTTGGATGCCTTTGGTCTCCTGGTACAGCACCCACATTACATATTGTGTTAGGAGTGCTATGTCATAAAAAAGAACACCAGAGATGCAAGATGGAGATCAAAGCCTATACAAAGATGGCTCAAGAGATGTAGAGGGGATTGTGGGTTGCTGTCTGCTGTACTTATACTCAGTACATTTTAATATATGAATATATTTTATTTCCCCTTATGGGAAAATCCAAGTAATGAAACTAAGATGTTACATCTTAAAGCTTTATCCTTTGTTAATATTTATAAACGTGCATTGGCTAAAGCTTAATCTTCAGTGTCAGTGTGAAAGGAGCACTGTAGAATTTCAGAATTACCATTGAGGGAGTCAACAGTCATTAGAGACAACCAGGCAAACTCTTTAACATGAAACAATGCTACTGAATAGAAGCAATGGTACTGCATTTTGGATTTTGGTTTGCAAAGTGTGGTGCTCTGAGCCACCAGTTTGTTTACAGTACTGCCAGTTAGACTGTAACAAGTACACTTCCTTTTCTCTGCCTTCCTTGTCACTGCCTTCTTAATTTCAGAACCAGTTTATGTTCCCTTGGACACTAAACTTTCAAAACGGAAACCAGATCTTGTGCCCCTCAGGGTCAGTGGATTCTTCCACTTTAGTCAGTGTTTCATATTAAAAGGGGCAAGTTCAGTTTTCATTTTCTAAAGCCAGATGATTGGTTCTTGCTTTGAAAAGGAAATCTCCTTTAATCTAAACTGTTTAAATTATGGAACACAGCCCTCCATGTACAAGGAGAGAACTTAATCCTCTAGGTGCCTTCTTGAACATGATGTTCCAGTTTATATTGTTTCTCTTTTGGATCTCCTAGTTTTATAGCAGAAGAGTTGGGTTGAAGCATACTCTCTTCTATGTCTAAGGGCTACTCTCAAGGAAACAATTAAAAAACACAAGCCTCATTCATAGGAGATGATGGGAAGAATGAAAGTTTACCAGTCCCTGCTCCCTGCAGTCACAGGAAATTTATATTGGCTAGACCCATGTTATTCTAACAGCTGATACTACCAGAGGAAGCTCAAAACTCCAATTACTGGGAATGAATTACTGCCTGCCCATAAAGCTGGTGATTGGTTTAACCCTAGTTCATATGAACAAGTATTGGAGTATTTAGGTCATGTTTATACTCTTGTCATTTTATTCTACTGCAGATAATGTAGAAAGTAGTGTAAACTTTAGTTCAATTTTCGTTTCAGCTACAGTTTTTAATTTTAAAAAAGCCTACCTTCTCTCTGAAGCTCACTGATCAGATTTAGTAGGATGTTTTGGTTTGGGGTTTTTTGTTTGGGTAGGATGTTTTGGTTTGGGGTTTTTTTAAGCTTTCAGTAAAAATATTATTTATTGTTTTTGACTTATCGTGAAAAATGTATAATAAAATAAATATGTAAAACACATATTATTTGTGTTTATAATATCAGCCTTTAGCCATATCACCCCATTCTATGATCCTGTTAGATTTCACAAGCTGATTAGACTCATAGTAGGTCTTTACGTGGATGGGAGATCTCTGAGGAACCGATTTAGTAAGAACTGCTGGAGGCGGTGGTGGTGATTCAGTAAACGCTACCATTTTCTCTTTGTCAGTATTTGTTTGGTGTGCTAGAGGACGTTGTGCTATTGGACATGCTGTGTTTCAGGGAGGATGTAAAACATATCTTGCCCCCCTGTGTTCATTAAAAAACTACTGTTCTTCTTTGTAAGCTAGTGATGATAATCATGGTGTCTTTGGCACATTCCAACTCAATAATTACATTCTGCCTACTTAAAAGTTTAAACTCCAGTTTCAGTTGGTTGTTTTGGGGTTCTTTGGCCTCCGTTTGTGTACTGTTGTGCTCTGTTATATAGTGGACATGTTTCGCGCTAGAGGAGGCTATATTCTCAGCAATGGCTAAAATAAAACCTACGTAAAGTTTGTGCTGGTATATCATTTTGTTTCGTAGAATACTTTAGGCTAAAAAGAACTGTATAAATGTAAGATCGTATCATGATCACAATATCGATAAAGTATAGCCATGCAAAGTGGTTGATTCAGATTGTATATAAACATTTCCAGTATGGATCCATAGGCTGTCTAATGTGATTTTTTTGTATTTCAGAGCAAACAAGCTAAATATACAAAAAATTTTGTTCCTAATAAACAATATAGGGCATATTTGTTGGCTAAATGCTGTTCTTACTCTTTTAAAACCATTTGATTAGAGCGCCAGTGGCTGAGTAGCTTATAAGGGCTTGTCTGCACTTACATTTTACAGCACTCTAACTTGCTGGCTCAGGGGGGTGAAAAATCACTTTAAAGCGGTAGTGTGGACAGGATCCGAGCGCTGAGAGCCGTGGAGCTGGATTACCAGGAGTACTGGGAGAGCTCTCTCCCAGCTCTCGGGTGTGACCACACTCACACTTCAAAGTGCTCCCGCGGCAGTGCTTTGAAGGTTCTAGTGTAGACATAGCCTTTCTTGAAGGACTTATTTGGAGTAACCTTGAAATTGTAAAGAGCAGCATGGAAATATGGTCTCTTTTATGTAAAATGCATATGCCAAAAGGTATAATTGAGTCAAAGATTCCAGCCATATTTTGAAGTTTTTTATTTTTTGTAACCCAGCTCTTTATAAAGAGTGAGATCAGCAAATGGATGGTGTCTATAGGTTGATGTTTTTTCTTACAGTTAAATGTTCATTTGTAAGGATTTTTTTCTGAAAAATTACCCTGAAATAATCTCCATTATTGGGCTATTTATGCTTTTTCATCCATTTTAACAAAGGGTCTACTTTTGCATTCTATGCTATCATCATTAAAACTTCCTTTCGTTTTCATAGTACCTGATCAAGCCTGCTCTTTTTACTATCTTTTTACATCTGTATTTTATTGAAATCCAATTGAGCTCTTTTGCTGTCGTTCAATTCCGTATCTCAGTAATTAAATCAATGTTAATTTTCCTTTCTAGCAACTTGGAATTTTTTTTCCAGATTTGGAGAGAACTTTTACTGTTTTGGTTTAATTTCTAAGGACAGTATACTGTCCTTAATCTATCATCCTCTCTCTTTTTTCAATAATGTTGGAGTGATTTGAGTACTTCTTTTTAGATGTCAAAATATGCCATTGTAGTAACTTACAGTGCTACCCTAGGGGGCCAGCTTTTCATTATCAGCTTCAAGGGATGTTCCCAGAAGAACAGTATGCTATCTTCCAATCACAGGTTTGGCTGCTGAAGCACCTATGGCATACTTGATGAAAGGTGTCATCCAAATTTTAGATTGACAACTAATTTCTTTTCCTTTCAAATACCTATGGCTGTTTTGCCATCTGTTTCATTCAAGGATCAAATTCCCTTCTAGTTCTTTCCTCCCATGATAACATGGTCAACTATAACTTTGCTTGAGCCTTCTGTTTCAAAGTAGTCCAGTTATGAGAGGCCTTGCCGTAAGCAAATTAATTTTTGTCAGAGTTCCTGTGTGAAATAATAATATATAATTAATTGATATATGCCTATCTCATAGAATGGGAAGGATCTTGAAGGGTCATTGAATCCAGCCCCCTGCCTACACTAGTAGGACCAAGTACTGTCCCCTGACAGATTTTTTGCTCTAGATCCCTAAATGGCCCTCTCAAGGATTGAACTCACAGCCCTGGATTTAGCAAGCTAGTGCGCAAACCAATGGGCTATCCCTCTCATGCTTCCTAGGAGCATAAACCTAGTGTCACTTGGGCTGATAGACAATGGCAGGCTGGCTCCTGGGAGAGCCAGGTTCTTGGGAACAGGAAATAATCATACGAAGGGACTGACCCTTCACGGATGCGTTGAGACCTGTATGACTTCTATTCATCATTGAGGATTCATGTGGAAGCATAAAACCTACTGCTGTCCATGCTCTACGTGTGTGGTGGCTAAGCAAATAGCTTCATTGTCCTTTATAGGTTGATTTGTTATTTCATCATCTTTCCCGAATACTAAATTCACACACTCTCCTCTCATCTTCCTTCTGTCACAGGGACAAATGTATCACTAAAAACACGACTGGAAACACTTAGAGAACAATAGTAAGACTGGAGGAGGCTTATGATGTATCATGCGTCTAGTCAAGAAATAATGGGGCAGTGATGAGCAGTGCAGCTTGGTATGATTTGGAACTGATCCCAGGCGGGCATACTCATCTGACAAGCTCACTAATCTGCCACCAACTCCTTTATCTATATATCGAAGCATATATGGTGTGCTCACTGCCCTAGTGCATGGAAGTCTGAACTGTGACAGGCCTTACCAAGAGCAGCAATTTGTCTTCACCCTGTTTTTCATTAACTTGTACAATAATCAGGTAAGACTGGGGTGATTTGGAAATGCCCTGCAATCTAGCACGCACAATGCCTTTAGCTTGATAATGCAGCTACTTCATTCTAAGGTGAAGCTCATGAGTCCAGATCCCCCGTAGAGTGAAGATAAGTTAAATAACTGCCCTTGGTAAATCAGTCAGCTACACTGATTGGCACAGCCTGATGTAATTTTGTGTTTGAATGCACATCGAGACATTGCAGGCTTGCCATGGGGGGTGGCTGCGTAGCCATGTGACAAACTCATTTTCCCATATGGTGGAACCCCGGGAAACTACATGAAGAAGACTCTACCCAGGGTCAGACTGCCACATCTGTGAGGCTTGCCTGCCTTTTCTTTAAAAGTTTAAAATGCAGGTTTAAATTTAGGGCTTAATTTAAAATAGGGCTCGTCTGCCCTACAAAACCAACTGATTTAGAGATTTACCAGTAGGGTTGTCCCCCTACTCCAGGCAAAACGCAATGAAAATCTGTTGTATAGATTCAACCTAACTGCATTATTTGTAACAGGACCACATAATGAACTATAGCGAAGGCTTTAGTCTGGTTATTAAACCTTGGTTGCAGCCTAGTCAGGTCCTGTCCACACAACAGGTTTGAACCATGCTGCACCCTGGATTGGGGATAACATTGTTGCAACTCGATCCCCTGGCTTGGTTGTTTTTCTAATGTAGTTAGGCTCTTTCTCCAATGAAACCAGAAGAAAGTGGGAAATAGTAGCAGAATCAGATTAATAATATAGAATTTGTCCAGAATATCCAAGAAACATAGATGTAAAATCAGATTAGCTATGTGATTTGTTCAGTCCAACATGACAGCATCCACACAGCAACTCAGTGTAGGGTGACGAGCTGTCCTGATTTTATAGGGACAGTCCTGATATTTGGGGCTTTTTCGTATATAGGCTCCTATTCCCCCACCTCACCCCACACCACCCCCATCTTGATTTTTCACATTTGCTGTGAGGTCAGCCTAACTCAGTGTGACTTAGCAAGCATACGTAGTAAGAATGCATCATTGTGCTCACCTGTAATATGATAGCACCCTGTTAAATAGAGAGATCTGAAGATTGTATTACTGTATAATGTTCCTCTAAAACAGGGGTGGGCAAACTTTTTAATCTCAGAGTTAAAAAATTGTATGGAGGGCTGGGTAGGGAAGGCTGTGCCTCCCCAAACAGCCTGGCCCCCACCCCCTATCTGACCCTTTCCCACTTCCCGCTCCCTGACTGCCCCCCTCAGAATCCCCAACCCTTCCAAACCCTGCCCCCCGCTCCTTGTTCCATGACCACCCCATCTTGGAACCCACCACCCAAACCTAATAACCCGCTAGAACTCCACACCCTATCCAACCCCTCTGCTCCCTGACTGCCCGAACCCCTGTCCACACCCCCGCCACCTGACAGGCCCCCCAGGGCTCCCGCACTTATCCAACTCCCCCGCAATTCACTGTCCCCTGACTGTCCCCTGGGACCCTCTACCTCTTATCCAATACCCCGGCTCCCTTCCTGTGCTGCTCAGAGGAGTGTGTCCGGCCAGATATGCTGCCGTCCTGCCCCGCAGGAGTGCTCTGCCCCGCCCACCAGAGCACTGCTCGCGTGTTGGCCTGGCTTCAGGGGGGGGGGGAGGGGACAGTAGAGGTTGGGGAGGGGCTAGCCTCCCCAGCCAGGCGCACAGGGGCCCGGCAGGAAGGTCCCGCGGGCCGTAGTTTGCCCACCCCTGCTCTAAACAAACACTCACTGTTGTAGTGTTTATTGTATTGTCTCTGATATTTGGACATCATGGATTTGTAAACCTGGTAAAACTACCTCAATAAATGAATAGCTATAAAAAAGAGCTTCGTTGCTTTATGCATGTATTGTGCTGTTATGTCTAATTTACAATGTAAATTTCTCAGGGTAGTGAACTCCTTTTATATATCTGTAAAATGCCATGCTGACTTACGATGCAGTAGAATAATCTTTTTATTGTGGGGGTTTTTAAACCATTAAGATAGCACTGTTATCTGCACATGAAGAAGTTTTATTCTGTTTCATTTAGTAGCAAAATGTCACTGAGCTATGCATTCAAAGCCTGATGTTCCAACCTTTGTACACAAGGGTGTAAATATTCCACACAGTAATTTAACTCCATGGGTAACTCCATGATGATGATGTAAGTTACATGGTTAAATGACCGTGTATGCTATAGAATATTTATTGCTAGCTGATTTTTAGCTCTTTCAGGTAGTTTTGCCGCTTGGGCTAAATCACTAAATCAAGAGTGTTGCTACACAGGGCAGTTCACCACAGGGACTGAAAGGTCCGCTCCAGTAGTTTCTGTGTTCTTTTAGTTTTTCCTATAGTGTTATTTCTGGTTGATAAGTGTGTTACTCAGAAAGGCAGGCTGTGCATCATGTTACTTTTATTTTGCTGCAAATTAATATCTAAGGAAAAACTCCGAACAAGGGATTCCAAGGCAGGATGGATGCCTCAAATTATGCATGTAGTCTTTATATTTAAAATCTAGGCTCAGTTTGTAGGAGTTGTCTTCTCCCTTCCTCCCTACAGAACTTATCTTCGGCAACTATAGCTCTCCAGATCATTCCCCCTCCAGAAATATGATAAAAATAATCTCCATAAAACATGCAGATGCTTTGCCAGCAGCTTTGGGGGAAGAGACCTGGGCAGCTCACTCCCCTAGATGTGGCTAAGGAGGACAGCTGTATGGGGCACCAGGTTCCAAGTGCATTTTAATTCCCTAAGACACGCTGGCTGCACGAGACAAAACAGAAGCTCTTAGAACAAAACCAGCCTCTGGAAGCAGTATCACCCTTGACCTCACCACAGCTATCTTTAAATCCCCTGTCCAGTGATATCAGCAGACTGCACCTTACTTGGAACATTGAGACATTTTGTTTCTGTCTGCTGATTGGTGCTTTGCTTCAGGCTCCTCTTTCCCCCTCCATTGTTGCCCTCCTGCTATTGGCCTCACTCACCCCGCTCCCCATCCTTCTCTCTCTTCTCTCACCATTCTCTTCTTTTTCCTACTTTACTTATTTGTGTGCTGTATCAGTGTCCCCCACACTCATCTGTTTTTGTCTTTTCAGCAGATAAGCTGTGTGGGGCAGACACACACTCTTCATACATATTTGGAAAGCACCTAGCACATCAAAGCTCTGTTGTAATCTAATGGTGATAATACTGCAGCGTTGTCTTGTAGGTGTTACATCAGGTGTATGGACAAGACCTGTGAGGTCTCTGCTGTCTGTTTATCAAAGCTGAACATTAAATAAAAGGTGCCTATTATCCATTTAACCTGCAGTTAAAAACATTTTCCCAGTGCAACTGGCATCTTGACAACTAATAATTATCATGTGTAATGCTTTAAATACCTATTAGGCATGTTTATGTAGGATCACTATTAACATAATAATAAGATATTATTACCACAGATGTGCATATTGAATGAGCATATCTTCAAGTAATCATGAGATTTCGTTGATCATTATTGAAGAATTAAAATAATTGTTACTTAAATACTATTTTAAAGGTCTTGGAAACAGCAGGGCATGTTTACTAGGTCTCTAAATTCTGCACGGTAGCCCCAATTCTGTTCATGACTTATGGTCACTTCTGTTCCCTGGGCTATTGTTTTAACCTGTACAATTTATCAAACTAAATCCACAGTCTCGCTTGGGAAAGTGTCCTTGCTGTAATTTCTGCGGTGTGGTTTAGCTGTCTTCCACTGACTCATGTTTCTAGTACAGCCATACTTTCTCTTTAGCTGGATTCCTGAGATTCATTTCTCCTTCCTAGTGGATTGTTTCCTTAAAAATAAAATGAATGGACAGTTCCTAATTGACAGGTGTGTGCCAAAAACTACTTAGTTCTGTTTATCTCTTAAATAGAGGAGAGAAATTTTTCTACTGATGGCAGCTGCATAACTGACCATCAGATCTTTACTTGCGTTCATTCTTCTATAATTCAAAGAATGTATATACAATAGTATCTTAGTAGATGATTTATGTCTTGATTCTTCAGCTATGCTCAGAATTTAGGATCTTTCTATAGGATATTTTTCCTTTTAAAGAATATCCAAAATAAAGGAAGTATTCTTAGATAGATGAGGCCTACTTTTAGTTTACAGACTTTAATGCAGGTTGGGTTTGTCTTTGTTGGCTGAAGAGTTGCATTATTTCCTTTCCACGTTATCAGGAGTCATTCTCTCTCTCTCTCTCTCTCTCTCTCTCTCTCTCTCTCTCTTTCTTCCCCGCCCCTCCTCCTACTCTTTCAGCACCAGTTTTCCTGAAGGAGAGTGAGGATGACTGGAGTGCTCCTAGGAGTAAGACATTACATGCACCAAGAAAATGCAATTGGAGTAACTAAAAGGAAAAGGGATTTTTAGACTGTTGAAAATCTATTGAACTCAAATATCTGACACAGTTGGCAGGAAAAAATATTTGAGAAATAATCTTTTAGTCCTTAAGTGAGGGCTAAATAAACTCCGATTCCAGTTCTCAAGCCATGTTCCAGAAAAAAAGAAGACACAAGCAGGGGGAAAGCCCTTCTTTGTACATTATATAAAGAAGGGGAGGAAAGGCACAAACCCATTTTTTTTGTTTGCAGGCCACTCTGTGGTAAAGTTGATACAGTGATCCCACTTTCATTTGTACCACAGGGCATCTCCAGTATTATTTAATCTTGTGAGCTGCTGCATATAGTAGAATAAGAATAGGATGCCAGTATGAACTCTGAATTTCCTTGCTTTTGTGTGATTACACATCATGCACATTAATAGATGTGGGGTTCTGAAACGGATGCAATCCAACAACAACAAAAATATTATTCCTCAGGTACGTTGGGGCAGTTTTACAGCACTCCATCAGCACAAAGCTGTCCTAACAATGCTAACATTACAGCCATTCTAGGATCTCCCCCTATGTAAGGGGATCACTAAGTGTCAAAGAGCCTCCGTAGTGCAAATGCTACTATCCCCTTACTGAAGCCAAGGTGTCCCTGCACCCTCATAATCCCTGCCTGCCATAAGAGCCCTTTGGGGTTGCTGGCAGTCAGCAGAACTTAGAACAGCGCCTAGGCTGCTGCAAATGGGCCCAGGATTAGGGGAGTGCAACAGTAGCTTAAAGTTTGCACCTGCATCCTCATTGTCCCAAGCTGTGCCAAAAACTTCTTGACCACAGTTCTGGAACTGAGCCCTTGTATAGCGACTTCTGTAGGCATGCCACAGAACCATGCATGTAAACAGTTACAGTAAGTCAACTGCAGAGTTCGGGAGGGGACAGGTGGAATTGTTGGTCTTTGGAGAGCATTTACTAATCCACTCAGAGTACGCATAACTGCTTTATTTTTTTTATAGAAGGTAGTGGGGTCCAGTGTGTCATTTTTATCTCCTTTCCCTTGTAGCACTTGATACAGGTGAAGAATACGTCATCTTTCAGCAACTCTGGTAAAACTTTCAATGTGAAGGGTTTGTATGAATCTTTTGGCAACAGCTGTGCAATGGAAATCAGTTAAAGATAAGATAGTTAAATTACTATTGAAGTAGATCAGTTCATAGGAATTAAACCAAGACTTTCAGAGATTGAATATATTTTCTGTTGCAGTCTCATACCTATCCTGTAGCAGAGTATTTATTTCTTCCTGGCTTGACCATGTCAGACACCAGCTCTTTCATAAGTGGACTCACTGTTTAGTATGTATTTGTACTTGCGTGAAGAGTGGAGGGGACAAATATTTGCTGCTTCAAAGAGATAAGCCCTTTCTTAATAGCCATAGTATTACATTTTTGCCAAGTAGCATAATGCAAATGAATGAGCCAAAACATATTACCGTATATTTTCTTCTTGAACTCTGATCTTTAGATACTCTGGGGCACAGATAATTATTATGTATTAATAATAAAATTTAGGGAATGTTGTAAATTTATCTGGAACTCTTCAAACTTAAATACGACATATTTCTTCTATAAAGAGCTAATAGGCTTGGGAGTTGAGAAGAGAGAGGGTGTGGAGAATATTAAAAGAATGGAGGGAGGTGGGCTTGTTTGACTAGTAGGGTTTAAGAAGTGATTTGAAGAGGCCTGTGGAGGAGGTGCACTTGGCAGGGAAGAATTTGGATGATAGAAACCAGAAAGTGAAGAACGGGAAGATGGGGGGGGAAGTACAGAGAGTATTGGGAAGAAGAGCTTGAAGAAATGAGAAAAGAGAAATATGGGATAAGATTATATAGGGGATTGTATATGACAACAGCTGTCTTGAATTTTATGCAGTAAGAGAGGAAGGAGGGGCTGTTGTGCTTGGAGTTGAAGAACAGTCAGCAGAGAGAAAAACCTTCCTCCTTTTAGCATCAGTCATGGTTTACCATGAAACCAAAAGACAGCAAGTTTGAAAGTTATAAAGGGAACTTTTTGCATAATGTACATTTAGTCTGTGCACTCACAGACTATCATTGAGGCCAAGAATTTAGAAACATTTGAAAAAGGATTGCATTTTTATATGGTTACCAAGAATATATAGCGTTTGTTTAAAAATGGAGATCTGGAAAGGATATAAAACCTCATTCCTTAGGACATAAACCAACCTCTCAATAGTGCGATCTGGAAATAAACCGACTGGGCAGGTTATTCCATTACAGTCTACTTGCAGGGGGTTTTGCACTTTCCGCTTGAGTAATTGGTACTATTCACTGGCAGAAACAGGATAGATGGATTCTTGATCTGATCCACTCTGGCAGTTCCTATGAGGCTGTGTAAGTTTGTACTTTTAAGGAAAATGCAAGTTGCTGAAGATGATTTGGGGGACATGTGATGACGGAACAGCACTGGGGTTATTTAATGAAGTAAATTAATATATTAAATAGTTGATGAAAATTTTGGATAATGTGTATCAGGTGTTACGTAGAGAAGTGTGTGGCTAATTTGTGAGCTTCCATAAGTGCTTTTTAGTGTTTTTAACTTTTATGTGGTTTTGATTACTCTCCATCAACGTGAATTTCTGAGTTCTTTGGTTTGAATGGAGAAAGTTAACAAATAATCTGTTTCAATCCAATATTTGTTTTTAAACGTTACGCTGTCTTTGTAAGAATATATGAAAAGATGCATTAAATTCCCCTTCCCCCACCTTTTAAATAAAATTCCTTTGGAGAAAAAAACTGCATAGTCTGTTATCCTGAGTAATTATCCCCCCTGGGAAGCAGAATATAAAGATCTTTAAAGTCATTCAACTAAGAGAACAAGCGCTTTAACTTTTGCCTCGCAGGAGTTATGTATTACATTATCAGCTGCTTGCTCCAGTGTCAGTGTGTCATGCCTTGCAGGTTAGCAGGTTTTGGCAGAGGAAATGAAACCCAGTCAGTTACTGCAGGATTTATAGTAGACCTGCTGTTGCAGGAAGTGGTGAAAAGTTGATTGATAGTCTGAAGCAGAACTCTACAGTAAGAAACAGGATGTATGTTTGCTATTTATACCTGGTTTTCTTTCTTCCCACATTTCAAGACATTCTCTTGCTTTTTGTTCTCTCTGTTTATAAATTTATGGCACAGTTTTCTGGTAAAGCATGTGCTGAATTTCAAATGCGTGAAGGAATTTTTATGGCTACAGCTGTACTAAACGAGCTTGCTGAGGCTGAAAGTTGCCCTACTGTGTCTGTTGTCCCCTGTTATAGGCCTTACCTAAAGGGTCTGGCTGTTGTTTTGTTTAGTTTGTTCTTAGGTACAATATGAAATAAATTTAAAATAAATCTACAACTAATTTATTCTGCAACACATTCTAAAACAGGTGCACAGGTGCTGCTGTGATAGGAGAGAGAACACATATGTCGAACAGGGCCCATAAGAAGTTACTTGGTTGCAGCTAGGGTGACCAGACAGCAAATGTGAAAAATCGGGACAGGGAATAGAGGGATAATAGGAACCTATATAAGAAAAAGACCCCAAAATCGGGACTCCCCCTATAAAATTGGGACATCTGGTCACCCTACTTGCAGCATGTTTTTCTTTTAAACTTTACATAACAGGAAAGATAATCTTTGGAAAACTTAGTGTGAGATAATTGTCAGCTGATCAATTCTTATATCTAAATTTTTGGCATTGTTGCTTTTTTAAAGTAAAATGGATTATTTTTCGCTTAATGAAAATGCATTTGCTAAATGTGTGGCTCAAAAGACACCGATAGGCAAATATTTTCCCAAAGATTGTGTTTTTAACCTATCATTAAAAAATCTAGTCTAAACCTTACCACTTTAGGATTTCATATGAGTTAGCCTTGTTTTTTTAATGCAACATATTTTCTTACGCCTAACATAAATATTTATTTGGCATGTATCAGCAGTTCAGACGAGGGAAGGTATAGGACTCATTAAAGAGGAGACAGGAACATTTGTCGTCTTAAAGAGGTGGTTAAGAAATTGGAGAGAGAAGGGGAAAGAAGGAAGGATTAGAAGAATGACAGTAGAAAGGAAGCATTGAGAATACAGTATATGACATTTTATTTGTATTCAGGATTGAATGAACCTAGGGTGAATAATGTTTAGAGTACAGTGATGAGACTTGCACAGAGGAGATACACATTTGTAACAGAGATGTAGGGGATATCTCTTAGCCATAAAATCTGTGTCCCAATTTCATTCTTTTCTTTTTCTTTTTTTTCTTTTTTGCAAATTTCCCATTTTCTGTGCATTTAAATGGATTCAATTTAATACAATTACTTTGTCTTCACAAATTACGTCATTCAGTTGAACAAAACCAAGTCCAGTACCAGCTTTCCAGGTTTGTTAACATTGCTGTTTTGGAGATGCTCATTTACTAGGGAAGTATGTTAATCACCAGTAGTTTGTGTCCATTGGGATATGAATGAAATGGTAATAAAAATTAGTAAATATGTAATTTAATTCTGAAGGCATCAGATAACTAAGGGGCATTAAAGAGGGAAAATAGGAGTTTAAAAAGTAGACGAATGAGAAGAACCTGACAAAATATATTCTGTAAATGTACAAATTTTGGGTAATACTGAGAGAAAGTTGTCATACCCTGTTTACATTTGGGGTACAACAAAGCCAGCTGACTTACTCCCCGCTGGATTCATGCCTTGGCCAAGCTGCTTCAGACCAGCTTATGACAGCCCCTTAGCTATCCAAATGCTGCAGTTTTACAACATTAAAAATAGATAATATCTCTGCAGAGATTTCCTGTTGCTTCATCATCATAGTTGCAGTTGGTGTTTCTCATTACAAGCTTTGGAGATACACTGTAAAGAAGTATGTGCTTTCTTCTGAAAAAGCCACTGCAAGTTTGCTGAGGTGATGATTTACGTAGCTGCTTTTCTAGCCTTGTGGGAGTGAGTAAGTTCCAGTGAATAAGGGATCATTTTTATCTTTGTTTCCCATACCTTTTCTGTTACCATTCTGTAACTGAAGAAGGAAGTTGTTCACAAACAAAATGAATCACAAAAATGTTTAGCTCCCTGCTACTCATTATCAAATGGGAAATATTTTGTTTCTAGAGTTTAACAATGTGTTTTGTTCTTTTTAAAGGTCAAAAAAGTTGGCAGCACTTGGTGAATCCTTACAGAAAGCCAAGCTAACGAAGGCCCATTTAGGGTTTGAACTAGAAGAGCTGGAATCAGCGGCACTTTTGGTACAAGAGGAAGAAAGTGAGTTAAAAGCTGTTAGTGCTGTTTCGAAGCAACAGCTGCTGTCCTCTGAATTGGAGACGAGTGACTCTGAAGAATCAAGCAGCACTTCATCATCTGAGACAGAAAGCTCCGATTCAGATGAACAAGAGTCCTCAACCAGTGAAGATGGGAAAATAAATTCTCTCCATGGCGCACTCCAAGAGGAGAGGACAGCCCCACTTATTGACGGCAATGGATTAGGGCGAGAGACAGACACATTGGCGTTAGATGGTAGTAATGAAAAATCAAAGGCTTCTTTACAATCTACATCTGTTCCTGGAAAACTGATCGAGGAATTAGGAAAGAAAATGCAGACTGCAGTTAGGCTTTCAGAACAGCCTGAAGAATTGGCTACTACAAGTGACACAGTTTTGCAAGGGAAAGGAGCAAATTATGCAATTGCACCCCAAAGACTTTCAGAGGATCTAAGTGGAAAAGAACCTTTCTTGGAAGTTTCCCCAAAGAAAAACCTACTGCTTATTGTTGGCAGCACAAATGAAGATGAAGACTAAATAAGCGTGTTAGGGAAAAGTTTAACCCTTTACATAATACAGCTCATTGTTATAACGCGATATGGTTCCTACATATAATGTGTGCAAAAAGGAGGTGATATTTTTCCTCTATCTTTTTAACCTTGTTGACAGCTCTTAAACACAAGAGTGCTTTGGGAGGAATCAACAGGACGTTCTCAGACCCTCATAATCAGATATATTTTGTGCATCTGTGATTCATCAGAAAGTAAAATTTTGATCCCCAAATGCAGGAATCTATAACTTCAGTAAATACTTTCAGGAACAGTTTTCATTAAGGTTAGTAATGGAATGAAGAGAGAGAGTGAAATATAACTGAAAATAGTTGTATCATCAGTTAACTGTTTCAGCTGATGACATCATCTTGATAAATATCCCTGTATGTTCATGACGTTTATGATGGCATTTTACTATGTTATTGGATTTCAAATATTTTATTACTGATTTCTCTACTTTAAAAAGAATGATGAATGTCATAAAAATTCAAGCAGCATTGGCAGTTTGTAGATCCAAATGAATGTTCCTCACTTTTTTGTTGTTACAAAATAAAGGGAGTTTCTTAATTGTGGAAGTCCAAGCGATGCTATTTATAAGCTTCTGTGTCTACAGTCCTGTTATAAATTGTTCTTTGCCACTTTCAGCATTTGTTTACTTTACTGTGCCATCCGGTTTCTTTAAAATGTTTCTAGATGTAGATGTTGTTTCCCTTTCAAAAATGAAAATTGTTTGCTTTGTATAAATATTCCAGGGTTTTTTGCTGGCTCCACTGAGGTGAGGGAGACAATGTGGTCTACTGCTCTGAGTCCAAGAATGAAAGCCAGAAACTCATAATTTCTGGTCCCAGCTCTGCCACTGATTTACTCTGTGTCTTTGAAATAGTCACTTAACCTGCCTATGCCTTGTTTTCTCCTTCGGTAAAATATGAATAATACTTGCCTATCTCACTGTGGCATTGTGAGAATATTAATTAATATGCTCATGGTAATAGTGACAAGTGTAATGTTTTACATATGAAATGCCATATTTTCAGGCAGGTATGACTTACCCATAAAAGGTTGCTTCAGGATGAAAGGTAGCTTGAATGGTCTCTTGCTTTCATGTGGGTATGTGAGATGTGGGTGTGTGTTACTAATATTAAAATCCAATTTTTGGAGAATGAAAAAACAAATTTTGAATTTGGCAGGGATTCTGGTAGTTCGTCATTGGTAAGTGACAGTTCTTGAAAAGAGATGCTTATTGCATAGCGGAGAATGCTGTGCTGTCATTGGAACAGGGTAACAGATTGGTGATGAGGAGCACAAGGATTTACGTGCTCTCATGGGAACTGTGAAACTCCAGCACTTCTCAAATCTAGTCTTCCCACGCTTACTTTTTGACCTTCACTTGCAATTACAAAAGCATATAGGAAGTCACAGTTTAAAAACATTAAATTCTTCACCTATGTTGCAACAGACCCAGCACCTCTAAAGTCTCTCTGTGCCAACACATGCTCCTGTTTCACCTGTTGGTAGGAACTGCAGCCCGCACCCTACCGATACTGAATTTATAATCCTAGGTACCTGTTAATCACTTCACCCTCACTTGTTTTCTCCTCTTCCTGTAAGGGTGGAACCTTCCTCATCTTACAATTAAGTGAGCATTTCTTTCTCTCCCTACTAACAAATCCAAATTATAGCTGGAATAAGCAAGATGCATTCGAGAATGACAGAGAGAAAACAGGTAGAAATAAAGGGTGAATGTTGAAACTTGCTAAAAATAAGCTGCAGAAAGCTGAACTAATGTGGGCTGGGAAGTGCAGGTTGCAAAAGTTAAAGGATACACGTCAGAGTCCATGTCTGCTGCTTTCATTTTTTGTTTTCTCTCTCCCCCATTTTGTGGCAGGCTGCCAAGGAGAGCTGGTTTGCCTGTTCTCCAAACAGGTTTGTTTCCTTCTAGGACCTGGCTACCTCTTTTATAGTGAAATAAATCTCTTTGTTGAAAAGGATTAACCCTCCTGGTGGCGAAGGACATTATACCAATCTGCCTTTGTCCGGGCACACGACAGCTTGACCTTTAACCACTACTCCTCCGGGAACCTTTCTGGAGGGAAATACCTGCAGTGTCTCCTCACAGTGACATTGTAGCAAATTCCATGTGGAAAGAAGCATAGAGAACATCACTACAAAAATTTTTTTTCTCCTGCTGATGATAGCTCACCTTAATTAATTAGCCCCTTCGAGTTGGTATGACAGACCCCATCTTTTCATGGTGTGTGTGTGTATAATCTTCCTACTGTATGTTCTATTCTATACCTCTGATGAAGTGGGTTTTAGCCCATGAAAGCTTATGCCCAAATAAATGTGTTAGTCTCTAAGCTGCCACAAGTACTCCTTGTTCTTTATATAGAACATAGTAACTCTCTGAGACACTTCAGTGTTTCACCCAGACCAGTAAGGGGCTGTGTCCCAATTAATCTTGGGTGCTACTGTGCAGTGCAGCTTTGACTCAGAGCCCTGATACCTTCAGCCTCTTTGCAGCTCAGTGACCTCACCCTGGCTTCTAGTAGCCTGGTTACTCCCTGTAGGGGGATGAAACAGCCTGTCCAGTTCAAGTTTCCCCCAAAACCTTCTCCTTCGAGTGCTCAGAAGCTGTTGCTATTTCACTCACAAATCCTTATTGCGTTCACAGCTCCTTTAAAGTGACAGAACATAGTACCAGCCTGTCAGTGTGGCTGAGGATTTTACAGGTTCGTTTGAAACGCAGCAGGACTGAGGTGGTTGTGTAGAAAAACAACATTATTAAATTTATTGCCAAAGAACATACATGTAAGTGATTCCGAATAGAAGGAATTGGGATAGAAGTGGTTACAAACAAAAGTAAATATGTGCTTCGAAGACTGAGACCTATCTTAACAAACTAGAGTCTTTTGTTTGGAGTAACTTTCTCACTGCAGTCGTTCTTCCAGCATGGCTAGTGAGTCCGTAAGCCAGGATCCCACACAGAGCCCAAAGTGCTTTGTTTCTTTGTCTCCTCAGGTGAAGGATGTCAAAATGGCTTTCTCTGAGTTTCTCTTTGTTTTCAAAGTCAGGAAGTCCTCCTTGTGACTCATCTTCCTGTGACCAGCACGTTACGAGTTCCTGTATGATACCGTACATGACCCCCTTTAGATTAAAATTCTGACAGCAGTATGTTGGATGCATTGAACTGCTCAGGCAAACTGACACTGCTTGATACCAGGGAGCTCCTTGCCCTCTGGCACGGGGACACTCTTAGGGTCACACTTTCCTATTAACAGGTCATCCCACTCACCTTCAAGGCCCTGCATAGTTCTGCCCTGTCTACATCTCATAAAACCAGCACGCTGACTCTCAGCCGACGCTTTGCCAAACTGCCTCTCGCGCCTCCATTCATTTCCCCGTACCCCGCTTGCCCTGCCCTCTCAGCACTATTCTCCATGCTAGGAACCTCCTCTCTGTTCCTTTGGACCTTGCCATTCCGATCCTCCACCTCCAAATTCCTTCTCAGAATGCTCTCCTTTCAGTCCATTGCCGACATCCACTCCTGCCTCCTTGCCAAGCTTGCTGGGACACCATGGCGCTGCTATGTAGCAGTGTTAGGAATGCTGAGATGTAACAATGTTGTGAGCACTGGTGGTTATGAGGTCAAGGAGAAGTAGTTGTATATTGAGTTGTTGCAATTTCCTCTGTGATTGTCTTGATCTAATTTATATTGGAGGTAGTGGAATGTTTGTTATATGCCTAGAATGCTCAAATTCCATGGGGTATATGCAACACAATAGCTTCCCAGATAGGACCAAGCATCTAGTTGAAAGACAGTGGGGCAAACTATTACCTTCAAGGCTTTCATCTCCCATGAGTTGCAAACCCATTTTGCCAGAGCTGGGAGTCCCCAGACCAAAGAGCAAGAAACAGTTAAAAAAGGAGTTGATTCCTGCAAAAAGGAGTGAATTGCCAGGGCTGTCCAGGGTGTTGTCAGTGAGCCTTAATAGGCCAACCCAGAGAGAGGGTCTGCCAAAGAGTCTACAGGAAATTAGTCCTTCCAGATATCCCTTGTGAAAGACAGTTACCACCTGGTAAGTTAGAGACGCATACAGTCTGATTTATTGTCTTTGATATGCTTTCTTTGAAATGTTTGTGTTCTAAATAAATAATGCTTTGTCTTATTGAGGCTGTGCTCACTGATTACTACTGGCATTGTCCTGAAGAGAACAGAATTGCGCAGAGTGGCCTAAATCAGACATGCTGAGGTAAATTGTGGTTGATACACAGGAGATTGCAATCCCAAGGCCTGGTCTGAGAATGGGAGAATGACCTGATTTCACTCCAAGAGACAGTTGCACTCAGAGAGACTAGGAGAGGTCAGAGGTGCAGTTCATCTGGTGATGGTGGAGTAAGCCATTCTGTGCTAACTTACATAACTAATGAGTAGAAGTATTTAAACACTATGATTCATCTTCTACCCACCTTGTGTTGTGCTGCTGGTGCAAAGCCAGTGAAACCAACCCTGGGAAGATCACACCAGTCTTCAGAAGGCATAGAGCCAGCGTGATGATTTCTACCCAGCCTGTCTCCTGATAGAAGCCGCAGGGCAGGGTGGAAGCCAACCTCGATCCCTAGCTGCCAGTGGCTACTTAGAGTTATTTGCAGCCATCCAGCAGGATGGGGGTCTGGAGTCCGAGAGCGGACCCCTTGTTATCCCAGGGATAAGAGGCCCCAGCTGAGCCTTCGCTTTCCCTTCCCTACTGCGGCTGTCTGTCAGGGAAACCCTGTGGTCATTTGGGTTTAGTTCCCTTGGAGGCACCATTCTTATGTTGCTCCAGGGGAAAGCCTGGCTAGGTCCCCCTTTCTGCTCCCAGTTCTTGGCACAACTATTACAACCTGCATCATTTCCAAAGACAGTCACCACCAACGTATCATGTTTCCGGAGGTTAGCAGTTCCTGACTGCCAGCGTTCTTGCTCAGGCCTAGGGAGGCCTCATGCCTGCTTTTGCCACTGCTTACAGTGTTGCTTCCTGCTAAAGCTAGACAGAGGGGATCTGCAGGCCAAATTATGCTCTTGGTGACGCCTGTGCCATCCCCACTGCTCTGTAACTGGGAATTATTGCTGTTGCTGTCTAGAGAGAATACAGCCCAGCTCTCCAAGTCTTGGCTGTGGTGGCTCTCCAGGGCTAAGAGGAGTGGGGGAAATGTGGTTTTGTTTCTAAACTCAGTAGATGTGGTGCTGAACGAACAGGGAGATCACATGGCCATACAGAGCACGGTGTCTTTTTATCTAATAGCTTTTAAGAGTAGAACTGCACTTCAGTCTTAAAAACAGTGGGAGAAATCCTGAGCCCATTGAAGTAAATGAGAGTTCTTCCATGGATTTCAATAGAACCAAGATTTCACCCTATCTCTTGTCCCCTGCCCAACTCCCAAAAAAGAAGGTGCCTGAAACTATTTAAATTAAATAACTGATTCTTTAATTGTTGGGTTGGTTTATTTTACTTTAGCTTTCTGGCCTGTTTTCCTGAAAGTCTACATAGACGTCATCCCATACCAAGTGCGGGAAGCATTGATTAGACTTGATTTACTGCTGTAAATGATAAATGTGGCAAAGAAATGGATTCTCACCCTTGGAGTGAGTGGGGTACACAGCTCTCCACCACAGACACAGCTAAAGATTGTCACAGCTTGAGCTGGTGTTCTCAAGGCTGGGGAACCAAACAGGGAAACACGTCAAACAGATAAATGGCTTTGCTGTTTGGAGTGCCCCATGGAGGCCATTTGTTTCCAAGATAAGGAAGAATACTCTCCAAAGCTGTGGAAAGATAAGCCAGAAGAGCAAATGAATGGGGAATTGTTTGGACACCAGAACACTTCTCTTCTCCCCCCCACCCAGGAAAAAGCTGCTAATATGGATCTGCATCTGTTTTTAAATAAAATACCATGAGATACTATTCTGGCACACAGTAATATTACAGCATGCTAACATAGCCAACACGCTAGCAAATGAGACGCATATCTATTGCCTTACAATGTGAATAACTGATTTTTCTTCTGCCTCTCACTGACGTTTCTCTCCCTTATAGTAGCCTGTGGGTTGCAACATATAGGTATGTGAGGGGTGGTTATTTTGTATTACCGTGATAAAACCGAGATTGAAATACTATGGTTCCTCAAAAATAACGCTATTTTACTTTTGGGAGGTGTGGGCAGCATTAATGTGATATGGTCAGAAACCTGGCTTGTATCACAAAAGAAGAGAGCTTGGTATCGTTAGTCTCTTTCTTATTAGCTGGACAAGGAGGGTGAGGTATTATCTTTTCTTGGACTAACTTCTGTTGGTGTGAGAGACACAAGCTTTTGAGCTTAACGCAAAGCTCTTCTTCATCTCTGGGAAATGTCTTATTAAACATTTGTCATGCTGCAAACCCACAACACAGTTTGGCACCGTTGACAGTCTGTTCAGAAGAAGCCTATGACACAAACAGGAGCAGTATATTTAAGGTCAGGATGAAGATACACTGTCAGAGCTCTGTCCATCAGTCTGTCGTTTTCCTGAAAGCAAAGTTTCCTCCTATAAATGTTTAAGAAGGGAAATGGGAGTGTTATCAAGTGGTTATAATAGAAGAGAGGAGGATGCTTTCTTAGTTAAGGCACAGTCCTTGGACTCACTGTTCACTGTTGGCTCGGCTATGGACTTTCCATGTAACCTTAGGCAAGTCACTTAGGGTCAATTCTGTGGTCAGCCTTAAAACAGCCAGGGAGAGACAGTGGAGATGCCCCCTTACAAGGAACCCTCTGCTTATAGAAATCTGGCAGAAGCAGCTCTGCTTCCTCTTTTGCCAGCTGCCCCCTCCACTCCTGGCATAGGGGAAGCGACGGCACGTTCTGAAGTGCGGGGGGAACAGATGGGCCACGGGAGCCTGGAGCTCCGCTATGACCAATCCTTCACTGGTCCCTGCTGGACCGTCTACCAGTGGGATAAATAAGGGCTCTCCCTCTGCCGTCCTAACATGTGCTGGGGCTGGACAGCTCTGAATCAGGTTGTAGCAACTGGCCCCTGGCAGCTGCCGCTCCCCAGTGTGCCTGTCTGAGATCTGCTTGGACCCTTAATCTCTCTGTGCCTCAGTTCCTCAATCTGTAAAATGCGGATGATGATCTTTCCACCTTTGCCTGTCTTGTCTATTTACTCTAAGCTCTTTGTAGCAGAGTCCATCTGTTACTACGTGGCTGTACTGTACCCAGCACAATGAGGCCTCTGTACACCACTGTAATATAATAGATAATACCAACTGGGTGCCAGGATTCCTGGGTTCTTTTCCTGATTCTGCTACTGACTCTTTCTCCGAACATGGACAAGGGTCCTAGACTCAGATTTTCAGAACTTTTCCCTAACGTTTTTGTGTCCCAGTTTTTGGGCATCCAACTTTGGAGGCGTGTAGGGTCTGATGGAATTGCAATTGACCTTCGTTGCATCTGCAGGTGCTCAGCATTCCTGAAAATTAGACCAGGGGGACTTCATTCGGGAGCCAAAAAACTGCATCAAAAGAATAATTTGTAAGAGGCGGGGGAAGGGGGAGAATGCTTCTGAAATGTTGTCTGTCATTTTCTCCGTGTGTGTGTGTGTCTACCCATCTGTGAAATGGACATTGGAATGCCTACCACACAGGGGGATTGTGAGGCTGGCTTACTGTTTCTCCTGTGCTTTCACCTCTTCGGAGGAAAGGCCCGGTAGAAGTGTATGGCATTCTATTATTTCATGAAACAGGGCCTTTTTTTCAAGCAGCTAATTTCCCTAGCTTGAATTCTGTATTTAGCTGAGGTTCATTAATTATATCAAAACAAAACTTAGGAAACAGTGCAAACCCAGACTATTTGTTATGGGAAACTGCCATGAAATCTTCATTTTCATTTGTGAAATGCAGTTGCTCTGCAAACGAACCCCCCTGGGATACTAAATTGCCCAGAATTCTCCACATTTGTGTTACCTTTGCTAGTATAAATATCGCCAGGCGTCACCAAGGGTACGAGCTGCTGATGTCTGCCCTGTTGGCTACAGTCACAGGGTAGATGAGACTTATGGAGTTATCTCCTCTGGCAGCAGGTAGGCAAACACCACAGAGTTCACTCCCTCCGCTCTTACTCTTGAGAGGGCCTGACTTCAGCCCTTCCCTTTTGCTTAGGCACTGGAGGAAGGAAAGCTGTCAGCACAATGTCTTTGTTCTCTGAAAGATCTGGTAGTTGATTGGGATTCTTGCCTTGCTGCTTCTGAAGCTCTTAAAGGGATAACTCCATATTGTATGATCTGAGCCATCCTCTTTAACTGAATACTGTGTGGAGGTTGTTTGGAAGTTGTTGGCAGGGTCCAGATTCCCAAAGCAATACGTACACTTTTCAAGGACACTGTGTGTTTATAGTGAGCAGTGTGTTACAAGGTCATCAGTCGTTCCCCTGAGCCCCTATCTCACTGTTTAGGATCCAAAGAGAGGATATGAGTTGGCAGCCTGTCACCTGAGTCACTCTATCAGGGCAACTGTAGAATATATTGTTAGGGGAGCAGAGAACTAATCACTGGAAGCTGATTCCTCTCAGGAGGGACATCTGCCCCTGTGCACCACTTCAGCCCTGTTGTGAGGACTTTGGCGATAAATAGGCCTTGTGTGGGCCTTCAGCACCAGGGCTGATATCACCTTACCTGCTGTCTTGCCCTTGCTGGTGTTGACGGTGCAGATCAGGACTCAGTAAAGCTAGAGTGATTCTAAATGAGCAGCTCCATGCTGACCAAAAGGGTGTACTACTTACTGAGCCCCACATTCAATCAGATTCTGAAGAATCAAATGGCGTGCTCTTGAGCTGGGACAGATTCTAGACAGGACCTATACCCGGAGTCTGGGCATTACAGGAAATAGCTCTGTTTGATGATTGTTCCACCTGTAACTCGCTTTGCTTTAGTAAACCAGAATAACGAGTGCTAAGGCAAAAACCTCTCCCAGGCTGCTGCTTCTGGCAACCAGATCACATTTCAGGAGAGGACAAATGGATCATCTCAAATTCCTTCAGTTATCTTAATGTAGCTTTGTGGATCCCAGCTCTCCATCCCAACCACTTTGTTCCGTCACATCCTTAGATATGACTTCAGAGCAGCACTATTCAGCAATGAGCCAGCTGTTCAAAGGGGGGGAAAGGTGACTTACCTTTGATCTCACAAAGTAGAGAGATGACATCATCCTGGTTGTCAGAACACCTCCTCCTCCCCCCCAGCCATTCATAGAGCAGTAGCTGCAAAGAATGAGGACAAGAGGAAGGAAAGGTGAGAGCAGGGTAGGACGCACAAGTCGGAGGATTAGATCAGCATTTATCTCAGCTAGGCTGAGAGAGAACATTAAGAACAGAAGAACGGCCATATTCGGTCAGACCAAACATCCATCTAGCCCAGTATCCTGTCTTCCAACAGTGGCCAATGCCAGGTGCCCCACAGGAATGAACAGAACAGGTAATCATCAAGAGATCCATCCCATCGCCCAGTCCCAGCTTCTGTCAAACAGAGGCTAGGGACACCATCCCTGCCCATCCTGGCTAATAGCCATTGATGAATCTATCCTTCAAGAATATATTTAATTCTTTTTTGAAACCCTGTCATATCTTGGCCTTCAGAACATCTTCTGGCAAAGAGTTCCACAGGTTTGTTGTGCGTTGTGTAAAGAAATACTTCCTTTTGTTTGTTTTAAACTTGCTGCCTATTATTTTCATGTGGTGACCCCTAGTTCTTGTGTTATGAGGAGTAAATAACACTTCTTATTCATTTTCTCCACACCAGTAATGATTTTATAGGCCTCTATCATATCCCACCATTAGCTGTCTCTTTTCCAAGCTGAAAAATCCCAGTCTTATTAATCTCTTCTCATATGGCAGCTGTTCTATACCCCAGATAATTTTTGTTGCCCTTTTCTGAACCTTTTCCACTCCCAATATAAATGTTGCCCCAAAACAGCGTGTGAATGTGGGAAGAGGGACATTCAACAATTGGCCTTAAGTCTGAGAGCTGCAGTGTCACGTGTTGGCAGCTACAGAGCAAGTCATATACTACAAGAAAAAGCCAGAAGTGCCTCTTCTTGGAGCAATAACTATGCAAGCTAAAGCTGTGCAATTCAGTCTGACATCAGAGGAAAGGTATACGGTGGTAAACATCATGCCATCTAATTACTCAGGGATGTGTGGGAGACTTGGGTGAATAACTCAAACATGTTAATGAGGCTTCTAAGCATAACTCACCCGTGTGCCAAGATCAGAATAACCCGCGGTAAATTATACCACTAAATATTTCTGGTGGGGGGAAGGGGTTGATAAGGCACCCTACCTACATGATGTGTAATTAGTTTGTGCCTCATGTCCATGATTTTTGGTGATTGGCAGAAACATTCGATTGACAGCAGTAGATAAACTGGAATGCATGTTTTGCTTGATGTTACTCCGCCCACGCTAATATGCTGCATTGTCCATTGACTTGGCTAATTATGTGTATTACAACTGCATAACGCTCACTGTAGCAGCAGGGGTCCTTACTGTGGAATGAGCAGGATGATTGTTCCATCTGTTCCGCCAGAGCAGAAGGCGGGGAAGGGGAATGGAGAGAGGAATTACCATTTAGTGCAGGTGCCTCTGGAAGGGAATCCCATTGCCAGGTGCTGATAGACAGCCCTCCTGTCTCCCCTGTACGCTTAATTACAGGAGATTGAGATTTCCCATTGAAAATTAGAGCAGGTAATTGCAGCTGAAGTTTGGAAACAAAGTGGGGAATATGGTAGCGTTGAATCTATTTCACCACAGAGACCCGCATTTACAGTTCTGTGAGATTCACTTCTCATTCAGCTGAGTCTGAAAACAATTACATGGAATTAAATGATTAATTTTAAAATTGGAATGTAACCGCGTAAGTGCAGCAATAATGTCAAAATATTTGAGGCTTGGAATCTGTATTTAAATTAAGACATTTTAAAATGCAAATATAGTGATGCTTAGTAGTAATAGGCCTGGATCCAGGAGTGCATTCCTATCCAGGCCACTATTTAATCTCTTGCTTAAATATGACACAGAAAGGTAGTGCGGTCTAATGGGCAGAGCGTGCAATTGAATGCTCATTCTGACTCTGACACTGACTGACACACCCTTAGCCTTGGGGAAGTCACTTATCTCGAGGCACAGTTACTGAGAGTTTGTTTACACTACAAGAGCTTAAAACGACCTAGGTGTAGCACTGCAGCTGTGCTGCTGTAGTGTAGACATTTACTGCAGAAGAGGGGTGGGGAGGGTTTCCATTGCTGTAGTAAAGCCACTCCCTCGAGAGGCAGTAGTTAGTCTAAAGGAAGAATTCTTCCATTAACGGAGCTGTGTCTACACTGGAGGTTAGGTTGACCTAACTGCATCATGCAGGATGGAAAATTTTTCACAACCTTGAACAATGTTACTAGGTTGACCTAAGTTTTAGGTGTAGAGCAGGCCTGAGCCTTTTTCCTGCTAAAATTTCCCACTGATGTAGCTCCGTCAGTGATAACAGCAGGAATGTGGTGTAGTGTTAGTCCCTCTTAGACCCATTTCCTCCATGCTGCCAACAGCTGAATCTGGCAGACTTGAATTTAAACATCCCTCCAAACTCTATCACTTTGTCTGGCTAGCTGTCCATTTGCCTGTATGCTCTTTAGGGCAAGGACTATCCCTTCTTGGGAATTTGGATTGGGCCTAGAATATGGTGTGCACAACTGTAAGTAACAGTAATGTAGTGGGAATATCTTGGGGCAAAGATTAGTATAGGCAAGGCCCCTATGTGCTTCTTCTTGAGTTAAACAGTCTTACAACTACTTTCCCCCTCTCTCCATCTTGCAGCAGTGGGGTGCGAATCAAAGTGTGCAGAGGACTTTGACAGGTAAAAGTGCTCTAGCCGTACTAGTTTGCCTACTTATTTAATCATATTAACATTATCCAGTATCCTGTTCTATTCAGATCATTTTGGCCATGGTCCAGAGGCCAGAAAGACAGTATAAGGGCCCAGTGGTACTCAGCCCGCTTGGGCTCAGTGGTTTGCAATAGCAGATGCCAGTGCAGGATGAAGGATTAAATTCCTACAGTGTCCCACAGGTCTCATGGTCATTTTCATCACCTTGCTTAGTTACAAAAGTCTGCAGTCAGGTAAACCAAACCCTTTAGTCCAAAACTCTATTAGCCATTAAAGCATTGCGGGTAGTAATGAGTATATGCAATTATGACAAAGCTAGTCTCCCTATAGGGTTTGCATTATTAATAATACCATTATACCAATGACACATGGTCACTTTCTGATGTGTTGAATTGATCATAACAATGAATAGGCGCACAGAGTATCACTTGAGTACATGGCTGAAAATTGTTTTAATGAAAAGTCTGAAATTGGGTTTTTCTGGTTAATTGAAAAGAGGATGGGTACAAAAAGGTACCAGCCTGTGTGTGTGTGTGTGTGTGTGTGTGTGTGTGTGTGCGCGCACGTGCGTGTGTTAATCAATTTGCTTTTCAAAGTGGCATAAAAACAAAAGTCTAAGGAGTTCCCACTGCGAGATGATTTCCCTCGGTGCTGTTCAGTTCACAGTCTCTGTGCTAACTGCTTGTTGTGCTAATGGTATCCTCTCTGCGGAGAAAACATTATACTTCAGATCTGAAGTGGTTGGCAGAAGCTGTAATTGAGGTGTGAAGTGACTTTCCACATAAGAACATGCTTTTCAGTGTTGGGTTCCTCACTTGTCTTGCCACAGAATGCTATTAACGGAGACTCTTCAGTAATTAGTGTTTATAAATGGGTCTGATAGTGTTTGGAGGACTCTGCTTGGATTGCTAACCCTGTGCTTGCTGCTGAAATCCTTTAAAATAAAGCAAAACACCTATAAAACCATTATTCCAGTTTTCAAAGTGAAGTAAGGGCACGTAACAATGATTTCAAATGTATATATCAATGTTTAATTTGGCAGTAATCTCACTGGAATTTGTTTAAGTAAACAATTTATGTATTTTATTTAAGTGCTACAGCATGAGGAATGATTATCTAGATAATTGCTAGACCAGCAGTTCTGCCGTTTTGAAATCTGACCCAAATCTCTTGTTTAATGGATTGTCAGCTTTCCTACTTTGAAATTGATTTATATGGGAACAGGCAACCGCCTTAAAAGTATATGGTCTATGAGTCAGCTGGAGGTATGGCTTTGAAATTAAGCAAGAGAAACAGGTTAAATCCTGAACAATGCTGCACCTACGCCTCTGTAGTGTAGATGTTTGCTTAAGAGACGGAAGGTGGTTTTGTGTTGCTATAATAAATCTGCCCTCATCAAGAGGCAGTAACTGGGTCGATGGAAGAATTCTTCTGTTAAACTGGTGGTGTCTACACCAGGGCTTAAGTTGGCTTAACTATATCTCTTGGGCAGAGGAGCAGAGGGGAGTTGAAAAATTCATACCCCTGAGTGATGTAGCTAGGTCCACCTACGTTTTAGTTGTAGAGCAGGCCTGAGGATCCTTGGCACCACTCTGGCTGGGAAAAGAGAAGCAAGAGCCAGAGGGCCAGAATCTCCAATCTGCTGAGGCTACTTTGAATCAGTGTCAAGTAGCCTTGCCAGGGCTGGTCAATTATTTTTCGTCATGGTCCAAATTCCTTGGTCAAGGTCCAGACTCCAGAGAAAACAATAAAAAATATAACAATAATGATGAAAATATATAAATGAAATGATTTCAAGGTCTGTTCAAAAGCATCTCATGGTCTGGATTTGACCCATGGTCTGCCCATTGACTGTCCCTAACTTAAACCATTCCCAGGCCTCCCCAGCCCCTGGGGTAAAAGGGACAGAGGAGGGGGTAACAAGGGTGTGGCAGAGCTGAACTCCACTACACTCAGCCCCCTGCTGGTGCGAAGCGCTCTTTATCAGCAACACGAGTCAGAAGAGGACTCTTACGAATTTAGGCCAGGGCTGGATGGTCTTGAATCAGACAGCTGCAACTATTCTCCTGCAGCCACCCTTCTGCACTACAGAAGAACTCCCATCTTACAAACTAACTGGGAACTGAGGCGTTCACGCACTTGAAAAGTGTGTGACTTGGTCCCAGATGGAACCTTTAAAAAGTCTACATGTGTTTTAGGTATCCTAAAATCCTCAGGGTTTTAATGTAGAGTGGGGATGCGTCTCCACCATTGTTATACCAGTGCCTATGCTGCAGTGCAAATTTCTGAAGCCACTAATTGCATGAGCATGAGACAAACACACTTTCAAAAGCATAGCAGATGCTGAGATGAGAATGCATCTACTTCTTATGGTTAACATTTCACTGATTTGTGTTGCATACTCCTTCGTCTTGTTGGAAACCCATTTGAGACCACCTCATTCAGCTCAATCTTGACTCTCTCTCATGAGTTTTTCTTCCAAATTTTCCATGGCTTCTTCATGCTCTTATAATTATTTCAGTGACATCTCTGAAGCATAGTTTCATTCTGCAATAGAAATGCAGCAAGCAACAAAGCAACGTGGTGTGCTCTGTAAGTAAAGTTACAATAAAAAGACCAAAAATACCTCCCTTAAAATTGTCAGATTGAACAAGAGTCCTAATATATTGTATACTGAAGCCCAAAGTACATCCACTAGATCAACTCCCGCAGGCAGAAAATGAGACATTTTGAGAGCTCTTGAGTGGACTGCCAGTTTCCACAGTGAATTAGTACAAAACTGTTTAGCCCAGCCTTTTTTCTAATAGGTGTTTCTTAAAAAATACATATATTCAATGGTCTTTAAACGCACTCTTGCATCTGTAGGCTGCTCTGGTCTGTGTTCCTAATGCTTTTGAGCTTACCTTTTCTCCCCCACCCCGCCCCCCGACACTGTCTGAGCTTCTGCATTGACAAAAAGGGGTGCCTTTAAAAGGGACAAAATCATTTTTCCAAGGCTGAGTTTGAAGATGTGGCTCTCTCACACTGCCAGATGAGTGCATTCCCAGCAAAGCAAAGCACAACGGTCCTTTCCCTCAAGCCGCATGGATTCCTGTGAAGTCCAGCGGTCGCTTGTCCCAGCTTAAGTCAAGACTGCAAAACAGATTCCTTTGTAAATTCCTTTTTTCGCACTGAGCTTTCTGAAGGAGTCATCCTTTGGTATGAACTTTTCCATTCTTGGCCTCTTTCTGAAACTGACATTTTTATTGAAAAAAATAGCAATAATCACTTCATCTGTGTTTGCATTATGGGAGAGCAGAAAAGTTGTGTTTACAGCAGGGCAACGTCTAAAGACCCGAGTTCATATTTGCCTTGGACTCTGTGTTCATTGAATTTAGTGGCTCAAAATTAGATATAGCCCACATCACAGAACCATCACACCATACATGACATCGGATAAGAAAGAAAACCTGGACTGCTCCAACCCAAAGTGGTATGGGAATATAAATATTAACAATGAAGATGACCGAAGGGGAACGGGTCTGACCAGTTCCGTAGTAATGGTGAAAACATATGGGGCACTCAAAGTAAGCACTGTAATTCAAACAGATAAACTGCCCATTATGTTATACAGATAGATGTAAAGTGCATGGTAAGCAGATGTGAATCCAAGGGAGTTTTCTAAGCAAGTTGATATAACATATAAATTATTTATTTGAATGATCCTAGCACCGAGCATGGACCAGGACTGCACTGTGCCGAGTGCCAAAACCAAAAAGGTGATCCCTGCCCTGAATGGTTTAAGACAAATGACAACATCTGGATACAGAGGGATGCAGAGAACACTGAGATGATACAGGTAGGAATGACAGGCAGTTGTCTCGGCACACCAGCAGCATGGGATGAGGAGGAAGAAGATGTACAGAACTCCATTGACAGTGCTTCTAGCATGCACTTGACCAAGGGTCGGCAACATTTCAGAAGTGGTGTGGCGAGTCTTCATTTATTCACTCTCATTTAAGGTTTCGCGTGCCAGTAACACATTTTAACGTTTTTAGAAGTCTAGAACATAGAACTAAACTATTGTTGTACATAAAGTAAATAAGGTTTTTAAAATGTTTAAGAAGCTTCATTTAAAATGAAATTAAAATGCAGAGCCCCCCAGACCGGTGGCCAGGATCCGGGCAGTGTGAGTGCCACTGAAAATCAGCTTGTGTGCTGCCTTTGGCGCACGTACCATAGGTTGCCTGCCCCTGCACTAGACTCTCCTCTGAACTTGGCTCATCGTGCACTGGTCTGAAGAACCGGTAATGCCTTTGAATCCCTTGTGTAAGCCGGCTGGTAAAACAGGTTGGCTTATCTCTGCTCCCATCTCACAGCAGCAACAATACTTGCTGCGCCTTCAGCTCCATACAGGTTTCCCACAATCTCACAGCCAAGAATTCCAATTTCAAGACACATGCCTCTGCTCTTGGGAACCTGCCATGTTCCTGAGAACTGGGGAGGAGGATTGTAGGAGGCAGGGTTGGGCCAGAAGTGGAGCACGCTTTTGGCAATACAGTACAGAGATGATGCTAAGATCAGCAGCTGCTACCCCTACAGGCACCACTGCCGCCTGCATCGTCAGCTGTATGACACTGCAGTCTTACTACACAGCGACTAGACCAGGCCTGCACAACTCGGAAAGCGGCGAGGGCCATATTACTCCAAAGAAAACAGCTGTGGGCCGAAAAGGTAGGTTGGCAGAGGGCGGGGAGGGGGGGCTTGATACTTTATTAAGTGTTGGTGTGTGGAAGCCTGTAGCGGGGGAAAGAAACTGCACGCAGCACATGGAGTACATATCCGTCTCCATACCCCCGCCCCCTGACAGGCCCCCCTCAGAACTCCCAACCCGTCCAACCCCCCAACCTTGTCCCCTGACTGCCCCTCCCAGAGACCCCTCACTCCTAATCACCCCCCAGGACTCCACCCTCTACTCAACTCCCCTGCTTCCTGTTCCCTGACTGCTCCGACCCCTATCCATTCCCCCCCACAGACCCCCGGGACTCCCACACCTCATCCACACCTAACCACCACCCTGGGACCCCACCCTGCTCCCTGCCCCCTGACTGCCCTTGCCCCTTATCCAACCCCCCGGCCCTGCTTAATTCGGGGCTCCTAGCAGCGTTTGGCTCAGTGCAGAGCCAAACACGCTTCCCTGTGAGAGCGCGCCACAGTCCCACCCCCGCAGATTTCCAAAAGTGGTCATGGGCCGCACAGTGAGCCCTCGTGGGCCATATGTTGTGCAGGCCTGGACTAGACCCTCGATGGGCCTGTATTTCCTGTAGAGCAGTCAGAGTTCCTGTCATGCTGAGTGAAGCAGCCCCACCAGAGCCAGGGAATCTCTCTCATATGGCCCACTACCTCCTCCCACGAAACTGCACGATACTTTGCTCACCTGCCCCCATCATGGCTGCTAATGCATTGCCATGTTAGCGTGACCCTACACCCTCGTTAGCCTGTGATATAGGGAATTTTGGGTTTGCAGGCCCTGGTATAGACCCTTGTGGTACTTCTGGAGGTAGGGTCAGAGCTGCTTCTGGTCACCTTCCTGCTTGGCCCGCATCTATGTGCGACTATACATTTATTGTGAGCTTGTCTGTATGTTGCCCTGACTTCTCTGCACAAGGCAATATTCCCAGATGTGGCCGCTGTGATATTTCTGCATAAAATACTGAATTTGTGAAATCGCAAAGGCCATGGACTCTTGATACCCCAGGTTATTCTGCAAAATAGAAATTTCACAAATAGCAATATTCTGAAGCCCTGAGAATCATGTGAAACAAACCAGGGAATCATTTTGTACAAACATTTTCCAAAACACTTGCCGCTATTTTCATCCAACCCTGGCGATGATTCTCTGGGTGAGATTAGCACATGGGTGTTCTAAATTTGTAATGTTACACTGGAAAATTAGTTTTGGTTTCTGTAAATCCTGAGTGGGTTCGCTGAAAGTTCCGCTTCTCTTTTTCTGTTACCTTTGCCCTATAACTAGGACAATTCATTAAAAATGGTACCATTAAGCCCTGTTGATTCATTTAGCACTTGGAAACTTAATGAGGTGTAAACCTACAGACGGCATGGTTCAGCTGACATCGTAATTTATATCAATTGATGTGATTAGGACAGACCCTCAATCACTTCATTGTTACTCCCTGCAAGCTGTCATAGTGCTAGCAGGGGAAGCTTAACTTTGAATTTCTGTTAGATTCTGCTAACAAGAGTGTAGTGGAGTAGCACAATACTCTGTGAATAGAAAAAACAAATTGCTTTGTAGCAGCAAGTACCTTTTGCTACAGAGATGACCGCTAAGGTCCAGGCTTCAGAATCGCTTGCTGTCTAATTTGTGCTTTCAATTACAGTAATTGCACGCTCAGTTATACTAGTTGTGTGTGCAAATAACCCACTTGACTCGTAGCTAGTCATTTGTATGAGCATTTTTATACAAAGAGATAATTATTATTTTTAAGGTTTTAAGAAAATGAAGGTGTGAATATCCTAATTCTTCCAAACAATGACATGTGGCTTTGCCCTCGAAAGTGACGGTAGGGGTGGGGTGCCATAGCTTTGTGGTGTGCCAAGTTTGTTGTGTGTCAATGATTTCCAGATCAAATGCACTCACGTTACAAGTGAAAATATGTTTTGTGTTTGGTGTTTTAACAGCCAGGCCTGAAACCTCAGCCTGAATTCTGAGAGCCAGGCTAGATTCTCTTCCCCTTGCACATTGTCAGTGCAATAAAGGTTCAGCCAGCCAAGTAAAACCCTCTCTTTCACCTGTGCAACTCCACTGTTTCCCAGTTGCACCCTTAGTGACACCTTTGTGTTGCATTGTCATCCATAAGCTTGCAAACAATTCTCTTGAGGCAGATCTACACTCCTGTAAAGATGCTACTACACCAAGGGACGGGCTGCTCCCATTGGTGTAGGCAATCCATCTCCGCAAGAGGCAGTAGCTATGGCAACGGGAGAAGTACTACCGTTGACTTAATGCTGTCTACTCGTGGGGGTTAGGTCAGTATAACTGTGTAACTCAGGGATGTGGCTTTTTCATACCCCCGAGTGACGTAGTTATGCCAACGTAAGTTTATAGTGTAGACCTGGCCTCCGTGATGCACAAGGAGGAGGAACAGAATCCAAGTCACTCACTTTTTGTTGTGCTGATGCTATGCTAATAATAGTAGAGAACCATAAAAACACAAAGTCAGCAGATAAAACACCCCTGAGAGATGCAGCTATACCAGTATACTAGTCTAGTGTCAACACACACACAAGTATGTAACAGTTTTATTAAAAATGTGTCTTTAAACCAATTGAGGCCACATCTACACTGCCACTCATGTCAGCAACACTTGTGAAAAAAATACACCCCTGAGCAACCTAAGCTTCACCAGCAAAGCGAAAGTGTGCACAGCACTGTGTCAGTGGGAGAGCTTCATAGCTACCATTACTCGTGGAGATGGTTTTATGAGGTCGACAGGAGAGCTATCTCCCGTCAGCATAGAGCAGTGATGCAGCTGCATCGGTACAAAGGTGCTGCTGGAAGCTTGCTAATGTAGACATGGCCTTAGTTGGATCAGTACAGGTTTGTGTGTAGATGCACTCAGTATTTGGTTCCATCTTAAGAAGAAAACCCAACAGACTAGGCTGAACCAAAATAAGCCACTCTTAAACCACAATGAATGTTCAACAGGGTCTTGCACTGCTTGAACTAAATCAGTTGAAAAACCAATTTAATTAAGGTGCTAAAACTTGTGCTGCTTAGGTCTTGTCAACATGCACATCTTAAAGCCACCTCTTATGAAAAATAAAACTTTGGTACTGTAAAGAAAATATTCATGCTAATTTAATGTCATTGTTTCATTTCTATTTATTATGTTAAATAGACACGTATTAGGGCCAGATGCTGGTTTAGGCCAAGACCCCTTTACACCACTCTTAAAGTTGATGTAAATTACATTTACACCAATTTTAAGACCTCTTTATATGCCAGAGTGCATTCAAGGAGTCATAGAGCAGATGACCCATACTATTATGTGACGAGGAAACTGTTCATTTGGGGCCTGATCCAAAGCTGATTTACAGGTGCATAATATATTGTAATGAGATTTAAACTAATGAATGTAGCTTTTTAAAAAAGTCCTTGATATGGGCACGGTCATGGGATGACATGCCCGTGAGCACAAATGCTCATTTACTCAGCGAAATGTCAGCAAATGGACCATCTTTCTATAAAGTGAATTTGGTTTGATCCAAGAATCTATTTCCATAAATTACTGGATGGGAAGTGAAACAAATCAGCCAGCTCTGGAGTGAAATCTTAAATGTTAATTGAAAGTCGTGGGAGTGACTCGAGCCAAGGGGAAGAGAGGGCATGACCGTCGCTCTCAACACGGCTTGGTGAGATGGGGAATCTGGGCTGGGACATTTGTGGTGTGTGGCCTTGGGCCCGCATGGAAAAGCTCTGATATCGCTTACAAAACTGATCCAAGGAAGAAGTCTCCTTGGAATAAATTCACCCTTTGCCTTTGATTGACGTAAACCCTGGCAGTGAAAATCTTATAGCAGGAGGTTACTATGGTAAAGGCATCTGCGACCTTCACTCTGCCAGCCCCAGGGACTGGTAGTGTTGACGGTGGCTTGGGAAGCAACATGGCTGGGATGACCAGGGACTGGGTTGATTCAGCACATCCACAAAATGCCTTCCTCGGACACATCCCCTCCAGTGCTGATGGCAGTGAATCCCCCCCGGGAAACAGTAACCCTTTTTGCTAGTCCAAGGTGAAACAAATTGGACACGGTCCTTCCAATTCTTTAAAACTAACAGAAACCACATTTACTTGTCCCTTGTGCAGGGGCATTGGAAGAGGATTTCTGCCCTTCAGTGGCAAATACACTGCAGGCCTGCAAAGCAGGCCAAATGGGCTGTCAGCAGTGCCCAGGCACAGGTCACAGGCTTTGTATACTGGCATCAGTGTTTGCTCCAGTATGTGGCCCTCTTGAATTGCACCGTTACTATGGCTAATCCTTTTGTAACATGGATGTCACATTTTTGTCAGTCAGGACTGTTCTTGCCATGGGCACTCTTATTAAAAGCACTCAGTGCTTCTTATCCAAAGATCTTCTCAAGTCACCCTTTAAAGGAGGGTGCCATGCCCCCCCAATTCATCAATGGTCTGACAAAGATGTTCTTTGCTGAGAGCTTGGTCAGCACACGGTTTTTGTACCAGTATAACTCTGTTGGTTGGGGAGCGGGGTGATTTTTATACCGACATGCTTGCAACCCTGGGCTACATCTTCAACTCGGACGTCTCTCTTGATGCTCACATCCAGCTTATGTCTAAGGGCTTGTCTTCACTAGCGCGGAGAGAGATCGATCTTATGGCGATCGATTTACCGCATCTGGTCAAGACGCGATAAATCGATCACCAGCGGCGCCCCCATCGACTCCGTGACTCCAGCTCGCCAAAAGGCGCAAGCTGGAGTCAACGGGGGAGTGGGCCGCTGACCGCCGCCGCCATGAGGACGGCAGGTAAGTCGGCTGTAGATATGCCGATTTCAGCTACGTTATTAACGTAGCTGAAATTACGTATCTACAGTCGATCCCCCGCCCTAGTGAGGACCAGCCCTAAATCTTGCAGATCTCTGCATAACATCGCTAGGATACGGCCTTTTCTAGCCAGCCACACAGCTAAAATGCTTAGCCAGACTCTCGTCATCTCACATCTTGATTACAGCAACATCCTTCTCTCTGGCCTTGACATATTTTGCCCCCACTTATGGCCATTCAGAATGCCACGGCAAAGATCATGCTCGTCGACTATCAGTTTGACCAAGTCACCCTCCTCTGGCTCTCCCTTCTCAATCACAATCACAAGCTGCTTGTCTGCACCATCAGAACACTTCACAGCACCCAGAATCTATCTCCATCCCACCTCTCATCTTCCATTCGCTATCACCCTGTCAACTCCCAACATAAAGCTTCCTGCGGTGAGTAAAGAGCGTGGGCATCACTTCGGGCAGACTGTGAGGGAGCAGGGCACAAACCCCAAATCAGCTGTCTGTTCTGTCCTTAGATTTTCCCATCCAGTTATCAAGTGTAAACTCCTCAGGCACTGGAACAGCCTGACATGGAATCACTGACAGCTCCCTTAGGTATGCCGATCTCTCTCTGCCCCCAAGGTGAACATGCCTCAGTGATAGATGTTCCCTTACGCCAAGAGTCACAGCAATATTTCCAGGCCTCAAGGACCAGTCACTTACCTCAGAACAATTGCCCCTTAGATCTCTCCCCAAAGACAACATGTAAGGCAGTCTTACAATAAACTATATGAATTATTAAGAAGGAAAAGGAAACTAAGGAGATATTTACAAGGTTAAAGCAAGTAAACATACATATACAATGAGTTACAATCTCATTTCAAAAAGGAATAAAAGCTTCTAATAAGCAAGTTCTATATGTTCTTTAGGGCTAACCCAGGCCAAACCTAGGCCAAACCCTGGTCTACACTGCGGGGTAGGCTGGGGGATTGACCTAAGATACGCAACTTCAGCTACTAGAATAGTGTAGCTGAAGTTGACGTATTTAGATCAACTTACCGTGGCATCTTCACGGCGGTGAGTCAACTGCTGTTACTCCCCCCTCGATTCCGCCTGCACCTCTCGCGGTGGTGGAGTACCGGAGGTGATGGGAGAGTGTTCAGGGATCGATTTATCGCATCTAGACTAGACGCAATAAATAGACTCCTGATAGATCAATTGCTACCCGCCAATCTGGCGAGTAGTGTAGACATATCCTAAGACATTGGGGTTTCTCACTTATACCTTGCCTCTCAATGTCTAAGCAGGACAGAGATTCATTTCCTTAGGGGTTATTTATTCTCCTCTTACTTTGTGTGCTGAGTTGCAAGCTTCTGATTGGTAGAATCCACTTCCGTAACTCATCTTTATGAGCTGGGGGGATGGGAAGTAAAACAACAAACATCTTTTGTCCTCTTTATCCTCCCACAATAATCCATCTGGGTTCATGGACCTTTCCAGTTGGACAGGACATAACCCCACCTGATGGAGATCAGCGTGTCACACTAATTAATCTCTCTCTGCTGTCTGGTGATTTGTACAGTCACAGAGGATCTTAATGCCCACCGCTCAAATCTGACCTTATACTATGGGATACAGAGGTTATAAATCAGGTTAATGCGGGAAACAATGCACAAACATTCAAAAAACACAGTCTTATTATTCTAATAACTATTTTAACAATACTAACACACAAGGAAGCCAGACTGATTCCAGCTCTGTATTTGTCAGCACAGGCGCCGACTTTCCAATGTGCTGGGGAGTCCTCGACCTCCAGCTTTGCCCCAGGCTCCGCTCCCACTCCACCCCTTCCCCAAGTCCTCACCCCCGCCCCACTCCATTCCCCGACCGCACTGTGTCCTCTCTCCTCCCTGTCCCCCGCAGAGCCTCCTGTGCACCGCAAAACAGCTGATCACAGCGGGCGGGAGGCACAGGGAAGGAGGAGGTGCTGATCAGCAGGGCCCTCTGGCAGGCTGGGGGATGGAGGTGGGGGCTGATAAGGGGGCTGCTGGTGGGTGCTGAGCTCCCATCATTTTTTCCCCATGGGTGCTCTGGGACTGGAGTTGGTGTCTGTGTTTTGACAGTGTTCAGCTGAGACATGGGAACCTTGACATGAGCTGGCACCTGGTCTATCAGCATCACAGCCAGTCTCCACTACTTGTTACATTTCCAAAAAAACCCACCTCTGTGCTTTCTTGTATGCTGGCCTATACGCATGGGAGCAACTCCCCATAAACATCTACAAAACGAACCCATTGGCCTGCCGAAAGCTGTCCTTTTCCATGATGCCTACAAAAAAACCTTGATGATAATTAGGCTTTAGGTGGTCTGAGGCCATTATGATCATGCTGACCAGTACTGTCTTATTGTTTCCATGTACTCCCCCGGCTGTCTGTATCCATCTGTTGTCTTTATAGTTACATTGTAAGCTCTTTCAGGCAGGGGCTCTCTCTTTATTCTGGTTGTACAGTGACAAGCACAATGGGGCCCCTAGTCTATGACTAGTGCTCCTTGGTGCTATAGTATTAAACATCATAATAACCTCTAATGTGGATACTAATCAATTGATATAAAAATGCCTTACAGCAGTCATTCAATCCTTGTCCTGTACAAGGATAGTTTTACTTACACAAAGTTCCTTTATACCAGTACAAATGTATCCACACTAGGGGAAGGGATTGTGCCCTGGGATGTTAAAGGAGTGCAACATTTGTGTGTACATGAAACCCGAGGCTAAGCAAGTTGTTAGCAGAGCTGTGCATAGAGTCTAATCATCCAAACTCCCTGTCTCCTTACAGTTACCATGTGCCCCATGAAATGCTTTGGACTGGCTGCAGTGCTACTGAAATAGCTTTGCAAATCTTCCTTACCCCTCAGTGGGTCTGACTGACTTGTTTTATATCTGAAAGTTGCCTTGCTGTGTAGCCCATCAAGCTAATGGAAATGAGCCAACAGCAGCATCATTTGAACATAAAGCAGGTACAAGAAGACTAACTGGTGGAGTTGCAGCACCTTGGAATACCAGCAGCCTAAGTCTGCACCAGAGAGATGAAAAATTATAGTGATCAACTTCTGTGAGAAGAGGAGATTTTTCTCCATCTGTCCACCCTCAAGGCCTTATTTCCTCATAAACTATTCCCTGAGACATGGAGAAAATTGAAGCTGTTCAGAAATGAAAAAGATATTTAGCCCAGAATGAATGGCTATCCGATACACTGGGTGACTTTTATGAAACAGAATGGAAGCAGCTAGATGAACCAATGAGGTTTTTTACAATGTGCTGGGAAGGTAGTGGAGGGGTTGGTTAATGAAAAAAAATCCAACAACCAAAACCCATCTTTGTAATCTATTGTTTTCATTCAGCTTCACTTGCCTTCAAGTTTTACAGCTCAGTACTTTAAAGCTAAATACAACCCCTATGCTCCCATGCAACACACAACCCAGCCCCGCCCTCAACCCAGCATCAATGCAACGTTAAGGTGGGAGATCTGGCACTGAAAACTCAGCTGCTTTGCACCTCATACGTTAATAGCAGAGTAACAGGTTTAGACTCATTGGGAAAGGAAAGAAGGAAAAAATCTTCTGTGAGCAAGTCAACATGCAATAGCCTGAGCTATTGACATGTTCTGATTGTGGGCGTGTGATCTCACAACCTTTATACTGTAGTCATGCTAGGTTGCTTTTTATCTGTGGTGGAGGGTTATTTATTTATTTATTTATTTTATTTATTTTTGCATTTCGTATTCTAGTTGTTTTTTCTTCCTCCTTTTATTTCCTTAAAAAGAAAACACACCTGGAGGTTAGAGGCTCGTGTGTTCCATGCTCCACACCTGTTTGGCTTCTCCAGCTCACCTGGAAAGTTCTTTGAACCAACAAGAGCACACTCGAGATTCTCTTCTGGCTCTTAACCACAGCCCTGAGGAAGGAGCAGGGTGACTTAGGGTCTTGGCAGTGCCTCACACTGCACAATCTCTTCTATAGTCTTTCCTCTTCCTGTCTGGCCAGACTGCTGCAGGGCCAGAGGAGAGGACTAGCCATGGCTCTTATACCTTCCTGGCCCTTTTTGAGGTTACAGAGAGGGGAAAGTGTCCTTGCTTCCTCCCCTCCCCCCGCCTCCTTGGCCTTTTGCTAACAGAACACGTATATGCAGCGTATTCATGGCTCTAAGTCTAAGACAATTTCTTACTGTCCATACTCACTACACTGCTTTAACATGGTCTGATCAATTTTTCCCCCACTCAATCACATTTGTCAAACTGGGCAGCAATCTTGCTGGCCTTACTCATGGCCCAGTGTCCATGGCTCAGCGTACATACCTCAGCCCTTTGGTTGCGCACTGCAATTCCCCCACTTTGGCTCCATTTCCAGATAGTGTCTCCACTTGCAGAGACAGCAGACTCTTGCTCTCTTCTCTAGCCTTCATGGAATAGGCAAACGCCAACCAGAACTTGGCCTATTCCCACACTATCTTTTCCCCCAGAGACAATGTGGTGTCTCTAAGCAGCCTCTGAAATGGAAACAGGAGCAGACTAGCACACTGCTCATTTTTACAAGGGCATGTAAAATAAGGAAGAAAGCAGTGGGATTCCTTGCTATGCTACCACAGTTTTATAGCTGGTGTAATAGCAGGGAATCGGGCTCCAAAGCTTACATCTCAGAAACTGGTGGTGAATTTAAAAGGAATTCTTTTGAAATGCTTCACAGACCTTCTAGCCACCCAATGATGATAAAATCCACTGCCAGAAACCTGCCTTAAAAGCAGAGCTCCTAATTGTGCAAGGTGGAATGCTCTCTCTCTTCTAAATAAATAGTGTTGCTTGACTCAATGATACCTGTGGAAGCTCTTGGTCTTCAAAATGAATTGATTTTGCAAGGTGCTGAGTGCACTCAACTCCTGTTAAGCTCATTGGGAGCTGAGGCTGCTCAGCGCCTCACTGGATCGAGCTGTGAATGGGAAACCTAGTGGTGAACACCTGGCAAATGTTACCAGGCACTTAGCAAAATTGTCATCCAGGAGTAAAGAATTGTGGTATGCCCCTCAGAACAGTGCTACTTGGGATGCCATAGCAGAGACCCTGTTCTTCCAGGGAAATTGGCTGTACTGTGGAAAGGCAAAAAGGGTATTGGACTGGAGTCAGGAGAGCTGGGTTCTCTTCCGGCCTCTAACAGTGACCGTGAGCAAGTAACTTCAGATCTGTTTTTCTTCCCATACTTTGTCTTGTCTGTTTAGTTGGTAAGCTCATCACAGTAGGGTCTGTCTCTCACTGCACGTAGTTAGGGTGACCAGATGTCCCAATTTTATAGGGACAGTCCCGATATATGGGGCTTTTTCTTATATAGGCACCTATCACCTGCTACCCTCTGTCCAGATTTTTCACATTTGCTGTCTGGTCACTCTACATGTAATACAGTTAGGGTGGGCAGATCGAAAAGGGGACCTGACTGTGTCTGGTCAGATCTACTCACCAGATACTCAAAGTCTGGTTTACTGTTGGGGGGGGGGGGGGGGAGGCACAGAGTCATCACCTACTCCAGCCCCTATTCAACCAGAGCTGCCTCCTACCTTCGTCAGCTCCCTGACCTGGCTCCAAAGGCTTCCCGCCTGACCCAGGGGGCAGGAAGGGAAAAGCAGCAAGCGATGAGGGGCAGGAGAGGGGGCGGAAGCGGGACCTTAGGGGAAGAGGAAGGGCAGGGAAGATTCCAGAGCTCTTGGTGGAGCATCTGGTTCTCAGATATTACCATGGCAACCCTAAGTCCAGTACCTACCAGAATTGGGCCCTGATTTCATTTTGGACCTTGGGCTTGTACTGCAAATGTGAATAATTAAGAATAATGTACCATTATAAGCACTCACAGGACCAAACCTTTTCAGAATAGCCCCCACACAAAATGGTGATGGCTCTCGAGTGGTTTTCAACACCTTTTTTTTTTTTGGTTTTCTCCAGTTTGTTTTAAAAATGTTCAGTGTGAGAAAACAGGAAGCCGTGTCAACAACACTGTGGCTTTTTCATTTCACAGACACCCTTTGAACTCCTTTTACACTGTCTTCCCTCACGATACATTTAATGGTGACCTATAAATAACCTGCTCGTTCTTTGAAGTGTTTAATCAAAGCCAAAAAAGTAAAGATTTTCAAAAAAAAAAAATTCTACGTATTGTTTTCTACCTTCTCTACACAGAATTTTTTTAAAGGAATCTTTTGAACAGGTTTTTAAGCAGGGTGAAGGTTTTATTTTTATAAATGAATGTGAAGGAAAGCACCAGACAAACACTGTGAGCTTGCAGGGACAGTGACTTGGGCAGTGCAGCTCACCTCAGTTACACATGAGCTATGGGGGTAACCCAGGACAAAATTTTGCCTGTGATAGATCTATCTGGCTGTCTGCTCTGTGAAAAGTTGTAACACCTAGGGCATGGCTACACTTACAGGATTATAGCGCTATTGGTTATAGCGGTCCCTTTATACAGCAATATGTATAGCGCTATAGCATGTCCACACTGAGACGCGCCAGCGGTATAGCATGGCCACATTTGCGGCATTTGAGGTGGCATTAAGAACAGCGCATTAGGGCAGGTATCCCAGCATTCAGCTGGGTGCAACGTGCTTTTCAAACGAGGGGAGTGAGGGGGGACATGTTGTGTGTATGTGGAGGGAGAGAGCCAATGGTTTTTCCGTCCTTCTGAAAGCCTGTCAAAGCGTGTCCGTTCACAGAGGGCTTTGTTTTCACACAGGCTACTTCCTTAAACATTTGCATTGCTTATCTGCTGAGTTAAGAGAGAAACTCTAAAGAAGTACTTCCACATTCCTCCAGCCAAGTTCAAAAGAAAGGGAAGAGACGTCAATTGCCTTAAATGGCTCTAGGCATCTCAAGAGATCACTTGTAGCACAGTGGGTGTCCACATTCTCACCTTAGCACTACAGCGGGAGCGCTACAGCCCTTATTCCCCGTGTGGAGGTGGATTACCAGGAGCGCTATAACTCCACGGTTATAGCGCTCTACGTGCCTTGCCAGAGTGGACGGGTAGTAGGTTATAGCGCTATAAAGCCCCCAGGAGCGCTATAACCTACTAAAGTGCCAGTGTAACCATGACCCTAGTTGCAAAATTGTGACTCTCCCTCTGAATTTACCGCATCCTAAGTGTAGGATGTCGGATGCATTTGAAAATCTACTGCTATCATTACAAATGCAGCTCTCAAATAGAGCAGTGGGAGTTTTGCCTGAGTAAAGACTGCAGGATTTAACCGGTACTTTGTGAAGCACACTGTATAATGTCCTATATAAAGTATAATGTGCTAAGAGAGAAATCATAATGTCTAATTAATGTGGGGCAAAGAGACGACTTCTGCCACCTTTTTTAAATGATGTCCACATTCGCTTTCTTTGGCCTTCATTTCTTTCTCTCTCTCTCTCTGAAGTTCTGCTCTGCAGCCCTTTCTTCTTTGCAGGAACGCATCAGAAGGACAAGCTGCCTCCTTATCCCAGCTATGGCATTGCTACTACGTTTTAAAAAAATATTTGCTGAGAACAGTTTTTGCAAACCGGAGGCCTGTTAAAGTTCAGCTGCATGATGGATTTTGCCTCAATGAGTCTCAATAAAATTCTTCAGATTGAGCATAATATTTAGCAATAAAGGAGCTACCGAAATGCAATGTCACTGTGATCCACCATCACAAAGTAGGGTGACCAGAGAGCAAGTGTGAAAAAGAGGGATGGTGGTGGGGTATGTGTGTGGAGGGAGGGAAAGGTGGGAGAGCAATAGGCGCCTATATAAGACAATGTCCCAAATATAGGAACTGTCCCTATAAAATCGGGTTATTTGGTCACCCTATCACAAAGGGATAGTCGTGCATTCCTGTTGGTGCAAAGCAGAAAGCTGTTTACACTGCATACTGTATCAACTTGGGGGAAATTTAAGCTATGAAATTATTTGTTGCTTGTTGCAGAAAAGCACTTAAGTGCGTGTTTCATTTTAAAGAGTCTTCCAAAGGACTGCAAAACTGCTTGAGTGGCCTTCCTGAATCCAGCCTATGGCAGTAGCAGTTTTAGGACCCAATTCTGTTCCCACTGAATTCAATGGGAGATTTACCATTGGCTTCAATGTCAACAGGATTAGATCTTTTGGGATGGATTGGCCTGTCATTTAGACTGATACCAGAGCAGTGTAACTCCACTGACTCCAATGTAGTTACCTCTGACTTATACTGGTATAAATGAGAGAAGAATCAGGCCCTCCATAATTATTCCCTACTATGTGCAGTAGTGGATATAGATGCCCAATTGCTTTTCTGATACACCTGAATAGAAATGACTTCAAGGTCTAATGTGAGGTAGTTGCAAAGGGATTATGGGATGGGAACCTTTGCCCCAGAATGGTTTACTCTATTTACTGTTACTATTAATCCCTTCACTGATTAGCTTAATGACAGAGCCACCTATAGGGCACATCATGATTATAGTGACCCCTGCTTGCCTCTTATCTGATGTCATCCAATCGCTAAAAAACAATTAGCAAAGTGATTAAAGAGAAGTTTTACTGTGTCCCCTAAAATTAGATGTCATTGAGAAAACTAACAAATTGCACTGAACTATCAATTAACGTGGGCAGAAGAAGCTCTGGGAAGTTAATGAAACCAACCGGTAAAACTACTCCTACCAATCTGGCAGCCTAGAGAAGTATTTATTTCTGACTGAAATTATCTCACTGAACGATTAAAATCTTGTCCATCATCATCTATCTTCAACTTACTATGTCAACAGGTCTAGTCCAGTATGTAACCCTTGAGCTTATCTTGGAGAATGATGCGGGACTGGGGGAGCAGGTTTGCTTTCTGCCCTGCTGTTCAATGAATGCTCCCTGTGGTCTCTTGCCACAGTGTCTGACAAGGTAAGCTGTCAGGCTGAAGTGAATTGTGTCTGCTCTCATAACAGGGTGCAAGATTTGCTGTGAGGCTGTTTAAGGTGACTGATCTCTGATGGAAGGTTGATGTTTGATAAAGGGACCTTCTCTGCCGCATTTCCAAGGATGTTAAAATCCTTGTTCCTACTGCCTCATCATATCTCCACCTGAAAATCTGCCCAGACAATATAGGTCATTCACACCTTCTGGGACAAAAAAAAATGGTCTTTGGCCTTGTCTTCACTATGAAAAAAGAGGTGTGTTCTGAACTCACCTCTAAAATGAGATAAAATCCTAGTGGAGACAAGTGAGTTTTTGATTTCACAGGCCTTAGCAGAGGGTTGGGACATAGGAGGGTGTGAGGGGAGGGGGCTCTGGGCTGGGGCAGGGGAATGGGGTGTGAGAGGGAGGGAGGGGTATGGGCTCCGGCTGGGAGGCGCTTACCTCAGATGGTTCCCACTTGGCGGCACAGTGGGGCTACAGGAGGCTTTCTGCCTGCCCTGACTCTGTGCTGCTCTCGGAAGTGGCTGCCACGTCCCTGCGGCCTCATGTGCATCCATGCAGCTCCCATTGTTCGCGGTTTCTGGCCAATAGGAGCTGCAGAGTCGATTCTTGAGGCGGGGGCAGTGCACAGAGACCCCAGGGGCCACAGGGATGTGCCAGCCGCTTCCGAGAGCGGTGCGGTGCCAGGGCAGGTGGGAGCCTGCCTTTGCCCTGCTGCACCGCTGGATTTTTAGTGGCCTAAAATCTCCCGGTTTGGCTTCAGTAGTCTCTGACAGAAAGAGACCGATTCTGGGGAGACTTCCAGCAAAACCGGGATGGTTGGCAACCCTAGCTCTTCACCCTCCCCCCTACACCTACTGCATGCCTTTATACTGCCAGAGGTACAAAATGGTTTTAATGTAAATGAGAAACTAATCCTAGGTATGTGGTGCTCAAAAAATTGGTGATATATAAACGGCATCTTCTCATTTAATAGATTTACTCCTTGTGAGGTAGCATAGATTGCTAGTTGCTTTGCTGGCAGAAATATATTTATTTAAGAGATATAAGGTGAGTGACATTTATTGGGTTTATTGGACCATGTAGTGGGGCGACTGCCCCACTCCAGGAGAATTGGCTTAAAACAGCGCAGGAAAAGGGTTGTGGCTGGGAGCAAGCAAGCCCCCAGGCTGATTGGGAAGGCGGCCGTAGCTGGGGCTAGACCCAATTAGGAGGCAGCTGGCCCTTATAAAAGGGCTGCTGGTTTAGAGCACGCAGAGAGTGTTTCCTCTGGCTACAGAGGCAGACAGGCCTGGCTGCTGCGGAGTTTGACAGGGTACCTAGAGTGGAGCAGGGCTGGGGCAAGGCAAGAGGAGCTGGGGGAGCTCTGGCCTGGAAACCCACAGCCTGCAGGGCCTAGGGGATGGCCCAACAAAGGGTACTGGGGTTGCAGGGGGCAGCCTATGGCTGCAGAGGTAGAAGCAGCAGGCCAAACCCTCCTTGCTGGTGATGAGTGGCAATTATACTGCAGCCTGCCCCAGTGAACAGGGGTAAGTGGTGACTGGCAGTTGCCTAGACCAGTGGTCTTTGAAATGGGGTCTGTGCACCTCCGGGGGTGCACAAGATTCCAGTGCCACCGCCGAAATCCCGGGCGGTCTATTTTTGTCCCGCCAAAATGCTGCTGCGGAAAGCAGAAGCTTCTGCGGCGGCATTTTGGTGGACATACCCCCCAGGGGCCGCGCGAGTTTTTCCCTCCACAAAAAGGGGCCGTGGAGGAAAAACTTTAAAGACTACTGGCCTAGACTGAGGCAAGGTGAGGATAGGGGGTGGAGGTTCCCTGGGGAGGGGAGACCCCCTAAGACTGTGGGGGTACTGCAGGGGTACAGCACCCCAGGGAAGAGGGCACCGGGATCCAGGGAGGGACACTGGGCCAGAGGCAAGCGGGACAAGAGCCTGCAGAGGGCACTCCGGACGCTGGCAAGAGCTAATTCCCTGGACATACCAGCAGGAGGCACCGCAGGGGTGAGTTGCCGCTTTGCTACAGACCACCTTTCATTTCTGGGAGAGACAAGCTTTCATGCTTACATGGAGCATTTCTTCAGGTCTGGGAAATGTACTCTGCGTGTCACAGATGTTTTCTATGTTTATTTATTTCATATTTTCTATGATTTTCCAGTTAGCGGGACTGGCTCCGCCATGCTCTGAGTGAATGAATTGGATTCCAGTCTGGCTCATGCATCATCAACAACATTGTTACCTACGTTCCAGTTTCAACATGTTCCTGGTGATAATGTGAAAGTCAGAAAGAACCCAGCTTGATTTTCAAGCCCTGTGGTGCGTTTGCAAAGCTGGTAGAAAGAGACCCTTCTAAACTGTGCAAATTTAATGTAGACCCACTGAGAGACAATAAATATGTATACTCAGAGTGCCATTTTTATAGTCTCTGTTCAAAGTAAAACTATGCTTTAATATTAGGAAACAGGATATTTGTTTGGGATGATCAGAGCTGAAAAATATACAAAGATTGGAGAGTGGCCTGGATAATGTTTAAAACCTATGTATGGAATTAATTTTCTAGTGAGTATAAAGGGTGAGTGAGGTGTGGGGACAATATGTGCTAGTGGCATTTCCTCTCGGATTTATGTTTATTGATTCGTAAAGTGGCATTAATGTTTGTCTAGAAAAATATTTCTCTGCCTCTCTTCTATTACTGTTTGGACAGTGGAAAGAAACATAACAAAAATTTCTTGGTTGGAGGACGGGGCAAGCTTTTGTTTTTAATCCATAGTTCTAATTCCTTCCCTATCAAAGAAAATAATTTACTATGTTGAGTTTGCAGTGGGAGAAAAATGAATTTAGAACAAAAAACGACTGCAAAAAATGTTAGATGAACCATAAAATAACTTAAGTCCGCATCTCTAGACACATCAATTTTCTCTCAGAGCTAAAAACAACCTAATGGTTTGGAGAGATCCACTCATACATGGTTACAAAGCTAGACAAACAACTCTTTCATAGACACATGTGACAAATTTTCTTTAATGGAAAAGGTTTTATTATAACTTTTAAATAAGTTGAAATGTAGCAGTTCTAGCACTGTCAGGTAGCTGTTCTGTAATTCAGGTATGTAAATTCCTTCACATTCATTGGTTCGGCCACTTAGCAGCGGACACTCACTGGTATGGTGTAACTAGGGAGACCACAGGAAAATCTGTAGCTAATGCATAGAAACAAACCCAATGTTCTTGCTATTTGTAAATAGACTGTTGATATAACAGGATTGTGCATGTTGCAGCAACTGAGCGGCACTGGAGGGAAGAAATATTTTGATCAGCCTATTGCAAGTCTGGCAGGTCAGTTTCTGTTCTGTATGTAGGTTGTGCAGCAGAGAGAGAGATGAAGGACATTAGCTAAATAAGAGGTGATTGAGTGATCATGGCATGGTTGGTCCACGGATTCCACAGCTGGCAAATTTCAGTCTAAACCCTGTATCTCTGGTTGCAGAGAGAGGTGAACAAGCACAAGGATTGTTTCCAAAAACCGGAATCTCTGTCTTTTTTTCTTTCAATACAAGACACAAATAATGGTATACTTTTTCAAAGCTCAAAATACTTTACATTGCAAAGAGTTAAATTAGATTTACATTTTATGGGTGAGTGGCTGAAGCCTCCTCTCACTCCATCAGAGCTGCTGGTGACAGCGAAACCGTTCTACATGATCTACCGCTCTGTTGCACCAAGCACTCCTGGATTTTGCAGGATTTGGAGCTGAGGCTGAAGTACTGTTCAGTTCCTTGAATATCCTTTGCGACCTTGTTTCCAGAGCTAACGAGTGACCCTGTGAAAGCACCAGAAGATCTGGCATTGGGGGGAAGCTTTGCTAAATCCATGTATTGAATTGCTGCAGAACAGATGTGCTAAAAGCCCCAAGGTGCCATGATCTCTGTTCATAACACACATTCTCCAGAGAGAGGCCCGGAGAAGGAGGATTCATGTTGCACCTTACTTCTGCTGCTATGGTGAGTGAATCCTGCAGAATACAGCCTGCAGATATTTCATGCCTTCTCCGTAAAGGTCAGTACATTTTCCTTCCCTGTTTTCTCCTGAGATAATCAATGCGATGCAAACACAGTGCTGACAGTTATGCCTGCCATGTAAAACTCATTTTTGGCCTCTCCTCTCTGGGAGTTGCAGAATGCCTCTTTCCCCTGATCGTTGCTACACGTGGGCACTTCATGCTGTCACCAAACTTTTGTCTGGTGTTGGTACAAGTGATTTTAATAAATTCCTTTGGGAGCTCACAGGTTAGAGGGATTCCTGCAAGTGTGGTCTGGATGATTCCCCTCCAATCCATTACATCATTATTATTTATATTAATATAGAGCCAAATAGCCCCAAACAAGATCTGAGGCCCCATTGTGCTAGGTGCTGTTAACAAATACATGGTAAGAGGGAGCCCCTGCCCTAAAGAGCTTACAGTTTCTAAATAGAGATAGTAGACATGGGGGGAAAATAGCAATGAAGAGACTTGCCCAAGGTCACTCCTCAGGTCAGTACAGAGATCAGAATTAGAATCTAGGTTTTCTGGCTCCTATTCGAGTGTCTTAGCCACTAAACCACAGTGCGTTTCACATTCCTGTTTCCTCCTCAGTTGTTCCTGTCCCTTCTGTTTTCCTTTTTATCTGTGACTGAGATAGAATGGACTCATGAGAGAGAGCCGTAGGAAATGCTTCAATCTTGTACGTTCCTGAAGTGGTATTTGAACGGGAGCTGAACTTGTTAGGACATGACAATTAGTTTAATGAATTAATGCTAATACCTAGTTCTTATAGTGCTGTCCACCAGTAGACTTCAAAGGGCTTTACAAAGCAGAGCATTATAATTATTCCCATTTTACAGCTGGGGAAGCTGAGGGGAGCAAAGTGACTTGTCCAGTGTCACCTAACAGACCAGAGGCAGAGCTGGGGATCTTGTCAGTCCCACTCCAGTGCTCTATCCACTAGGCAGCAGTGCCTCCCAGGTGCAGATTGAAGTCTGACAGGGAGAGGAACTCCTCTTCTCGATGAGTTACCATGGTGACCTTGGCCTGTGTAATAGCAACAGGACTTAGTACCTTTGCCGCTTTAAAGTGCAACACAAATGTTAACTCATTAGTGTGGGGCCAATTTTAACTGACAAAATATGGTTAAATTTCCCTCTGTGCCTAGAGCCAGCACTCCGGCTAATGCACCACTGAGGTCCCATGTAAGCCATGATGGAGGTGGCCAGAACTGTCGGCAGGATTTACTCTGAAGCTGTGGGACTCACTTGCTGTAACAGCAGCTTACACTTTACATGTCAGAGCTAAGGAAAGCGCACATGGCCTGTGCCCTCCAGGCCTTGCAGGGAATGTTGTCTCAGGGGTTATGTCTACACTAGCATTTTTATCGAGCAGGAGTGTGAAAAAACCACACCCCTGATCACCATAAGTTTCACCGACAAAAGTCCCATTGTGGATACCGCTCAGTCGGTGGGAGACACTCTCCCGCCGACATAGTTGCAGACATTCGTTGGGAGTGGTTTAATTATGCCAGTGGGAGAGCTCTCTCCTGCCGGCATAGAGCGGCTACACGGGAGACTTTGCAACAGTGCAGCTGCAGTAGGACAGGTCTGTAGTGTAGACACACCTTTTCTCTCAGCAAATAGTTTGGTGGCCTCAGAGTGCAGCCACCATCTCTTGCTGGTGGCTCCTCTGATGATTTTTCCTGAATTACTTCATTAACTTTAGGAAAAAACAATAAATATGTCCACACCCATGTCCAAATCATTGTTATTTATTGTAGGGTTCTTTGGCAGACCCAGTAATAAAAATAATGTACAGTTGGCTGGACCTACACAGAACAGAAACACAAATATGGTGTTTTGCACGTTCTTGTCTTTTTTCTTGTTGTTTCTTTTGCTTTTTTGGTTGGTGGTTTTTCCAGACTTGCTAGCTAGTAAGTCTGCTGTAAAAAGCAATATTAACAAACAAACAAACAAACATATCGCTGCTCACAGTAGACCTACTCAGCCGTGGCAAGCCTGGGGACAAATTAAGTCCTGGATGGGGAAGCGGTTAAGGAGGCAACGGGGCCCAAGGGTGAGCTCCCAGAGTCTGCCACCACATGGCCTGGGGATGGAGCCCAAAGCTCCGCGCTGGAACCTACCACCCACCGTCCAACTCACTGGCTGTCTGCTCCTCCAGCTTTTGTGTCTCCGAGGGGGTTAGGGCCCAACCACAGCTGGTGTCACCAGGGGAAGCCGCTTCTTTGCCTCTCCCCACCATCACCACCCAGGAGGGTGTGGCCACAAGAAAAGCCACTAGTGGCTGCATTTGAGAAACGCTGGGTATAAGGATGTGTTTATTCCCTCCACTTTGCGTCACTGCCAATGTCACCTCAATCAAATCATCAGGGACACAGGAGTGTGTGGGGGACAATAGGGGCAGGTGGGGGGAATCAGGGAATAGCTACATTTTGGTGGCATGTTCCCCCTCCTAAGGGATCTAAAGCCTGTCTGAAAGTGCTTGAATCAGCACGGGTGTGTCTTTAAGAATGACCACACTATGTTAAATACCTACATGGTTGGGCTCATTTGTAAATTGTTCAAAACTGAAATAGTTACAAGGGAGAAGTTATCTGGGCTGGGACCAAGGGTGGATTTCTCACCAATCAGCTGACAGGGCCCCTTTCCATAGGTCAGCGAGGAGGAAACAGAACTAAAGTCGCTTTGCCTGGGGTGTCGCAGGAAGGGGACACAAGACCCCATTAAGAAATCCCATTTTGCTTCCCTGACATTCTAACTGCAATCAGAATAAAATTCTCTGATTTTCCCCTTTATTATCTTACCTGCAATAACCTTGATGGCTTTTCTGGTCAGTCGCTAGCACTGCTTTTCGCCCCAGCGGGTGTTTTGTCATTTTATTTCTAGTCTCAGAGTCCACTGTCATTTGTCATGACTGTCATTTGTCATTTGGCTTATTGGCATCTGTTGGCCTAAAGTATGTGACTCATCCGAAGCAGGCTTTACCTGGCTGTGCTATTCTTCCTCATTTACTGCGCTTCCCCATGTACCTTTGGCCACACTTGTAAATCTTGCTTTACAGCCCCCCCTGAGCAGTACAATTGTTTTTACATACGTGGAAAATCAGCGACTGGCTCTGACGCAATGCAGGGCTTTGGTGGTGAACTCCTTGCTGCTGGCAGGAGTTGCATTTCATATACACCGTTCGTTATTTGTGCTCTTAAAGTTGTTTTCAATCTAGTGAGACAAATCTGCTATTATGTGACTTGCTCCCCGACTCTCCTCCTCACACGCATGAAATCCACAGTGCAATGGTTCTTAGATCCTACAATATCCAGGCCACCTCTTTTATCTGCTTGGTCTGGCCACATTCCTCCACGACTAGAGAAGGGTCTGAGGTGACACAGAAATCAACTGTTTCTGAAGGTCTCCTGCCTCCCATTCACAATATTATAGTTTCCAGAATGCTCCCTCTTTGATACTCTCAAATAGCTCCTTAATAAACTAGTTAGCTCTATAAACTGTTTTACTGGTCTGTAATTTCCTGGTAAGTCAGCGGGTTCCCTAATAAATATACTAGGGTTGTGTTGGCAACAAGCCAGGTTTTGGGGAGCTCTCGTGAATTCCAGAAAGTGAGCTCGGAAAAACATTCGCTAAAATGTCTCCTGTTTCTCTGCTTACTCCCTTTGCCATTCATGACCAACAAAGGCTGGTCCTGCTCCCTTGTCAGAGTGTCTCCCCTTCTTAACAGTCCTGTCGGCTTTGAGATGGACACCTTTGTAAATCAACTGGAGGGCCTCCAAATCTGATTGGAAACAAAAAAGCTGCTTTGTTTAGCCACAAGTAAAGTCAGTGCTTGATGGCTTAGCATCCCCCTCTGTTTCTGTACTACCATTCTGAATGGGGGCCAATCTTTCCCCCTCTACATTGCATAGGCGCTAACTTCGGGGGTGCTCTGGGGCTAGAGCACCTATGGGGAAAAATTGGTGGGTGCAGAGCCCACCTCCGCTCCGCCTCCTCCCCTGAGTGTGCCGCTGGATCCTGCGTCTCCCCCTCCCTCCCAGCGCTTGCCATGCAAAACAGCTGTTTTACACGGCTGGAGGGAGGGGGGAAAACGGGGAACGTGGCGTACTCGGGAGGAGGTGGGGGCGGGGGCAGGGATTTGGGGAAGGGGTCCAATAGGGAAGGGCGAGGGCAGAGTTGGGGCAGGGACTTTGGGGAAGGGGTTGAAATGGGGGCGAGGAATGGGGGGGCAGGAAAGGGATGGAGTTGGGGCAGGGCCAGGGATGGGGGGCACAAGCACCCACTGGTGCACGGGGAAGTTGGCACCTATGCTACATTTATACTTACAAGAGACTTTCCTATCAGTAGAGTGATGTTGCCATTCTGACAATTTTTAGTGTGTTTCTTAAAGCCCCACTCATGCAGCTATATGATTAGGAGGAAATCTCAACACTTTGTGGGGAGGGGGGCATATGTGGATGTGTGTTGTGTGTGTTCTTTTGTTTTTGTGAATTTCTAGCCCTCATGGCTGTGGAGAAAAGCTTGCAAATGTGACCTTGAACGCTCCAAAAACCAGACGGCATGTAAACAGAACCAAATCTTTATTATTTTTTAAAATCTCATTATCTTTTAAGACAATATCATGATTTTTTTTTGGGGGGGGGTCTGGTTCATGACAGTACTGGAGACCACATGGTCATTTGTCACTTCTAATGGTTTTTAGCTCTTTAAAATCATTCTGCTGTCTCCCACTCTGATGCCTTCTGCCTTTTAAGTGCTTTTAGGTTGTCTTTTCAGGAATTTGAGCAAAAGTTTGTTTTTATTGTGTTGAAAGTATAGTGTGTCCTTCTGAATCCTTTTTCTGAATACCTCACACTCTCATTTTCTGGGCTTTAGGTAATCCTAGTACTTCTTTTCTTTTCCTTTCTTTTCCTTTTCTTTCTTGGGGTTGGGGGTTATTCCAGCTTTGGGCCTTATACTGAGTGTGCTGAACATCTGCCCCTTCCATCAGGAGAAATAAGATTGGAAAGAAATAAGTAGTGGTTATGGCTGGATGAAAATTTCCTGTAGAAACTTTCTAATCCCACAAAACCGAACACTCTTGCCACACCCCCTTCCCTGAAGTCATGCCCCTTCCTATGGCCCCGCCCCTGCTCTGCCCCTTCTCTGAGGCTCCAAACTGGGGCAGGGAGTTGGGGTATGGGCTCTGCAGCTCAGCTGGGGATGGGGGGATTGGGGTGCAGAAGAGGGGTCACGGCTGGGGTAGGGGATTGGGGTGGCGGGGGAGTAAGGGATGCCGGCTCCAGTGAGCACTTACCTCAGGTGGCTGCCCGGGAAGCAGTGACATGTCTCTCAGTTCCTAGGTAGCATTACTTTCTTCCCCCCACCCCACAACAACACACTGCCCCCCAAAAAGTGAATACCCATTTAATTCTGCCCCCCATGATTGATGCAGTCCCTCTACTCAAGCCCCAGACAGATTGCCACACAGGGCAGATCCTTCCCAGCGTTGATACAGACCACACACACGCACACACACACACACACAGTTGACACTGACCTTCCCACACTCAATAAACTCCATATTTATTACAGGGCCACGCGCACACAGCCCCCACAGATAGAGAATCTACATACACTAACACAGGGGTTGGCAACCTTTCAGAAGCAGTGTGCTGCGTCTTCATTTATTCACTCTTATTTAACGCTTCATGTGCCAGTAATACATTTTAACATTTTTAGAAGGTCTCTTTCCAGAAGTCTATAATATAGAACTAAATTATTGGTGTATGCAAAGTAAATAAGGTTTTAAAATGTTTAAGAAGCTTCATTTAAAATGAAATTAAAATGCAGGACCCTCTCCACCCCCCCCCACCCCACCCCAGACCGGTGGCCAGGACCTGGGCAATGTGAGTGCCACTGAAAATCAGCTCGCATGCCAATCCAACCCACCCAAAATTGACTGACCAAATGACCCTCATACAGCCCAATGGTTGACACCTCCCACAGCTGAAACACCCACCTGCTCGTAGACACTAACCTCCCATCCTGATATGCCCCCCTGCCAGGCCTGAGGGGATCAGTGATGTTCACCCCTCCAGACTGGGTAAGAAATGGAGGGAGCAGATGGGCGGTGGGTGAATCCCCCTTTGGGGTGGCTAGCCTGCCAGCCCCGCCCCTTTCGCCTGAGGCCCTGCTCCCTCTTCTCCTGCAGCCAGACCCCCGAGACACCCCTCTCTCCTTAGTGATGGGAGGTGCCCTGGCCGTTCTGCCGCAGCTACGCCAGCTGTCCGAAGCCCCGGGCTGGCCCAAGCCGCCCCGGCTGGCCTGAGCCCCACAGGCCAGCCCGAATCATCCGAGGCTGCTATAGCTGTTCTCATACTCCCACAGGCTGGCCCGAACCTCCCTGGCCACTGGCCTGACCCCTGGGCTGTCCCAAGCACTGACCGGAGCCGCTCCTAGCTGTCCCAGCCCCTGGCTGCCGGCTGAGCTCTGAGCTCCAGACTGGGGTGCAAGCTGAGCCTCCGAAGACTTCAGGGGAGAGCATGGGGCGGTGGAGGGTCATAGCTTAGGTTGGGGGAGGCTCGCCCCTGGGCAGAGAGTACAGTGTACAGGCCAAGTGTTTTCAAGCCTTGGCCCTAACTGAGAGTTGCAGCTACTCAGCGCTGTGGGTGTGGGAAACAATCCTGATCAGCTTTAGGTGGGTAAATTCTCCACAGAGAGGTATGTGGACCAGGTGCCCCCTCTTCTGAGGCCACATCTACACTACCCGCCGGATCAGCGGGTAGTGAGTGATCTATCAGGGATTGATTTATCGTGTCTAGTGTAGAGGTGACAAATCGATCCCCAAATGCGCTCCCCGTTGACTCCGGGACTCCACAGGAGGTAGAAGTGGAGTCGATGGGGGAGCGGCAACAGTTGACTCACCGCCATGAGGACACCCAGGTAAGTCGTCCTAAGATACGTCGACTTCAACTATGCTATTCGTGTAGCTGAAGTTGTGTATCTTAGGGCAACCCTTCCCCCACCAGTGTAGATCTGGCCTGAGGGTTTACATGTGCCATACGTGGGGCATAGGCTGTGTGCTATCCCCATGCACAGCTGGTATGGGACTTCGGAGACCGGGGTTCAGTTCCTTGCTCCACCCCAGATTTTCTGTGTGACCCTGGGCTACCCATTCACGGGAGGAGGGGTAGGTTAATCCATCTGTCCCATGAGAGGAATACAGGAGTGCAAGCCGGGAGTACATCACCGCCTTTCTGTGTCAGCACTGCCCAAGAGGGCTGTTGTGAGCATTAATACGTTCAAGGTTGTGGTGCACTCAGAGAGTACAGTGCTGAGGGCCTTAGGCATACCTAAACCAGAGAGGTAATTGGGTGCAAGCTATAAAATTGCAGTCCAGGGCAATTGGCATGCTAATCCAACATCCAATTGGAATGTTAAGTCTTTGGCATGCTAATCATTTCTGTCTCTCGCTCCATTCATCCACTGTCCTCTAAGAACATGTCCCTACTGGTAGCATCCCCTTGAATGAGTCTCGGGTTAATATCTGTCCCAGGCCATTTAACAGCTCCAGAAACAAAGCATGTTACAGGGCACAGTGATTTCTCGGCAGCGGGCGAGGCTAAACGAACCGGCTTTGCTAGTTTCACCCTCCTGCCCAGCTCTGCAGCCACCCTGCAACAGGCGTCTCCATGCGATGGCTACGGCCGGGCCCCATGCGTTGACTCACCTACCGCTCATCCGGGCTGCTGGAACGAACGTGTTGAACAGCTGATTGAGCCTGGCTGATGGCCTCTCGCAGCGTTTGAACTGGGCGGGAGGGAAAATCGTGTTCAGGCTTCAAAGGACTTGGAGCAGTTGCCAAAAAGTTCAAAGTAACAACAAAAGGCTGAAATGATCCACATTTGGGTTTTATTTTAGGTCTGAAGAAACTCTTGATTGATTATTTTCTTAGCCATTAGACCTTTATGTTGGGGCTGGATGGGTCTCACTGCATGGTTCTCTTCTTTGCCTTGACGAAGTAGGTATCAGGTTTATTAGTTTTTGTTTAAACTAGGCCCGTTGTCTCTTGTATCTACGTGGGGTGCGTGCTAGGGAGATCCCTTCTGTGGCTGGTTTGCACTCCTGTACTTCTTTCCTGGGATGGCTGAATTAACCTGACCCCTCCTCCCTTGAGTCTTTTGTAAATTCTACATCAGACGCAAAGAAAACAGGAGGCGGGGGACCGCATGACGTGTGAAGTAAAACCACATGGCGACTGTGAGAGAGTGGACCTCTGTTTGCACGTGTCTAGGCCACGGAGCGTGGACTCTCCCTGGAAACCCGGCATTCTGGCCTGCTCTCCAAGGAAGTGGCTGTCAACTTCAAGAGCAGAATGAAGCTGGAGAACAGCTGGTTCATCTTCTATCAGCCCATACAACCCCCAGGAGAGTTGCCATTAGCTTTAAACCTGCCTGGGCAGGCACTTGGCTCTGGTAGCAGTGGCCTGAACAGGGACTTTTGTGCGTCATGCTGTGGTTGTGGTTTTTTCCCCTTCAGTCTTGTCTTGTTGAGGGGGGAGTAACCAACAAAAATGGGCCTGAGCCACGGAGCTCAGGTGTCAGTGTGGCTGTGAACTTTCTCCCCTTTGGGGATGCTCAGAATCTAGGCATTTGGTTCGACCTGCCATAGAGATACGGGCTGGCGGTGAAGTTCACATCTGGACCTGGAGCTGAACTCATCTAGTAGTCCAAGGTGCTTGGGAATAGATTTGTGGGTCAAGTCTATCACTAAGGATTCTACTCAACACCGCCAGTTACAACATGGCAAACAGCTTTGGGGTCTGATAAATAACTGTAGCTCAAGGTGCACCACAAAAGGAGAGCAGAAATGATGAGGGACGCATGGGTATCATTCCCTGCCTGATCCAGGAAACCCCGCCTGCCTCATTCTGACAAACACTGAAACAAATGACCTACGGTAGCGTGATGCCAGCCTTTTCATCCCTTCAGACTGTGTGTTGAGCAAACTGGCCTATTTATCCACATGCTACTCACCCTCGGCTGCTTAAAAACACCCTCCATGTGCCACTCATTGCATCCGGGAAGAAATGAAAGTGCAATGATTCAGATGTGCATCAGTATAACCCACATCTCTGGTTATCCAGACCCTTCTCTCCAGCTTCACATTCTCAGATTTACTGGCCTGATGCGTGGAGACAGCACTGGAAGACTATAGTGCAATCTCATAGTGTCTGGACATGAACCCCTTACACACATTAGTGAGCCATCACTCATGCACGGAGTCCCAGTGGGCGTGTTTTCCCCTGTCTATCGTTATTCACTGTGTCACAGTATAGTGTTTGTATCGACAGTGAAATTTGTGAGAGCAAAATGGCAAAGGGCTAAGATAACACACTATAGATTATCATCCCACCTTGCAGTGGGATTTCAGCTGTTCTTAGAATGCCCGGTTAAAAACAAAATGGATCACACGCTGGCTTCACAAGCATTTTGGGGTCTTACCCACAGCTCCGTGAAGTCAATGGGAGTCTGTCCTTTGGCTTCAGTAGACTTTGGCTCATGCCCTTTATGAAGGACAATTCCCACAGAAAAAATGTCCAAGTAATATTTGTGGTGATTGTGCTTGCACTGTATTTCGTTTGCACGGAGCAAGACCCCATTCCCTTAGCAGGCTGAGCACAGGGATCTGGCTTTCGTGGAGAGTTTTGTTCTGCTGGGGTTTTTGTTAACGAAAAGGGCTGAGCAGGGCGGTGCTTTTGAACTTCTCGCCTCCCGGCTGAATGCACAAATGTGCAACCCACACGTAGGCCGCAATTCAGCCACGCTCTCAGCCCCTTGCTTAAGTTCATCTTTGTTCAGCAAAGGATTTACACCTGTCCTGAATTCTCATGGACGTTAATGGGACATAAGCATGTGCTTCAAGGGAAGTAAAATAGGGATGAATTTAAACACCTTTGAATGCGTTGCTGTGACGGGGCGAGCCAACACCGCACGAATGAGGAACGGGTTAAGCCAGTAGCTCTGGCAGCAGAAGTCCTGCCCCCGAGGTACTGGGCATGCTCCAGGTGCCCTAGCAGTATAAAGGCTGGGAGCTCAGCTCAGTCTGGGCGGGCCAGGACCAGCCCCAGCCCCAGCCCCAGCCCCCTGGGAGCCGAGCAACTGGAGGAGGCGACTGACTGGACGACTGACTCAAAGGTTCATGGAGGATCTGGAGGCGCCTGGGAGACCCCCGCAGCAGAGCTGGTAGGAAGTGACCCAGGGAGGGTGGGGGAGTGGTATCTCCCACCCAGGTGACTCAGTGTGTTTCGGTGGGACCTCCCCACTGAGTCTGTGGCAAATTGTGGAGCCACTGTTAGAGCCCTGGGTTGGGGTCCAGTGGAGGTGGGTGGGCCCTGGGTCCCCTACGCAGGCCACCACACCCGTAGGTTGGCGACTACCCGCTTATCCAGACTTTGGGGGGCTACTCCACTTTGCCCTGCAACTGGGGGTGCTTGTACAGGCTTTGGGGTGCTACCCCGCTTTGCCCTGCAACGAGGGCGCTCATACAGACTTTGGGGTGCTACCCCGCTTTGCCCTGCAACCGGGAGCACTTATACAGACTTTGGGGTGCTACCCCGCTTTGCCCTGCAACCGGGGGCACTTATACAGACTTTGGGGTACTACCCCGCTTTGCCCTGCAACTAGGGGCGATCCCACGAACTTTGAAGTAAGGGCAGACCTACCAAGTCTGGCCATTAGGTCGCGTTGCCCAAAACTCGGGGGCATGAACCCTGACAGTTGCTGTATCACAGCTAGAGATACTGTGAGTTAGAGCCAATGTACAACTCATGAATTTTGCACAGTACAGTTGGAGCCGCAGTAGAACACGCCCCGCGATAATGCGAATTTGGTTATTGCGAGATCATACCGGGACTCCCTGGATATGTCCCCGGCAGGTGCGGGCCGCGGCTTCTCTCCCTTGCTGGGCAGCGCAGACAGAAACCGCGGCCCACGCCTGCCGGGGACAGAGGACAGCTGCGCTTGCAGCCTGCAGCCCTGGAGTTCTCTGTCCCCAGTAGGCGCGGGCCCCGGCTTCTCTCCGTGCTGCCCAGCAGGGGAGAGAAACCCCGCTATAAGGCGACCCTGCTTTTAACACTATGGGATTTTTTGGATCCCAACTGTCGCGTTATAGCGGGGCTCCACTGTAGTTGGTGCAAGTTAGGGATATATTCTATTATTTCAATGTGTGGTTTTCTATTTTCATTTCCTCCAAATCTATTTATTAGGCTTGCTTGTTTGTAGTTATTTGCTTCGTGTCTACAGTTTGGTTTGGAAGCATTGTTTCAAGGAGATTGATTGATTGCCTGTGTGCTTGGAATTTTACAGAAGGCAACTAGTTAGTCAGACCTCCTTATTTTTATTTAACTGGCCAGCACATCCTAACTGTAGTCTCTCTTTTTAACTACTGTACTCAATTTGCAGCCTAATTACTCTTACCTTGTTTGTTTAATGAAGCTTATATAATGATTCCTGTGATCTTCATGAAACATTACACTGGGATTTTATTTTTCACTTTATAAACTGTGAGTTTTATATTAATGTTTTATAACCTCAGGTTTCTAATCATAAAGTCATAAGGAGTTTAATTGATTTGAAAGTAGCCGGGCCCTGAAGTGTGTACATGTCAAATTGATTCAAATTGATCCAATGTGTTTAAATAAAGCTCATGCCAGGAAGCTCATAGCACCTTATGCTAGCAGGTATTTGCCTAAAGCACTTTGGCAACTTAAGTATCTTGCCACCTTGGTATAATCAATGACTGGCTAGAAAACATTTGTGTGTGTGCTTGTGGTCGTTTGAGAAGCCAGGGAAATTCCCCCAAACCCACAGGATCATGTAGACATGTTATGCCAGCTTCACAGCTGGTATCAATCCTCTGAGCTCTGTTGCAGTCAATGGCGCACCAGTGATTCATATCAGCTGAGGCCTGGGCTCCTTATTCACTGCATGGTCCCATTGTGAAATCTGTTGTCATGGTGTTTGTGTGTTGAATAAGCTGTTTTGATTCTAACATCATAGAATATCAGGGTTGGAAGGGACCTCAGGAGGTCATCTAGTCCAATCCCCTGCTCAAGGCAGGACTAATCCCCAATTAAATCATCCAACAGATTTTTGCCCCATATCCCTAAATGGCCTCCTCAAGGACTGAACTCACAACCCTGGGTTTAGCAGGCTAATCCTCAATCCAATGAGCTATTAAAAAGAGAAAGTAAATATTCACTTCGCAATACCTGCATTGGATTTTAGATACAATAGCCAGCTTGGAGATCCTCCACTTTCATCTTGCATGAAGCAATCATTACACTGTGGATCTATGAAACCACACGCTTGCAAATCTAACTTGTACGTAGAGGCAAAATCTGCATTTTAGAAGGGCAAAGTAGGTTCTCTTAGTACCAAAGGAAGTCATTCAAGTTCATATTGGTTCTAATGGTTTCCCCAGGCGGTTACATTCCATGGCTAAGGGGCACTCTGAAATGCTACATCCATTCCTGTGGCTGAAAACATCAAAGACATCACAGAAATCATTTGCAAACTGATCTTCACAACGGAAAGCCTCAGTGAATAGTAAAATGCAAAAGGGCAAGAACATCAGCAGCTATGGGAGTTGGCTTTTGGAAGGTGACATCATCCATACGACCAAATAACTGATCACTAAAATTAAGGACCTCCTGCCATCGTTTGGGCCTCAAACAGTGGTGGCACCTTGGTCTCCCCGAATTCTCTGCCTGTGGTACACAGTTTAGTTTCCAAAGAATTGAAATGTTTTGCTCTTACTAAAGTATTCGGGCTTTTAATGTAGGGTGTGATGAGGGGTCCAGATTGTTAGGACAATTAACCTTATATGCTGCCCCTGGTGGAGAATCAGGAGTCAGTAAACCCTAAAGGAAGATGAAGTTCAGCTGGGAAAAGCAGGCTGGGCCAGTATAAAGGGATGAAGCTGAGGGCTGAAGGGGAAGTAGTCTGCAATCATTGTCTGGCTGGGGGGAAAGTGTGTCTGGAGCCTACAGAGTTTGGCAGAAAACCAAAACCAGGCATATTCTCTACAGTTACTCCCCTGAAAGAGGGAGTTTGGGCTGGTAAACACAGAGAAGGGGGGCAGAAGTTTAGAGAAAGGAAGGAGTCCAGGGAAATAGCAACAGGGTCTGGGAGCCAGCAGACCACAGTTGCTGGAATTAGGGTTCCTGGGCTGGAACCTGGAGTTGTGAGTGGTCCTGGTTCCACTACCCACTGCTGGAAAAGTGGCACAGGAACGGGCCTTGCATCCGAGGACTGTCGGGAATGGCTTGCAGATGGCTGATCCAGGGGGACTTTGATACCCTGGGAGGGGAGAACAGTTCAGTGCCCTGAGTGGAGGACGGAGTGATGAAGAGGGAGCACCACGAATCCTGGAGAGTGAGGGAGGACACAGTGTGAGCAACCATGAAGAGGGTGGGTTCTGCCCTAAAAGGAGTTAATCCCTGGATACAGCCATAAAGAAGCATCCCAATGGTGAGTGAACCCAATGATATAAAGGTATCTGGCTGAAATTTCATGGCTTGTGATATGCAGGAGGTCAGACCCTTCTGGCCTTAAAATCTATGAAAATATGAAATTCCTGCTTATCCAATCTAACTTCCTCCACTGCTAAGCAACCATAGAGAGTCAAGGCGGGTGAGGTAGCATCTTTTATTGGACCAACTTCTATTGGTGAAGGACACGAGCTTTCCAGCTACCCAGAAGTTGGTTCAATAAAAGATATTACCTCACCCCCTTCAGATGGTTGCTTAGGCAGTGAGGGTAGCTAGATTGGATAGGCAGGAATTTGTCTCTCTAATATCCTGGGACCAACAAAGCCATAACAACACTGCAAATAAGCAATAATCTGACCATATCATCATTTCTGTCTCTTACCATGACACCTGCCAACCCTATGATTTGCTGATCAGACAATTTTTCGATTTTTTTTTTCTAGAAAAGCCTGAACTTGCTGACTTAGAGGAATATGTGTCTACTCCATTGTGACTATTGGAGTAAAATGTGGGCAGTTCATTAATCTAAAGGGACAGGAACTTTTATTTGTCTCTAATTAGACCTAGGTGTCTATGTTGAGCTTTTATTTTTTTGTAGCTAAATTTGATTTTAATAACATATGCCTGCATAGGAAGATGAATATGAACAAAGCTGCTGAATAAGCTAAAACTGAAGGAAAGTGATCACAGTGGCTGTTACGGTAATTACTAAAAATCTTAGTGAAGTCATTATATCAGTCAGGAAATTCTGACCCTTTTACTCATTTGGGGTAGTACGCTACTCATCAATTCCTGTTCCAATAGGAATTAATTCAAGAGAATTCTATGGCCTATCTTGTATAGGAAGTCAGACTAGGTTGTCACAGCGATCCCTTCATGCTCTAGAACAGGGAAGGGCAAACTACGACTTGCAGGCTGGTTCTGGCCCATCAGGACTTTCAGTCTGCCCATGGGATTGGCAGCCATGTGGCGCAGCAGGGCTAAGGCAGGCTCCCTGCCAGTCCTGGCCCTCCGCCGCTCCCGGAAGTGGCCGTCATCCTGGCTTTGGCGGGTGAAAGGGGGACAGAGGGCTCCATGTGCTGCTCTTGCCTGTAGGCACTGTCCCCTGCGGCTTCCATTGGCTGGGAACGGGGAACCGCAGCCAATGAGAGCTTTGGGGGAGGTACCAACAGGCGAGGGCAGAATGCGGCGGAGCTCCCTGCCTCACCCTACCCCCAGGAGCCAGTGCTGAATATTTCCGGGAGGAGCAGGGGGCCAGGGCAGGCAGGAAGCCTGCCTTAGCCCTGCTGCATGCCGCTGCCACCCCGGAGTCGCTCAAAGTAAGCAGCGTTGGGCCAGAGCCCAAACCCCTCTCTGCACCTCAACCCCCTGCCCTGACCCCCCTCCCACACTCTGCACCCCTCTTGTACCCCAC